>JAGXJF010001972.1:0-479901 GCA_019208055.1 Stipa capillata | reverse complement strand
AAAGGGGGAGATTGAAAGTGCATCCACTCCCATGGAGCTTGGGAGGATGGCTATCTTGCCCCAGAGTTTAGTTTTGATGGTTATTGGCAATCCTCACCTATGTCTAATACTTGCAATGAGTGTGAACAGGAATTAGATGGACAGGTGAAAGCTGAAGTGAGACAACTGTTGATGATGAGCCCTAAAAGAGCAAGGAACTGGGAAGGTCAGAAGGACCAGCTGAGCTAGGCTCCTGAGGCACAGTTGCGAAGAAGCCGAGGCTGTGCTCGAGGGCAAGCGAGGTGATGGTTGCTTGATGGAGTTCAAGGGCCGTGAATGCAAGCTTGATAAGTCCTGGAGGAGCTAGGAAGCTGGTGGATCTGGACCAAGGGTTCGCTGTGCGTCTACAAGGGCAGTCATCTTCGGTGAAGAAGCTTGGAACCAGTGCCAAGGGTCTAAGCGAGCTGGTCAGAGACTGTGGCGAGGCCACTGCTCTCTAGTCAGTTGTAGGCTTGTAGTGAGCCGGCCAGAGTTGTGCTCAGGTGCTGCCTGAGGCAACCGAGTCCACCTGAGTTTGGCATCTGAGACTCAGGTGGGTAGCTCAGCCGCGGCTAGTAGGTTACCAGAGGTGCATGTTAGCTGAGTCTCAGACAGGTTAGGTCTGGTGGCTCTTTATCTGACGTGGCATGAGGGTAACGGCTAGCTGCCAGGGACCCTATAAATAGGGAACCTGGGGAGGTTTTCAATCTTGAACCTTTACCTAACCTTTGCCTCTAACCCGAAAGCAACCTGTTGAGAAAGAAAGAGCTCTAGGTCTCCAAGTGAGTGTTGCCTGCGTGCATCCATCGTGAGAGAGAGTTTCTTAGTCCTTCAGGTGTAGCATTCGAGGTACTGGTTCCTCCAAGAGTGGGAGTGCTCTTGGAGTTGGTGAGCAAGCCAAGTCTTGTGTGGCTGCCACCAAGAGTCTGTGAAGGCGATTCGGGTCTGCCTGTCTTGCAGCAACAAGATCAAAAGGATTCCACACAAGAAAGGTACTCGAGGAAAGAGCACGGTTTGGTGCCGGCTGTGAGAACAGCTTCCTCAACGGAGACGTACTGCTTCGCAAGAAGTAGGAACTTCGGTAAAACAAACCATTGTGTGCTTTACTATCTGTCTTGTGATCTGCTCTTATTTATTCTGTTATCTATGCATGCTTAGATCACTAGAGCACCTTTATCTGTTGCACACTAACTGAGTTTCCTCACCTGAGACTCAGTTAGCTCTTGCTAAAACTAGTACCTTTCCTGTTCACGTCATCTGATGCACTCACCTGACTCTCACACCTGAGACTCAGTTAGCTCTGAATATAACTTGTTCTACATCAGCTGAGTTTGCTATCTGAGTGCCTGGTGTTTATCTGATATATCTTGCTGAGTCTCAGTTACCTGCATCAGTTGCATATATTTTCTCTAGGATTGACCTATCTCCAGAAGAGAAACCCATTAGGCATTATAATTTCTAGAGCCGACCTATTCACCCCCCCTCTAGTCGACTCCTGAGATCCCTTTCAGCAATGAGATTCAGCATGAATGCATGATGAATTATGCGCGGTATGCAATTCTAAGGTGACATATGGGTGATAGAAACCTACTATAACAATAATGTTTGGTTCTGGATGGGTGGAAATGAGGTTATAGCCCTAACAATGCATGCATGTCCGATTATCGATTGCAAGTTCGGGTTGAAAATTATTACGCATAATAGATGGTCATGACTCAAGGTGTTTGTATATTAGTAGGGCCCTGCGATACGAAACTAACGCAACTGGAAGTATTCAATTTGGAGCTAGTATCATCAAGTTACGGCTTATCGAACGATGTCACATAAAAAGAGGGTGAACTAACTCGTCTTCAATTTGGTCTAAAGTGCAATTGCACGTATTGAAATTTTGTTTCACCCAAACTGTAGGAAATTTCATGAGGTTTCCGAATATATAAAATTTGCTGAAATCGGAGCTACGGTTCAAAAGATATTGCATTTCGAAGTTTAATGGACATTTTAGCAAAACCCTAACCCTAAATGCATTTTCGGGATTATATATTTTTCTGCGAAAATAAAGGTAACCACTAGGTGTACCCGGAACAACCACGCTAAACCTACCCTGAGCCCTAACCCTACTGACGAACGGGCCCCACGGATGCTGACTGGACCTCGAGTGGTCTACCCGGAGGTGCCACATCACCCAGCCCCTTACCCCACTCTCCCTGTCTCTTAGCTCGGTCGGAGGAGGAGCTTGGACGGCGGAGCTCATGCCGGAGCACCACCGGAAGCGGCTTGGGGGCGCGGGGGCACGGCGGGGCCGGATGAAGGTAGCAGAACTACCGGAGGCTCACCTGGAGTTCAGCACGCGACCGAGGAGAAGCGACGGGGGCGGGGCGGAGCTCGCGGTGCTTGCAAATGGCGGCGAGGTCGGACGTCGGCAGCGGGAGCCCTCCAAGCATGGATCTGAGGCAGAGAGGAGCGGAGAAGGTGAGGGGAAGGGCGCACGAGCTCGGGGGAAAGGGGATGGGATCCGGGGATCACCGGAACGTCGACAGGGGCTCGTCGGAGTGGCGCCGGAGGTGAAGATGAACGCGGCGGGGTTGCTAGGGTTTGCTTCGGGTGTAGAGGAGAGGAGGAGGGGAGAGCACGGATGGGCTGTCGGGATGGGGCTTTTAAAGAGCGGCACGGGGCTTCGGACAGCCGGTGGAGGCGCCGGTGGCGGAGGCACCGCCCACGGCTGCTTACCGGAGGAGGCGACGTGGAGGAGGAGTGCTGGCGGGTGGGCCCGCGCGGCAGAGAGGGAGGAGCGCGGAGAGGGGCTGACGGGTGGACCTGCTCTGCAAGGGAAGAGAGGGGAGGCGAGCCGGCTTGTGGGCTTGGCCGAGTGGGCCTCGGCCCGGTCTCTTTTTGTTTTTATCTTTATCTTTATCTTTTTAAGGTTCTGAATAGAATCTTGTTTAATTCAAATGGGCACCCAAACGAGCTCCAATTGACTTGAAATTTTTACACAATCTCCAAAATTGGGTTTAGAAGCTACTGTAAAATTTTGGGATTATTTGGAGTTGATTTGACCTGAATTTGAATTCAAATTCAAATGTGGCTTGGATTTGAGTTTGAACTGTAGCTAGGCTTTAAATTCTTCCAAAAATTCTGAAAATTTATATGAAGCTGAACTTTCATAATCATGGCTGTTTGTAAAATTTTGAGAGCCTCTTACTTTAGGAAATGTGGCCTAATCATTTAAACCCTAGTTCAACCATTTAGATACTGGAGCTCAAATCCCTCAATTGAACTAGCAACTGTGATCATGATATGATTTGGATGAAATTTTGAATAGGGAACCTTTGAAGGGTGGTCCAAGTAGGAAACCCTGAATTCCCTCCACCTACTAATACTAGTTTGACTTCTGATAATTTAAATAAGTTGATTGGTGTTTGCAAGATTATCCACCGAGGATGAGATATGTACGTATTCTATAAAATATAATTTTTGTAGATTTAAGTTCATGCAAGGTGGGTGCGGGGATGATGGCATGTATGCATGAGGAAAGGCAAAACCCTAATCATAGTCAATGGGTGTTACAAATATATACCTTGTCACTTGAACGGGTTGCACTATCATTAATGGTTACAAGTGGGCAATTTTATTCTGTTTTCTTGAACCATCAGTTCTGTAACTTGCGTCCTTATCGTTGCTAATAGCTGAAAAGGTGAGCGTACCATTGGTAGTAGTAGATGCATCTTTGAAAGGACAGTCTTTGCCTTCGGAAAATGGCACATCTAGCACGCTGTCAGCGGTCAATGCCGCATCTGACCTGCCTCTCCGCGCAATGGCAAAAAAATCACGGCGACACGCGTGACACTGGACATGTGGCTCATGTTGGACTGCTCGAGAGCGATGCACGGCAGTCGGACCCGCGCGCAGCTACACGGCCAGCGTCGCCTCCGGCCTGTGCGACGCACCAGTGTCGCATCCGTGCAGTGCGACGCTGGTCAGTGTCTCACTCGCCGAATGCAACGCTTTGGCTTTTTTTTCCCGTTTCCCGCTTCGCTTTTCACTTTGCAGCACTGTCTCACTTTAGCTTTTTCACTTTTTTCAATTTGTCACGCACGGGAACACAGTTACATGATTGGCAGACAAATTGAGAATCATTGCTTTCCCTTTTGGCTTTTGGTCAGTTTGCGCAGATGATTCCTTTAAAATCTCACCTGAGAACTCCCCGCCCTCCTGCATGCAGCTCATTTTTCATTCTCTGGCGTCGGTGCTTCTTCCCACCTCCTGGTTTCTTGTGTTCTTGTGCTGCTTTGGTCCAGAAGCAAGAGAAAGGGAAGTAGAAAGAAGAAAAAATTTGGTAAGTAAAATTAAATTTAGCATTTCGTTTAGTAGAATATATTACAGATCAAGAGATAAGTTTTAATATGAGATGATTTATTTTGTAAATGACAGTAATAATTAGTTGTTATGTTAGTCAAAATTAGCTAAATGATAATATTTGACATGTTATTAAACTTTAGTATGTTGTTATGTCATGTGATATATTTGTTATGGTAGTAAAAAATTAGCCAAATGATAATATTTGACATGTTATTAAACTTTAGCATATTGTTATCTCTCTCCTCATCCCCTGCACCTCTCAAATCTCACTCTCTTCACTTCACTTCAATTCTCCAGTAACTTGCTACTTTTCTCCATTCACTTGCTGCTAGAAGTGGTTCAGAGAAAAAACAAAAAGGAGAAAAGGATAGAAGGAAAAATAAGGTAAGCAAACTTAAAATTAGCATTTCATTTAGTAGAATATATTGTAGATCAAGTGACAAGCTTGAAGTGGAGGTAATTTTTTTCAATAATGATAAACATAAGTTGTTATGTTAGTCAAAAAATTAGGTAAATAACAATGCTAGACATGGCAGTTAAACTTTGACGCACTGTTATTTCATGTGATATACTCCCTCTGTCCCAAATTAGAGGGCGCATTATTTTTTTGCTGTTGTCCCGGATTAGAAGGCATGGTTGCTTTGGCCCGCTGATTTTGTGCATGCATGCATGCAACGACGCTTCGACATCCTCGGGCTAAGCTCATACATGCATGTACATGCATGTTTTTCGTTCTAATACTTCGATGCATGGCAAGTGTATGTGTGTTTCTTTGGTCATCCATGATGCCTGCATGCGGATGGGCAATCACAACGCGCGGCAAACGAGGGGCTAGTAGCGCGTTCAGCGAGGTGATTAACACCAAATGGAGTACTCCTTGGTCTGTGTGAAAAAAACAATACGCCCTCTAAACTGGGACAGAGGGAGTAATTGATATGGGGAACTATAATAACACTGACTTAGTTATTAATTTATAAACTTTGGCACGCTATTATTTCGTGTCATATAATTACTATGGACAAGTGTAGTTAATATTGCCTTTTTTGTTCATATTGCAACGATTAATATTAGGACAAGAAGATAGCAAGAAGAGAAGAGGAAATGGCGTATTCATAGTTCAAATCAGCGGTTCTATTGGTACAAAATTTGTTGATGAAGTGAGAAGCTTCAAGTGGAGGTAATTTTTTTTGCATGATAATAATGATTAGATTTTTGGTTGTAAAAAATTAGCTACATATCAATATTACGCATGGTAGTGATATTTTATATGTGCAAATAATAGAAGTAAAAATTTAAATGAAAATGAAAGAAATACTGTATAGGAATATTTGATATATGCCAATATAACGGAGAACATGTTAAGAATAATCAATATTTACATGTTACAGTAGCAAAGGGTCGTTATTTAAAATATGTTGCGTGTATACATAGGTACGATGAATCAATTGTTAGTGTTCTATGGTGGAAACGTAGTGCGGGATGGGCCTTGTGGGCTAGATCTGTCGCAATGCCAATACAAGGTTGCACAAATTGAAGGGTTGGAGGAGATAAGCCTGCTGGACCTGAGGAGGTGCATACGCCGTGAGTTCGATCGAGAGACAGCACGCAAGAAGCTTGTGATTGAGGCAGTAACGTGTAGGAGTCCGGATGATGGGTTTTCTGACCCCTTCTGGGAGCTACACAAGGTGACGGGCAATACATCATGGGGTGGGTACATGCGGCTTGTCAGCACTCCTGGAGCCACGATGTACGGCCGACCGATGGTGTATGTTAATTTTGTTCAGAGGCCTCTGCTGTTGACTGGTGAAGAAGGCTGCAGTGCAGGTGGAGAGGGACAACTTGCTGCCATAGATCGAGTAACTGAAGCAGTGGCAGCGACAGATGCCAATCCCATGGTGGTTGACGATCAGTTCATCATGAATGAAAATGCTGGTACATTTTGGTCAAGTCGTATCGACTGCTATGAAATCATACCAAACATGGCAAACGAGTTGGATGAAGATGAAGAGGCTAACGAAGGATCTGATGACAACGAAGACGAAGGGGGTGGTGGTCCTTCTCAAACAGCGGTAGCGGCTGAAATGGATGAACTGAGTATACAACGCCTGCAGATCTCGCACGAGGACAACTCGCACTGGGGCTTTGATGACTCCACGCTCATGGTCGGACAGCAATTCCCAAGCAAGCATGCCGTGCAGACGGCCATCACTAGACATGTCGTCGCCATCAGTCGAGAGTATAGAACAACAAGGTCAAACCCAACAAGTTTGAAGGCTGTATGCACAAGTGCGGGTTGTCCAGGAAGAGTCCGTGCAACCCAGGGGGTGGGGATTATGAAGAATTTTGAGATAATGGTGCTTGTAGATCACACATGCGAGCTATCAGAGCCGTTGACACAGCACCGCAATGTCACTGCTGCATATGTGGCCGAGAAAGTGTACCACTTAGTATCGGAGGATATAACAGTGGGCCCGAAGGCACTGATGTCCGACGTGGCTGATGCAGTTGGGTTTCCAGTCAGCTACAGCAAGGTCAGAAGAGCTAAGCAGAAGGTGATAGAGAGGATGTTCGGGACATACGAGGATGGGTATAACTATGTCCCGAGAATGCTCCATCAGATAGTAGAAGCAAACCCTGGCACTTACATAGACAAACTTGATAGGCCACATCCGGATGGAGTACCCGGTCGTTTAATACTCGATCGTATATTCTGGGCGTTCAGTCAAACTATACAGGCATTCAAGTTCTGCCGACCGGTGCTATGCATGGATGGTACATTCCTCATGGGAAAGTACAAGGGCACGCTACTGGTAGCTGTCGTAGCAGATGCAAATGATCAAGTCCTCCCAATTGCATACGCAATCGTTGAGAGCGAGAACACGGATAGCTGGTTGTGGTTTCTTGTGAATCTGAAGACATCTGTTGTGCAAGATAGGCCTAATGTGTGCATCATAAGTGACCGTAATGCAGGCCTGCTTAATGCAATCAACACATTGAAGACCACTGCTCCAGCTCCTTACAGGTGGAGTGATCTTGAAAGCAGGTGGTGCATGAGGCATCTTGCAGCCAATTTCTTCACTCGGTTCAAAACTAAGGATTTGATGAAGACCTTTAAGAAGATGTGCATGCAGAATCAACTCAGAAAGTTTCAGGCCATTTGGGCAGCACTAGAGACCGCAACAGCATCGTATAGTGGTCAGTCGCAGGGGGGTAACAACAGCCAGTGCAACCTAATGCGGGACCGAGTAGAAGAGTTAAGACTCTATCTGAGTGGATCGTCCGACACGCTCCAGAGATGGAGAAATGGTCATTAGCTCATGATAAGGACGGCAGAAGATATGGCATAATGACAACAAACATGTCAGAAGCTTACAACGGCGTGCTTAAAGGTGTTCGGTGCCTTCCAATAACTGCCATCGTTGATGAAATCTGGACCCGGACTGTTGGTTACTTCTATAACAGATCACTGGCTGCTAAGGAAAATATGGACAAAGGAAAACAGTGGTCCGAAGTCATGCAGAGGTACATGGATAGAAAAATTAAGAAATCTCAGAGCCATGACATCAGAGTTATTGATGGATTGAGGAGGAAGTACGAGATTCGACTAAGGCAGAAGCATGTGAACAGTCACGTGAGAGGTGACAGAAAGCACGAATGCAAGCTGGACGCTGCTGTCTACGTATGCACCTGCAACAAGCCATAGCTGTTTCACTATCCTTGCTCGCACGTGTATAAGGCGTGCGCCCACATGAAACAAGCCTCGCAGCAGTATGTGTCTCCATACTTTGACATCCACCATCTCCTGGGGACATGGAGTAGTGAGTTCAGTTCGTATGGCTTAGACATGAGCTACAAGGATGTCTGGCACGGTCTTGTTGAATGGGTGCCCAATGTAGCTTTGAAGAAACACAAGAAGGGACGCCGTCAATCGTCTCGTTTCAGGAATGATATGGACGAAAGCCAACTGGGAGAATGACGCAAGTGTAAGATTTGCATGACAGCTGGCCACACCAAAAAGAATTGCCCGAATCAACCGCGCGGATCGAGTCGTCACTAGTGATTGATGTACCTTTAATGTTTGTACCATTTCGTAGAAGTTGTAACATCTATGTGTAATTTTTTTTCATCTATGTGTAATACATTTATGTACAACTAGAGCTTTTTCTAAAATAATAATATTTTTTATTCAGAAATTTTAAAAATATTACGACACTCAGAAATATTGCAAAACTATCCACAAATCCTCCAATCGCCAGGACGCTTCACGAAAAATATGGATAGCGACGATAGAGGTAACTCTTGTAATATTATTCCTCCTCATATGCGTTGAAACATTTGCTGTACAATTATTCGTGCCAGTGGTGTTGTCTGTAATAATAATTTTCCGTGCAAATTACTAGATGCTAGTGGTGTTGTCTGGAACCCGAGAATGGACTATGAACTTCTTATTGCTGCGAGTACGAGGAGGTGGAGTTGTACAATTATGTGTTCGCAGATCTTTGAGGAGGTTCATACGCGTGCTCTTGTAGAGCAGTTAGCGAGAAATGGTTTTCCTGGAATTACGTACAAGCAGGTGTGCAAGCGTTTGAGAGAGTTGCACAGGATGTGGAAAAGGGTGAACGAGCTTAGAAAAATACCCGGGGTGAAGTACACAAGCAGCGAATTCTGCGAAGGGACGATAACTCTCCCACAATCTCAGTACAATAAGCACATAAGGGTTAGAACAATTCATTTGTTCTTAGCTTGTAAGCATATCATGAACTGTTTTCGTTTGATACATAGAATTTTCGGTTCGTAGGCACGTCCAGAGGATGCAGGCTTGCTGAACTGCGAGATCTGAAACTTCGGGCATATGGACCGATTCTGGGGAGACCCATTTGCTAATAGAAGACACTTAATGAAGAGAACATATGAAGAAGAGGAACGCATAATCGGTGGACTCCCTCCTTTGGAAAAACATGGGTGCACATCTAAAAAAGATGTTCGACCATCAAAGAACAAAGGCGCATGCAGTTCATCGGAAAAGGCGTTAACGGAGTGCTCGTCGAGTGACGAGGACTTCTCGAAGTTGTTTTGCTTCAAAGCCCCCATCCAAGTGAAAAAGGCGGCAAGTGATAGCGAAGATGATTTTATGTAGTCGTATTAGAAGTACTAGAGAATAATTGCATGATGTAACGGTGATTTGTGTAGCAGACTATTAATGTGGCAGTGTAACATGGCTCCGTAACCTATGCTTATATAATCGGATTTAGATGTTAATTTTGCAGTAACAGTAAATTCATTGCATGATGTACAACTATGTGTGCAATATCGTTATGTCGTTCTGTCATTTAACTTTTTAAAACATAAATAACTCGTCATTTTTGTACTTGCAGGACATGGCGCCGTTGCCTGAATTACTTAAGCCAAGGTACGACGAGCAACACAGATGCCACTGTTGGCTAGCAGGTGCCGTTGACATTCCACCAACCTTCAAACTTAGGGGACCAAGGACACAATGGGATTTGGACGAGCGGTTTGTTCCACGTCTTCGGGCGAGTGGACTTCTGCCATTTGCTAGGATGTTATCAATAGGCCGCTCTTTCACTCTAGATGCATCTCTGTTGTCTGCTCTAGTCGATAGGTGGAGACCTGAGACTCACACTTTCCACTTTCGTTGGGGAGAGATGACGGTGACTCTTCAGGATGTGTCCATGATCACTGGTCTGCCTATACGAGGACAGGCAGTTGTTCCACCACCCCGGAGAGTTGACTGGAGAGAGCACTTGGGTGAGAGATTTGGTGTTCAGATACCCAGAACAGACACGGGTGTTGCCGCACGAGGTGTGCCTCACCAATAGCTTAGGAGGTTTGAGACGTGCCTAGAAGGGGCTACTGATGAGGTTGTGAGTACCCACCTTGTTGCGTACTTGTTGTTCCTCTTCGGTGCGTACATGTTTCCTACTTCACACGGTAATGTAGTTTATCCAAACTACATCCACTTAGCTGAGTCTTTGGCTGATGACCCGCTCGATGCCATCCCGCAGTACAGCTGGGGAGCTGCAGTGCTCTGTGCTCTTTATCAGGGTTTGTGTGACGCCTCACAGCACAAGAAGGCCAAAGATCCAGGACTAAATCTCTGTCATACCTTGCTTCAGTTATGGTCGTGGGAGCACTTTCCAGTTGGACGGCCACAGATCACAGTTCCGGTCTACCCGTACCCCATAGGGGAGGAATACAGCGGTGGCCCAACTATGGGGACTAGGTGGACATACGCCACGCTAGCATGGGCTCGAGAAGTGTCGTATCCATAGGGGAGGAGTTCGAGATGTTGCACCAAAATGGCGTCATATGGTTTCCCTGGACAGAAGATCATATAAACAGTGTCGCGCCTGCAGGGTTGTCCGTTCAGTGTTTCATGGATAGGCATCTTTGGTTGACAACTTCGCACCTTGTATTCTCACACATGGTGGAACCGTATTCATCGGGACGTGTCATGAGACAATTTGGTCTCTTCCAATATGTCCCCCCTCCAGATAATAGAGAGCTCGAGAACAAGGTTCATGAGTAAGTCAGAATCGAACTTTATAAATATTTTCATTTCTGTACAGTGCTCTTTAAAATACGCTTTGTCATGTCATATTGGTAACACAGGCAGGACAAGAAAAGCAGAAAAGACGACGATTGGAGGGGGGTGCAACGCGTATGGAAGGACAGTTGGGATAATAGGGCTCCACTAGAGGTCATCCGGGAAGAACGGTAAATAGCTTTCATGTATGCCAATAATTATATAAATGTGGATGATTACAATATGAAGTTATATGTAGGCCGTACGACGAGCGCACGTATGACGAATACATACGCTGGTATGTGCCGAGGACGCGCACTAGGCTCACTTCTAATCCACCATCGAGACCAGCTTCACTCACGTATTTAGAGCAACTACGGTTAGCGATGGATTGACACAGAGCTTCGGTTCGTGATGACACGGTAAGAAATCGTATGAGGTTGTGCGTTACGAATTTCAACCCTCAAGTACGTGATGATATTTTCACGCAGTTCGATAGGGCGTTGCGCATCCAGGATACTGCCGCTTCCGTCATTCGCACAAGCCGTAATCAGGACCCCTCCATTATACAAAAGTCGAAGCAAATGTACGAAGATGCGAATGGCATTTTGAAGAATTTAAGATGCGGTCGGTCTGACGACATAATAGGCGGAGCGTTTAACATGCCTGAGCAGAGGTCCGCGCGTCCAAGTGAGGCACGATCAAGCCTAGCGCGTCCAAGTGAGGCAGGACCAAATCAGGCCCGCGGTTCAGTATCCGCTTCTGGACGTCGAGATCGAGAGGTATGTCTTTTTAAACATCGGATGTTATCTTACTCATGCTCATGTTAACTTTACCGTACTGCTTGCATCTTTAGCCGACCATGCGAGCTGACACGACGCTCATGCGGAACTCGTCTTCGAGAGCTCATACAGGATTTCCGAGGATGCACGAGCAGGGCCAGAGCTATGAGGGAGGTGCACTTGGGGAGGTATGCTATCTAAACTGAACGATACTCCGCATGTAATCTATATACGATACTCCGTGGTCATACTGATGTTTACCTGACCTTGATGCCTACGTTTCAAGTCGTCCATACGCCCTAACATGACACTCGTGAGCGACCCGTCTAAGAGAGCTAGTACAGGTCCTCTGAGGATGCACGAGTAGGGCCAGACCTCTCAAGGAGGTTCAAGTACAGAGGTACGTGTACTATCTTCTAATCAGTAAAGAAAATAAGTGCTAAAATTATTTTAAATTATTTTTGGTATGCAATTTATCACTTTGTCGCCTCAGTACGACATGGAATCGCCGTACGCGCAGGGCAGAGCTCTCATGGAGGTGCAACCAGAGAGGTAGAAAGTTTAAATTTAACCTGCCAACTATTTGCTTGCTTAAATTTAATCTTACACATTTAATTAAGATTATTTTTTTTGCAGACAATACACCACCTCGATTAGCCGATGGAGGAGAGTGCCTTTCCTATGCAGAACCCGTGTTTTCTTTCAAATATTCAGTATCAGTCCCTCGTTGGAGGACCTGCTTACCAGGGTGCGTCATCCCACGATATGGCGGAGGACTCTCAGGGCCATCATTGGATAGAAAATTTGTTTCAACCTGACGAGCTTCCTTACAGCCAGATTCCTACACAACCGGATGTTACGCAAGACAGTCAGCAAACTCCGCCCTACAATCTCCGGACCAACCCAACACCGCAGTCACAGTTCACCTTCCCCTCTGATCACATGCCACCAAGGCATAAGAGAGGAAGAGGCTGATTACCGTGAGTTTGTTTATTTCTATGCAATATATCACGTTATTCTCGTTCTAAAAAAATTTATTGGTGCGTTTAATACATGCTATATCAAAATATTAAATTTTGTTGCAGCTTTTCCAAATTATTTTATTGTGCTTTATACTTATATTTTTCTCTCCAAATCAACTAAGATAGGTACTAGAGCTTTTTTTTCATAATCTCATCAGTGCTGCAAAGTGAAAAGCGAAGCGAGAAACGGGAAAAAAACGCCGAAGCGTTGCACTCGGCGAGTGAGACACTGCCCAGCGTCGCACTCGGCGAGTGAGACATTGACCAGCATCGCACTGCACGGAGGCAACACTGGTGCGTCGCACAGGCCGGAGGCGACGCTGGCCGTGTCGCTGCGCGCGGGTCCGACTGCCGTGCGTCGCTCTCGAGCAGTCCGACATGAGCCACGTGTCCAGTGTCATGCGTGTCGCCATGATTTTTTTGCTATTGCGCGGAGAGGCAGGCTAGATGCGGCATTGACCGCGGTCAGCGTGCTAGATGTGCCATTTTTTCTTTGCCTTCAAAGTTTTGAAGCATGGCCATACAAGCAGCCTGGTCGCGGGTACGTCCTTTCGTCAGGTGGCCAAATGAGAAAGCAGGCTTGTCTAAAAGATGTCATACTTCCTAGAGTAAATTCCATTAAAAAAGTCCAGAATTTATAGTCATGGTTATGGATGATCTTAGTTATCTTGCTAGTGGCACTTAACAAGTTTTAGTCCCTTCGTTTGAAGATGGACACCGTCCTAGGATATGTGTAATTACAATTTTAAAACTTTGATTAATAATATATAAATATTATTTAGTTTGATCAAACTAAAACAATATCATTAAATTTGTCATGACATTTTTTCCTAATATTATATTTTCTTAATTTTTTACTAGAGAAAAATATATAAAATAACAATCAAAGTTAGGCACCCGTGTCTGTGTTAGAATCTAAAACTACTTGTATTGCTTACAGAGAGATATGTCCTTGCCTCGTGCCATCTCCGTCCACGATATCTGGTGATGCTCACGGTATCTGGTAATGCTCTTTATTGACTCTTGAGGTAAATTTCGGTACATTCTTCCTTTGACAAAAGAGGGTAGTGCATGAAATTTCTGATTCAAGTTGGAATTGATTCCCAAAAATGCCTACAAACATTTCTTCCAAATTATTGGGTTCCAAAGAGTTTGCAGAGTGGAGAAAGCATTGGTCGTAAATCAACATATCAATCCAATCCATGAATCACCCGTGGGACATATAGGTCACAGAGAATGGCCTACTTCTGTAGCTAGATCTAGATCAATGAATTAACTACGTAGGGCACAACCTGCAGTACATAACAAAACTAGATATAGCTGGTTTAGCATTAATTTGGAAGCGACTTTGTGTAGCTTCTAACAGTGCTGACATGTAGAGTGATTGAGACGATACTAATTTGTCTCTTTGTAGATGGCAGCCCAAAAGAGGCTGGATCGATCTGTCGTCTCTCTGCTCCCTGCCTCAAGTCTCAGCATACAGTTGATCCAACCAACCCTGCCGTCGCATGCATACGGCGGAAAACCAAATTGACGTCTCATTTGACCTTTGCCTGCTACCGTGCTAGCCATCCCAACTAATGCGCACTCCGCGTAACTAGCCTGTTGCTTATGACCATCTCGAATTGCTCGTTACTAAATTTGTCACTAAATAAAAGAGAATAGATTAACTTATAATGACGAGATTTTTAATAGATTATTACTAAAATAAAAAAATATTGACGAGAGAGGTTTGCTGATGATTGGTAAACCGTCGATCTTACGGTAGTCGTGAGACAGAGAGATTTGTTGAAGGGTAGGGACCCTGGAACCGTTATCTGGCGGTGTCGGTGAACACGGAATAAGATTTTTATACAGGTTCAGGCCTCCCTTGAAATAATAACCTTATGTCATGTTGATATATATTAAATCTCGAGTATCTTACAAAGGGGGATGTTATTGGCTATCCTAAATGGGATCTGAACCTAATTGGGTCCTTTTCCGAATAGTCATTGGCTATCCTAAATGGGATCTGAACCTAATTGGGTCCTTTTCTGAATGGTTCTGAATGGCTGGTGGAATCTTCTCATGGAGGCTAGGGCTCAATCTCCAAAGTCTTCTGGCTTGTGTATGGCTTCGATTCTCCTTGCTCCCCTCCTTTTGGAGGTACTCGGGTCCTTTATATAGTGGATGACCCGTGTCGTAGAGGTCGTAGACTTATCTTTAACCTGTCATCCTTAAACATAGGGATCGACTTCCTAGTTTAAAGGTTTCCTTACCCTTATTACGTAATGACTCGTTATTCCCTAGATTACTGGGCTGCTAGATCAACGGCTTCGAATATCCAGGGTATTCGTATACTGATACTACCCCGTATACGGTATTAACGTATTACTCATCGTCAAGGTTAAAGCTCGTAAAATGAGTGTTTTAGTAATAAGGATCTCTCCACAAGCATTTGCTTGTTACTACCTTGTTACTAGTATTGGTACAAGAGTCCCGGTTGTTTCTCCCTGAAGTAACAGCCACACCATCGTTCCTGTCCCTTTCTCCTCCACGTGGGCATAAAGCTCACTACTACAGAATGGATCATCTAAGATCCCACATCGCACATTGTCGGCGTAGAGACGCCTCTAGCGGTGGTCCGGTTGGGCCCCCTTTGGGATTCGGCCGGGGGCGCAGTAGAGCTTTTCTTATGAACCGGAGACGGATCGAGAGGGGGATGGATTTGGCCCAAAAGATGCAGAGGATTTACCCAGGTTCAGGCCAACCGGAGGTGTAAAACCCTACATCCTGCTTTGGTGTGTGTATTGAGTTATTTGGGATTACAAAGACTATCCTGCTTACAAGAAGGGTTCTTCTCCCAGAGCTCTAGCCCTAGCGTTCTTGCTAAGGAACCAGCCGGAGAAGAAAGCAAATGAGAGTGTGGTTTTTTAAGTATTCAGCTAACTGACTCCCCAATGAATCAATCCGCCAAACCTTTGCATGGCCTTGGTCCTCCCCTTATATACTCGGGGGGTTTCCACAGCGGCCAGAGGGCTCTACCGGCGACGTGGGCGCAAAAGGGCGACCCACGCCTGTCATTTAATGCGCGGCGTCGATTTCCGCGCCGGGCGTCTTCTCGCCGTGCTTCTGAACAGGGGTTCCTGACACCTTTATGCCCGGTGGGTCCCGCAAATGGAGACTTACCGGACTTCTTCTGACAGAGTGGGTGAAACACCCGCTCCTGGGCCCCGGGTGTCAGCGACCAAACCCGCGCACCGGGGCGCGCGGTGATGCGACCAAAGGGGGCAAAAAGGGTGACAGCGACAGGGGCGCGCGGTGCGGCACGCCCGGTCGGTCAACAAAACTGTCAGACGGACCCATCATCAGGCGGAAGGTGATAGGCAACGGCACCTATCGCCTGAGCAGGTGGGGCCCGGCCTGACCGTCATCATGCCCTCATAGGGCTTAGAATTCCTTGTCGAAATGACGTGCATTAAATGCCTCTGCCAGGGTTGAGGCTTGCGGGAGAAGCTAGCCGCTCGATGACGTGCCCGAAGGTGGGCCCCACAGGGGGACCCGACGACCCCGAGCTCTACGTCCCCGAGCAGCTCCTTCGAACGGGAGGGGTGCCAGCTGTCCCAGGCCGCCCCCGAGTGACCTCGAGCGCTCGGGGAGCGCTCGTTGGGGGATCGCTCGGGGCCCCTACGGGCGGAGCTCCAGGAGGAGTGCTCGGGGGAATGCCCCGAGTGCTCTCCTGGGGCCCGCGCACCCGGGGACGCCGGGCACTTGGGGAAGGCCCCCGAGTGCCCCCTCGATTCCTGAGCCATGGGCTCTCGGGAATCCAGGGCCCTTTTAGATGGTTACACGCGGGCGCGGCGCTCGGGGAAGGCCCCCGAGCGCTCGGGCTTGACCGCCGGGCCCACTTCGCTGCCGGGGCGGGGTCTATGCTGACCCGGCCGCCACGTGGCTCGCGCCGCGGCACCTGGTTGGCCTCCGCCGGTGGTTTGGGGGACCCTGGGCCCCATTCCGCCGACACACATGGTTTTACAAAATTGTCTCTAATGAAGCAAATCATAGACGGTCAGCAAGAGGCACCGTCTAGGTTAAGCTCCAGTGATGCGAACCATCTGTGATGATCAAATATCGTAGGCAGTTCTTATATAGGACCATTTGCGGTATCCAGCTACCATACGGCATGCCTTTTTTTAATAAGAACCGCCTACATGGGGGATATCACAAAGATTATCTGTGATAAGATGCTCATTTATTACCAGCCAGCTAGTTTCCCCTGCCCGAGCTATGTCTTAAATTATTAATTTCTTAGAGAGTGGTGGCCGGAGCTCTTGTGATTTTGCGGTTTGGAGTCTAATTGGTCCAAAAGTATAGTGGATTTGGGGGGAGATATTGCATATCAACTTGGTATTGGTGATCTCAGGTTAGTAATTGGTTCAAAATATTAATTATTTTGAAGATCTAGCTTGGTGAAGAGAGAGAATGTAAATCTAGATCTTGGTTTAAGGAAAAATCCATTTGTCCTTGTTGATTTTAAGGTTATCAATTGGTTCTGTTGTACTATGTTGAACATTTTGCTAGTTATTTAAGGTGGCAAAAAGATGGAATTGTGGATGCATGGTTTAGATTACTTATATTATGAAAAGAGTGAAGTATCTATATATTAAATATTATTAGTAGTCTGTATGTTGTATTTATGAATGTAGTATTTATTAATTTTTACTTTTTATAAATAATTTATTAATGTTGTATTTATTGATGTAGTTATATTAATTTTGGCTTCTTATAAGCAAATTATGTAATCATTATTAGCTTGTACATTTGGTAAGTAGCAACCTTGATAATTGAATAGATTATTAGTAACTAATATTTAGATATAGTCATATTCACTACTACAGAAACTCATATCCAGGATCACTACCGTCCGGACTAGGATTTAGTAACACATTTATGTGCTATTATGTGTCCAAAAATGTGTTACTAAGACATGTAGTAACACACTTTGGTATGTTTTCTTGTAGCATATGTTACTACAATAGTGTCCATTGAAGCATGGTAACTGGTGATCCTATATATAATAAAAGGTGTTACAACTAGTATATAGCAACACGTAGCATATGTGTTACCATATATTCCAGTAACACCTTTTTTTAATAGTAGGAACACGGGTAGTAACATATTTTTCTAATTGTAGTAACACATTAGTAAAACTTTTCTCTAAATATTGCAACACATTTATTGATAATTAGCAACAAGACCTAGTAACACATTTGTTTAATTTTTAATAACACCATTTTTAAATATTGCAACACATAATTGGTAATTTGTTTCTTGTAATATTGATATATTTATAGAAATTCCTGCTTGAAACTTTTCATAGCCGTAGAGAAAAAAAAGTGTGATTACATGTTGCAAAATAACACAAAACTGAAAGTGCATCTTGGCCCCTAAGTGAGTTTTCGTGGTTAATGATAGACGATTAAAGGCCTAAATGTTTATATGAAGTGAACGAACAGGTGTAGTCTCAAAAGGTTAGTAAAGATTATCACCGACAACCCCTCAAAAAGAAAAAAGAGAAAAAAAGACGGCAAGATCTATAGAAGAATAGATTTCCTAAGTTTAAGTGACAAAAGTCACATTGAGTATAGGATCGCCATACTATTAAGAGGGATTCAGTGAAATATGTCGGGTCTCAGAATTGTAACGAACTTAATATATGATGCTTTGTCAAAGATCGAGAAACCATGTAATGAGGGCACATCCTTACCTCATGTGCATCCTCGTTAGGTGGTTTGACACCGAACCAGCACAGCTTATGAACTCTACCTAACCACCTGGTCGTATGTCTCACTACTGGTCCAGCCAGCAAGAAATGGTCATCATTTACCAAGTCAAATAGAATTCCAAACACCCTGTAGGGAATTAGCACACATCAATTGCGATGAGCATCACAATCATTACAAGGAGCCCGATGTTCATGTCTACACCCTAACCTAGTCGGTCAAAGCATGACTAGTGGATCACCCGAAGGCCTGACACAGACGTCCACATCCCGCCCAGCCGGCAATCGCATCTCAACTGGCAGATTACTCAACTTTATGATCACAATTTCATGTAGAGCATTAATGCTAACTCTCTACCACCACTCCATAAACTTCAAACGTACATGCACTATATATGGAGAGACGTTGTAAACTACTTGAAATATCATTACACAAAATCTAAAGAGAGGTTTAAACAGATAGCTAGTTCACATCCCTTAAGTTGGGCAACTACATAAGTTACAACCTGAAGGTCATAAGTATAACCACACATTTTTGTCTTTTTCTCAGTAATGAAAACAACCTAATTTATTTTCATACCCAGCCTAATCCTAGCTCTAACCATTGATTGGTAGGGTCACGGGGCTGGGTGGAGCTCCCTGGGGTGCTGGTGAGTTCGTTGGCGTCCTCGGTGGGTCCTTGGTGCTCCAGGGCAGCTCCTCGGTGGTGGTGAAGGTTGCGGTGGATGGTTGGCCGCCGGTGAGGCAATGCTACGTGCGAGGGGAGGAGAAAGAAGGTTAGATGGAGAGTGGGAAGCAGCGTGGAGGTTGGAAGAAGAAAAGGGGAATGGGCTCATTGGAGAAGAGGAGGGGGACTTGCCGGCGGAGCACTCCGGTGTGGCTTCCTAGCGGCAACAAGGGCGGAGGAGCTAGGGTTCTCGTCGGTTTCTAGAAAAGGGAATAGAGGAGGTGAGCAAAAAGGGGAAAGAAGGAGGCAGTAGGGGGCCTTTATGGTGGCGGTGTCCGGTCGGGACGGAGCTCTCGAGCACAGTTAGAGCCACCGTCTCTCGGCCGACGTTGAAGACGTGGAGGGCACCTCCTGCTGACGGGCCCCGGCTAGCAGCGCATGAGGGTGCCGTCACGTGGAGATGGCAGTAAGGGGAGGCGGCAATGGCCGGGTGGGCTGGCTCGGTCATGCTGGGCCGAGAGATTTAACGGGCTGAGGTTGGACCACTCGACCAGAGGAGAGGTAAGTTTTTATTTTATTTTTTATTTTTTCTTTTCTTTTTACTACGAGAGGTTTCCTAGTTAAATAGGGCTCAAATATTGGATAAAAAATTGGAAAACTTTAGGGATGCTCTACATTATATATTTGAGCTACTGTAGAAATTTGACTAAAATTCATCCAAAGATTCAAATTTGCCCCAAATTGGGTTTGAGCTGTAGCTAGGTGTTATAGGCTCCCAAAAATTATGAAATTTCTTTGGGAGGTGCATTTCAGCTTATAAGTCCTAGATATGAAATTTCATAACTTTTATGGAAACAAAAACCATAAAATATCATATCTACAATTCTTCCATTTTAATGATTTGGATGATTTTCAAATGATTCAATTAGTTCCTTGCTCAATTATTTATAGTTTCTCCTAGGTTGCCACCCAAGGGAGGTCAGGGACCTACCATTAACCAAGGTTTTGGTTGAACCTTGGTTGGGAAAAGTTAGTGATTTCAATTCTAGGTTTTGCCTAATTTGAGAAGAAGTTGGAGGAGATATAAACTAGGGTTTGTGAAATGCATTATTGCAAGGGAGTTGAGATGAGTTTCTTGAAAAAGTTTGTGAAATGCATTAGACTCTTACAAAATCTATATTACACATTGGGATGTTGTTACAAAAATGTCATGAAATGGCTCAATGCACATTGCTCCATCTCTTGTCACCCAAAGCCGACAAGATAAACCTAATCTGATGTCTCTAGAGAAACCTGGACCTCAGCTCAGACATTCCAGCTGAGGGTCCGGCCTCTCTAGAAGGAATCTGGACCTCAAGCCGGATAGTCTGGATGAGGGTTCGGATCTGTACTAGACAATCGAGACCCCAGGCCCGGACAGTCCGGGTGAGCATCCGGATTGCTACTGGACTGCTAGGACCCCAGGCCCGGATAGTCCGGGTGAGCATCCGGATTGCTACTGGACCACCCAGATCCTTGCCCGGAGTGTCCGGGCACCCGGCGGGTTTGGGTTGGAATCCGGACAGTCCAGGTGACTTTGCTCCATTCTCTGCCACATTAGCATATAGCCGTTGGATTTCAAAATCTAGAGGGTTCGGCCCAAATCCGGACAGTCCTAATATGAGTAGATCCCCTCAAACGGCTAGTTTTATAGGGAGCTCCTATATAAGCCCCCTTGCTCCTTGCAAGGGGAACTCTTTACCAAAGTGATTTCCTGCATACTCAAGAACCTTCCCCCTCTCCTCCAAGCACTAAGAGAGAAACCTTGTGAGGAACAAAAGATTTTGAGCGAGATTTAAAATCTAATCCAAGCAGAGCATTGAGTTCATCTCTGAAACTTCATTGAGTTGATTTCTTTTGGAGATTGGGGTCTCCTAGCGGCTAGGAGTCCTTGAGAGCTCCCATCCATTGTTTTTGAGCCTCAAGAAGTTTCTGAATGCTGAGATTCGCCTCCATGAGGAAAGAATTACCTACAAGAATTTGAGGAGACGCAAGAGCGTCCTTGAGGGATAAAGGCTTGAGAGGAAGCCAGCTTTTGATCACAAGTGATCGAGCTCCCCAACGGGGACATATGATTCCCCCAAGAATTCGAACTTCATGAAAGAATCACTTGTCTTCATTTGGTTACTTCTGCTCGCATTTCCATTTTGCAAGTTTCATTTAAAGTGATATATATATTCAACTTGCTTGTGTGATTCCTAGTTTATCATTGTCCTCGTATGATTCTTGCTTTAAATAACCTTTAATTCGACATAGTCGCAAGAATACACTACTGCAGATAGGGACACCAGTGACGGGCCTAAAAAGCCCAGTAGTGACGAGCGGGCCGGCCCGTCACTGGTGACCAGCCACTGGTAACTGGTTATCAGTGGCGGGCTACCCGCTCGTCACTGGTAATTTAGTTACCAGTGACGGGCACACATGAGAGCCCGTCACTGCTAAGGTATACAGCAGTGACGAGCCATATTTTCGGCCCGTCACTGGTAAGATATACAGCAGTGACGAGCTCTCCAGTCCGCACGTCACTGCTGTTATGAGGGGCCCAAGCACGTTGCTGCCGCGGCAGCAAAAACAGCCGTTTTGGCTGGCGCGGCAGCCATTATGTCTGCCGCGGCAGCCAAAAGGGCTGATTTTGCTGCCGCGGCAGCCAAAAGGGCTGATTTTGCTGCCGCGGCAGCAACGTGCTTGGGTGGCGCAGCAGCCATTTTGGCTGCCGCGGCAGCAAAAACAGCCGTTTTGGCTGCCGCGGCAGCCATTTTCGCTGGCGCGGCAGCAAAAACAGCCATTTTCGCTGCCGCGGTAGCCATTTTCGCTGCCGCGGCAGCCATTTTCGCTGGCGCTCCTAGGGCGTCGGTCGCCGTTCTCCTAGGGCGCTCTCCAGCCCCTGTGTACTACAGGGGTCCTGGAGGGGGTGTACCCCTTCGGTCGCCGTTCTCCTAGGGCGTGCCGCTGTGGCCTAATAGCGCTTGCGACGATGCCTCGTTGCGTTGGCATCCTACGTGCCCGGTATGCTTCAAAGGCCACCTCACTCGCGCTCTCGGATGTCGCACACGATAAGTACATATGTCAAACCGAGTACGAAAGTAACAAGTGCCAATACGTAAATATGTGCAGAAACGTACAAAGTAGACCAGTTCGGGAATACACGACCACAAACACAATACATATGCAATGTTTTTCCGTCCTCTAGGGCCAAGCTACATGTGGGCGCGCGAATGGGTCTTCGGTCGGGATTTGGCGAACTCGCTGCTCTGTGCGAGCGGCGTGTTCCTCCCTTGGGTCAGTGCCGGCGTAGAAAAGCCCCGTATCGGAGACGACGTCCTTGTTGATGATGTTCGCGAACGCATTCTGGAGGCGTGCAAACTCTTGCTTCCAGTCATATGGCTTGTGCTCGAGGTTATTACTCCACTTGCGTAGGTCGTCATGTTTGCGAAACGTGTTCCGTGCCCGTACAAAGTCGTCCATGTGGCAGCAGACGTAGTAGCCACACGTCACACTACCCTCTGGCTGCTGTCTGCACCACCAATCGGTCACGTGTTTAAAGCGTGGAGCGCCACTTCTTTTTACCATAGTTGCTCCTCCTCCCTTCTGTGCAAAGTCGAAGAGAGCATCATCCAGAACTTTCTTGAGCAGGGTGTAGTCTTTCTTCACCCTCTTCATGGAATCAAAGTAAACAACCTTCCTTTCCTTCGGCGTTAGCACTAAGAGGATCCAGTGGTCGCTGCGCAGACATGTGAACAAACCAATATTAACCCACGAAGTTGGCTAGGTGCACAAGCGAAAGAGAAATTTACGAAAGCACAAAGTAGAGAATGACTTACAAGGGATTGTAGGGCATGAGTAGGTAGTCCTTGCCCTTATGCGTTATCATCGCACTCACGAGGTATTCTTTCATAATCTCCCTACCTTCTTGGGAGCGAACGTTGTTCTCGTGCATGTGAAACGGATCTGCTATTGCAACATCGAGAATCTTCAGGCGTCTGGTCTCTCTGGTTAGGTGAAGCGCCCATAGCCTGACGAAGGATGCTTCGAGCCGATAAAGGTTGAACATGCCGAAGATCTCCGCAAAGTCCAGATAGAACTTGTCCGCGGGATACTGCTCGATGAAATGGAAACCCTCTGGCACCTTCGCCGTGTAATACGAGACATTCGTTTCATCGGGTCCTAATTCAATGTCTCGAATGTTCTTGTGCAGAATCTTCATCTCGTTCGGGAGGACGTCGAACTCATCCTTCGGTACCATCGGGTGACCCGGGATGTGATAGGCCCGCCACTGACGACCCTTTGCTGTCTGTACTGACTGGGAAGATGCTGCGTACGTTAAGGATTTCTTCAACCTGGCCTCACCCTGTCTATCGTAAGTTCCGGTGCTAGCATGTGCCTTCTTCGCCGCCCCTTTTTTGCTCGTGCGCTCCGTATCCAGGGATACGGCCCTCTGACCGGCCATCGCTTCTTTGGCTGCGCCCACGAGTGTTTTAGGAGTCAACTTCGTGTGGTCTTGCCTGTCATGCTTGGGTGGCGGCGTATCTACAACTTCTCGTGCCTCCTCGTCACGAGGCATGCCATGCTCTGCGCCTTCCTCGGCATGCTCCATCTCCAGATCCTTGTAGGATAGAGGTGCGGAAATACCCAGAGGAGATGGTCTTGCTGATGGACTGTCGGTGTGGCTCGGCGAAGGTGCTGGACGATTGGAGGTCTCAATCAACTTAATCGCGTCCTTCGGCCACCTAAGGAAAAACCCCTTGCAGGCTCCTAGCTTCTCGTATCCCTCTTCAGGGGGGTCATTCAGAACCAGGTCCTCAAAGGTGCCGACCACCTTAGTCAACTCCACCCTCGCCATGTTTGGTGGTAAATCCACGCAGTGCATCCTGTTCTCCGGCGTTATTGGGTGGACTCGACCGTACGCGACCGTCACCATCGAGCCGAGCACTTGGGTCTGGAGATGGCACGGAGTTATCACCTGCGGAACATACGTACGGGTCACTGAGGTTAGAGTCCAAACAACGAAATCTGTACGAGACCCTTACGGTTTGTTGAACCGACGACGCTTACCATTAGGCCGTCAATTGTATTTGGCGACCCGGGGCCAACGCCCGATACGGAGGGGCTGCTACTCCTTGCAGCAGTGAAGGCCGGCGGCTGCGTATCCAGATTATAGGGCGGCGGCTGCGTATCAGGATGCGTGGGTGGGCGTCGTAGTTGATCGTATAGAGGCCCTAACAGACGTTTCACAGCCGCCTCCACTCGCGCATCGAATTCTTCATCCTGCTTGGCTTTCCTCCTCTCGCGGGTTTGGGGACCGTAATCAGCCCACCGAGCCCCATACCCGACGCCCATGATGCGGCCACGAGTCTCCGGCTTCCCGAGAGCCTTGTTGATAGGGTCTTGCCACCTCTCGGTACCGACAGAGTCCTGGGAGCTCTCAGGTTGCTGGCTCAGCTTTCTCTGCAAGCAACATGAACCGTTCAGAAACGTAAGCTTTAGGAAATTAATATACGTAGGACAAATAAAGTAAAATGGGTTCAGAGGTTACCAGTTCTTCGTGCACGTCCTTCATTTTCTCGTGCGTGAAGATCGGTTCCCCCGTCGCTGGGTCAAATTTTGCGCGGGCCCTCACAAAGTCTTTTCCGCGCCCTGGCTGGATGTCCGAGAAAGGGGGTTCTTTCACAGCCGCAATCAACCTCGCATCCTCCTTGTCCCATTTAGGCCTCTTCCCTTGGTAACCACGGCTGCCAAGTCTGTGGTCACCCACGATCTTCCCCCGCATGTCCTTCCCCCAATCACTCTTCCTCTTGAATTCCTCGCCGGACTGAGTTTGAATGAACTCGGTCCAGTCCGCCTCATCTATCGTGGGCCATTTCGGCTTTATCACGGTCTCGAAATCTTGATCCTTCATCTTATTGGCATGGTATCGCCAGGTATTCAACGATTTCGACATCATGCTGAGGGCTTTCGTTGCCACTTTATTTCTGTCGGCCTCTGGGACGGAATACCTGCTGAATAGCCTGTCCAGGAGGAGAGTTCAAAGATGCTCGGTCTCTCTCGTCCTTATGTCGGGAGTTGTGATCTTCACCGTTTCACGCAGGATGCAGCCTACGGCGTTTGAGTACCCCTGTGCGGCTCTTACAGGACTGGCAGGTTTACCGAGATCGTCCACTCGAGTGATTACGAACGTCTCGGTACTCAACTTGTTAGGTCTCCTAGGCGCGAGCCGCCTTTTCCGTTTGGCTGGTGGAGCCCCGTCCGCCTTTTCTTCTTCCATACCGGTCTCGTATTCACGGCCGGTCCCTTCGTCACGATCGGTCACGTCTTCAGCACCGCCGGACTCTTCGTGGGACGACTCGTACTCGTTGTTATCCCCGGAAGCAGGGTCGTCGACGATGGCGGCCCCCTGAGATGTTTGTTGGAGGGCCAGGTCCCGGGGAGCTTCCGCACGCCCCTCGATATCTCGGGACGATGCGGGGACATCCGTTGGTGTCCGCGATGGAGAGGGGCTACTTCCAGCCATTTTCTAATATCCATTCATTATAGCAAACAAGGGTGGGAATTAAAATTTTATTTGCAATTGAGATTATGAAATCTTGTTAAACAAAAGCATATAACTATGCATGACAATGAACAACAATGACACGAATATACCGTACATACAATGAAAATTGAAAATTTCGGCATGACCTTTGCTAAAATTATGCAAAATTGAGTATCGAACGTTGACAAAATGTTGATGAAGCAACATTTCGTCTAAACGTTGAACTCAGTTTCCCTGAAAAATAAACAAAGCAACGAATGTTGCCTCGGCTCGACGGCCGGTACCACAAGCATATATGAACACGACAGTGGCGGACCCAGGAATTTGTAAATGGGTGGTCCAAATTGATACCCTAATCTTTATAACAGCGCAAATCCGACATATAAATAGAAAAATTTACCAAAATTACAATGCATATAGATTAATAAGGTCTTGCAGCATTATAAGTTCAACAAGTAAGATAAACATATCTTGGTTTAAATCAGTTATCTTTCAACAATTTACCAAAATTACACAGGACTTCAGCTATTTCACATGGAATTGCAATTTTCTGAAACTTTCAAGTGGAGAGAGGCAATAAGTTACAGGAAACTTCATTGAGAAAAAAAGTAGGATCAAGCTAACTACATCCTTGCCCAGCAACTCTGATTTCCCATACTTCCATGGCATCATATCGTGCATTCCTTTAATTCTTGCAACTGAGACATTTTATTGATATACTGATTACTCATCCTCCTCTTCTCCTCCCAAACTCATCCAATGCCATCTCGTCAGAACCAATTCGTGTGATACATCACAAAACAACCCGAGCAGATTCCACCAAACATCCTACAACCCGAACCTACCAGGCAAAACTGGAAGGCAACCAAGAAATCTAGTAGGGCGCCACGAGACCAGGAGGTGTCCAGGTTCAAGAAAGCCGGTACAGTATACGAAAGAAGGAGGAGAGGAGGCGGCGGCCGTACCTCGCGGGGAGAAAGAGAGATTGGGATGGCGGCGTCGGTGAGGGAGGCGGCGTCGGTGAGGGAGGCGGCGTCGGTGAGGGAGGCGCGAGGGCGGTGAGAGGAGGCGGCGTCGGTGAGGGAGGTGGCGTCGGTGAGGGAGGCGGCGTCCGGTGAGAGGAGGCGGCGTCGGTGAGGGAGGCGCGAGGGCGGCGTCCGGCGAGGAGCGGCGGCGGCGTCGGTGAGGGAGGCGCGAGGGCGGCGTCCGGCGAGGAGCAGCGGCGGCGTCGGGTCGCGCGAGGGCGTTGGTGAGGGAGACTTAGGGCGCGGGCGGGATTTGGAGAGTTTTTCTCTAAGTCCCGCGGATCCGCGCCTATTTATTTCGCCGTTAGCAGTGACGGGCCGGCAAGCCTGCTCGTCACTGGTAAATTTTATCAGTGACGTGCCGGAAAGTCTGCTCGTCACTGGTAAATAATTTACCAGTGACGCGTAGACATAACCGATCGTCACTGGTAAATAATTTACCAGTGACGCTCACATATAAATGCTCGTCACTGATAAGTTAGTAATTAGGGTTAGTGCTTAGAGTTAGTTAGTTAGGGTTAGTTAATTAGTTAGGGTTTGTTAGTTAGTAAGGGTTAGTTAGTATGGGTTAAATACTTAGTTAGGGTTAGTTAGTTAGGGTTAGTTAATTAGTTAGGGTTAGTTAGTTAGTTAGGGTTAGTTAATTAGTTAGGGTTTGTTAGTTAGTAAGGGTTAGTTAGTATGGGTTAAATATTTAGTTAGGGTTAGTTAGTTAGTTAGGGTTAGTTAATTAGTTAGGGTTAGTTAGTTAGTTAGGGTTAGTTAGTTAGTTAGGGTTTGTTAGTTAGTAAGGGTTAGTTAGTATGGGTTAAATACTTAGTTAGGGTTAGCTAGTTAGTTAGGGTTAGTTAATTAGTTAGGGTTAGTTAGTTAGTTAGGGTTAGTTAATTAGTTAGGGTTTGTTAGTTAGTAAGGGTTAGTTAGTATGGGTTAAATACTTAGTTAGTTAGTTAGGGTTAGTTAGTTAGGGTTAGTTAATTAGTTAGGGTTAGTTAATTAGTTAGGGTTAGTTAGTTAGGGTTAGTTATTTAGTTAGGGTTAGTTAGTTAATTAGTTAGGGTTAGTTAATTAGTTAGGGTTGGTACTTATGGCCCAATCTTTTTGAATCCAAAATTAGGCAATTTTCTTATCGATATAACTATCTTAAATAATTATTTACGATATAACTTTCTTAAATAATTATTTACGAGACCGTTTGTTCATTATTTGCGTGGGCAATGATTAGTTTATGCGTACATATACAATTAACATAAATACCATTATTGTTATATACATAAATTTCACAAAAGTGAGCTATACATCATTAATTAACTTAATTAAATTACGACATTCTTCGGCAATCTTGTCACTCTTCGACAGTCTTCTCAACGGTAGTCTTGGTCTTCTTCCTGGTATAGGTTAACCCCTCGGAGTGACTTCGTCTTTTGAAGGGACGCACGGCGGGACATGTAGTATTTCTCCTTCTGCTGGGCCGTGGCTGATTGTCTTCCTCCATATCCGGGTCGTCAAATTGGTCATAGTCGTCTTCGTCAACGACACCATCGATTCCAACGATACTCCTTTTGCCCCTCCTCATGACATGACGGCTTGGCCTCGTCGGGTCGGCTATGTAGAAGCATTGGGCCACTTGTTTAGCTAATACCCACGGCTCATTTTTGGCACTGATCGCTTTCACATTTACTGTCTCAATAGGAACTGCTTTCGGTATGACCATGGTAGTGAAATAGTCTTCCGTTTCGACATTCTTCGCCCATCTTACCCGGAACATGGGGATCTTGGTTACGGTGTAGTCCAGTTCCCAAATCTCTTCCAGCCTACCGTAGTATCTGTCCTTTTTCTTACCGGTCAGGGCCTCCATCGTCACCCCAGAGTTCTGGTACACGCTCTTCTGGTCTTGTGCCTCTGTATAGAATGTGTATCCGTTGATGTCGTATGCTTGGTACGTCCCGACATTCATCAGGGGTCCCTGTGCCACGTGGAACACCGTCCGTGCTACGTCATCATCTTTTGAGAAGCTATGTTCGTCGAAGTAGTTTTTTAGCCACCTGGCGAACGTTGCGTTGTGCTCTTTCATGAGAGCCGCCTCGGTCTTTCTTGAGCCGTGCTTTGTTTTTAACATTGCCATGTGCTGAATAACGTAAGGCCGGACCACTGACAGGTGCTGTAGCACTACTGTGTGCGCTCTGACGTAATCATCTGATCGGTTCGGAGAGTCACTGTGCACATGTAAATCCTTCTTTCCGCGTCGGTGACCTACGCCATCGAGCCTGCCAATGTGCCGATTAACAGGCACGCCTATAGGTTTGTCGACTTTCATGTAATCCGTGCAGAACTCGATGCTCTCCTCCGTGAGAAAGCCCTGGACGATGCTCCCGTCCGGATGAGACCTGTTGCGAACGTATCGCTTCACGACCCCGTTGAACCTCTCCAACGGGTACATGTTGTGTAGGAATACTGGACCTAGGTCGATGATCTCCGGGACGATATGGATCATGAGATGAACCATGACGTCGAAGAATGCGGGCGGAAAGTACATCTCGAGCTCGCAGAGTATGACAATGATCTCCGCCTGCAGTCGCCGGCAACGCTTCTTAGTGATGGACTTCTGAGAGATAGTGTCGAAAAAGTTACAGAGGTCAAGCAGTGTCCCGTGGATCCATGGCTCCATTAGCCCTCTAATTGCAACCGGAAGTATCTGCGTGATCATCACGTGACAGTCATGAGACTTCGTACCGATTAGTTTGTGGTTATGCATGTCTAGAAATCTCTGTATGTTTGCCGAGTAGCTGGAAGTTACTTTGACACATCTGAGGCATTTGAAGATTTTATCCAGCTCGTCTGTACTTAGAGTGTAGCAAGCGGCGGGACAGTCCGTCTTGATTTTCGTAACATTCCTGCCCAATTTGGTCTTCTCCTCCTTGGCCCACAGCTCTCGTCTTATCCCCAGTTCCTCGTAGTCAGCTCGTGCCTTCGGCCCATCCTTTGTCTTGTCTGCCATGTGGAGCAAGAGACCGAGCACACTCTCACAGACATTTTTCTCAATATGCATGACATCTATGCAGTGGCGCGTCTCGAGAAAAGGCTAGTAAGGTAGGTCCCAGAATACAGATTTCGTTTTCCACACGCCTCCCAGCGGCTTTACCTTCTTCTGCTTCTTTCCCGCCCTAGGGCACTCACCCCAAGAGTTCAACATCTCGTATATTTCTTCCCTACTCCTCTTACGTGGTGGTCCTCGGGTCTCAACCGTATTGTCGAACTTTTCTTTATCTTGTCTCCACGGGTCGTCCTGTTGAAGCCATCTTCGGTGGCCCATGTACACGATTTTGTGAGAGCCCGGTAGGTGACGACTTGTTGTATCTTCCATGCACTTAACACATCCTTGGTATCCGTGGCAAACCTGGCCGGATTGATATCCGTAAGCGGGATAGTCTTGCACCGTTGTGATCATCATAGCTCTCATATTGAAGTAGTCTCCTTCGTGAGCGTCCCAGACCCGGACCCCTGGTTCAGCCCACAGTGTATCTAGCTCCTCCTTCAGTAGTTGGTGATACACGTTCAGATCGTTCCCTGGTTACTGTGGCCCTTGAATTAGCATAGACAGGTGTAGGTACTTCCGCTTAAAACAGAGCCACGGAGGGAGGTTGTACATCCATACGACCACGGGCCAGGTGCTGTGCCTGCTGCTCATCTTTCCAAAAGGATTGAATCCGTCCGTACTCATTCCAATTCTGATATTCCTCGGCTCTCCTCCGAATTTGGGGTATTGGTCGTCGATTGCTTTCCACTGGCAACCGTCCGCAGGGTGTCTCAGCACGGCGTCATCTTTCCTTGGCCTCTCGTCGTGCCAACGCATGAGCTTTGCCTCCTTCTTGTTTGCGAATAGACGCTTCAAACGGGGAATGAGTGCAAGGTACCATACAACCTTCGCAGGAGCACCGCTCTTCACTCCGTTCTCACCATCTGGTTTTTAGTTCTTTCCTCGCTTGAACCGGGATGCTTTGCACTCGGGACACTTGGTTAGCTCTGCGTACTCGTTGCGATAAATGATGCAGTCATTCGGACACGCGTGGTATCTCGTCACCTCTAATTCAAGAGGGCACACGACCTTCTTGGCCTCATCGCAGCCGCGAGGCAACACGTTCCCCTCTGGCAGAACTTTTGCGAGATACTCCAATGTCTCATCGAGGCTTGTGTCCGTGCTGTTGTGGAGTGCCTTGAGTCTTAGAAGTTCGAGCGTGACTGAGAGGCGAGTGTGCTCGGGATTGCAACCGGGATACAAGGGAGTCTCGGAGTCTTTCACCAGTGTCTCCAACTTGGCAGCCTCTCTATGAGCCGCACTATCGTTATTCGTCTCCTTCACAACCTGCTCTTGCACATGACGGTCTTGGACCATTCCGGCAAAAATTTTCCCCCGTGCTTCGCGTATCCGCTTTGGCCTCTTCATGTCCTCCGGCATCTTTATAATCCAACCGTTCTGCTTCCGGCTCCCCATGTCCTGCTTCTTCATCTAACCCTTCGTCGTCGGCAACAACCTCATCCTCCTCACCGTGACTTGTCCACCGTGTGTAACCTGCCATGAAACCCCATCGCACCAGGTGCATGTGCAGAAAACCAGATTTCCTTTCATACATCTTCAGGTTTTTGCAATCACGACACGGACAGCATATCTTCGTGCCACCCTTTCGCACCATATCTTGCTCGGCGAAATCAAATAACTCATTCAAAGATGTATAGAAACTCTGTGTGTTCCGATCGCCGTCATACATCCAACTTCGATCCATCGGTCGTTCGATCCCTAAGATATACAAAAATTAATTAGTACCAACCTTTCATGAGAGGCTAAAACAAAATTTTCTTTCCAATTGAGATAAAAGTTTTCTTTCCAATTGAGATTTTGAAATATTACATAAAACATTTCAAAATTTGGCAGGTTATTAAAATAAATTGTTCAAAATTGAAAATTTCGGCATGACCTTCGCTAAAATTATGCAAAATTGAGTATCGAACGTTGACAAAATGTTGACGAAGCAACATTTCACCAAAACGTTGAACTCAGTTTCCCTGAAAAAATAAACAAAGCAACGAATGTTGCCTCGGCTCGACGGCCGGTACCACAAGCATATCTCCCATTCACATTTATGAAATACATTTCATGCACATCTCACATCACCACAGATCCACCGAATCAAAGTATCATTTGCTTGTCATATATAATTACATATATATATATGATTCTGCCTCAGTGCATAAGAAACATAATTACACATATATGAACCAATGTATACATAATTACACATATATGAACCAATGTATACATAATTTCATATAGCAAGGCATACGAGTAACAAATGATCACTGATCAATTTAGGGGAAAACAACAACAGTTCCTTTAACATCCTTTAACATATACATGTGCTCTTATAGATGTATATAAGATGCTCCTCAAACATATGATGGAAGCATCTATCCTTAAACATCCTTTAACATATCCATATGTTCCTCAAACATATGATGCAATTGAAGCATCCTTTAACATATACATCTATAACCATCCTTTAACTCTAGATGGCTCAACCAAAATTGAAGCAAATTTGGGGAAGATATCTGCTCTTATCAGTTTTAAAGCTAATTGGAGCAAATTTGGGGGAGAGCAAGTTAGCTAGCCTTGATGATCATGGATGGGAGAGAGCTAGGGGAGGTGGGGGATGATCATGGATGGATGGATGATGATCATGGATGGATGAGATGATCATAGATTTGGAGGGAGAGAGAGATGGCAAGGGAGCTAGGGGAGGTGGGGGAAGCTTTTGGAGGGCTAGGAATTTACCAGGGGCGTCTACGGCGGCGGCGGACGTGCAGGCGATCGGCGAGCTCGCTGCTGGCCAGTGAGCTACGACTGGCCAGCAGCGAGCTCGCTGATGGTTTTTATAGGGCATCTTACCAGTGACGGGCACACATAAGAGCCCGCCACTGGTAAACAAGGTACCAGTGACGAGCACAACGTACACCCGCCACTGGTATGAAGGCAGGGAGCGATTTTGGCGGGAAATATTAGCGGTGACGGGTTCCATGGTGCGCACGTCACTGGTATACAATATATCAGTGACGATCTCCCATTTGCGCCCGCCACTAATAATTGGTACTTTACCAGTGACGGGCAGTAATAGATGCTCGTCACTGGTAATTATTTACCAGTGACACGTGGCAGTTCACGCCCGCCACTGGTAAATTTTTGGTTTACCAGTGACGTGTTTTTTTGTTGCTCGTCACTGATAAGTTGGCTTCTATAGCTATTTCTGCAGTAGTGATAGTTAAAAATTATTTAGTCCCCTATTCACCCCTCCCCTTTAGGCTGACATCTTGATCCTTTAATTAGTATCAGAGCAAGTATCTCTTGTTGGGGCTTTACCGCATAGAGAGTACAAGATGTCGCGTGAAGAGTCGAATATGAGAAGTGGACATGCTAGTGGTAGTGCTCACACTTATCAAAATGTTCCTCCGCCTAATACATATAACACTCGTTCATATGTTGGCTCATCCGGTAGAGCACCCTACTTTGATGGAACTCATTATGCTCCATGGAAACATAAGATGAAAATACACTTGATATCTCTTAACCCCGCCATTTGGCGCATAGTGCAAAATGCCTATGTTGTAGGAAATGAGGACAACCTGACGGCCAATGAAGATAGACTCATTCACTACAATTCTCAAGCCATCAACACAATCTTTGGAGCATTGAGTGGATATGAGTTCAACCGGGTTTGTTCTGTTACGAGTGCTAAGGAAATTTGGACCACTTTCTGAAGGCACTTCAATCGTCCGTGAGTCAAGGCTAGAGTTGTTGAAGGGCAAGTCTGAACATAAAGACCACTTAAGAATGGTACTGGATAAGCTCCGAGAACATCGCCTCTCTGCAAAATTCTCGAAGTGTGAATTTTGGAAACATCAAGTGGAGTTCTTAGGCCATGTACTATCAGCTACAGGTGTGGCAGTAGACCCAAGCAAGGTGCAAGCCGTCCAAGACTGGAAGCAGCCTAAGTCAGTTACACAGATTCGTAGCTTTCTAGGTCTGGCAGGCTATTACCATCGGTTCATTGAAGGATTCTCTTCCATAGCCAAGCCAATGACAGAGTTGCTGAAGAAAGAGGCCAAGTTTATATGGTCCGACAAGTGTGAAAAGAGTTTCCAAGAGCTTAAAGAAAGGTTGACTTCAGCCCCAGTGCTTACCCTCCCAGATGTTCATAAAGACTTTGAAGTGTATTGCGATGCCTCGCTGAATGGATTGGGCTGTGTCCTCATGCAAGAAGGCCGCGTGGTGGCTTATGCTTCACGTCAGCTACGTCCTCATGAGGCCAATTACCCCACTCACGACTTGGAACTAGCAGCTGTGGTTCACGCTCTCAAGATATGGCGCCATTACCTTATCGGTAACCGCTGTGAAATTTTCTCGGATCATAAGAGCCTAAAGTACCTGTTCACCCAACCGGACCTAAATCTCTGTCAAAGAAGGTGGCTTGAGCTCATCAAGGATTATGACCTGAGTTTAAATTATACCCCTGGCAAGGCTAACGTCGTTGCTGATGCCCTTAGTCGGAAAGCTTACTGCAACAACCTCGTGATTATGGAACAACAACCATTGCTGCATAGGGAGTTCCAGCGGCTCAATCTGGAGATGGTTGAGCAAGGTACCCTCGCCACTCTTGAAGTAAAACCATCCCTTGAAGACCAAGTCAAGACTGCCCAAGCTCAGAACGCCGGTATGCAGAAGATCTGGGAGAAAGTAAAGACTGGAACAGCGACCTGTTTCACCGAAGACAAGGATGGAGTACTGTGGTTTGGAAAGCGACTCGTGGTGCCCAAGGATCGGGAGTTGAAGAACCTCATTCTCCATGAAGCCCATAACTCCCCGTTAGCTATTCACCCTAGCAGCACCAAGATGTACCAAGACCTTCGTCACAGATTTTGGTGGACCCGAATGAAGCGAGAGATCGCCCAATACGTTGCCGAGTGTGACGTGTGCCGCCGGGTGCAAGCCAAACATCAAAGACCAGCAGGCCTACTTCAACCACTCCCTATTCCCGAATGGAAATGGGAAGAGATTGGAATGGATTTCGTGGTAGGCTTACCGAAATCCCCGAAGGGCAATGACGCGATATGGGTGATCGTAGATCGCCTTTCCAAAGTCGCTCATTTCATTCCGGTGAAGAGCACACATAAGGTGAGTCAGTTAGCAAGGTTGTACATTTCCCGAATCGTTTGCCTCCATGGTGTTCCCAAGAGAATCATTTCGGATAGAGGCACCCAGTTCACCAGCCGATTCTGGAAATGCTTACATGAAGCTATGGGAACTTCTCTATCTTTCAGTACCACTTTTCACCCCCAAACCAGTGGTCAGGTTGAACGGACAAATCAAATCCTTGAAGACATGTTGAGATCATGTGCACTCACATTGGGTTCCAACTGGGAAGACTGTTTGCCGTACACAGAGTTTGCCTACAACAACAGTTATCAAGCGAGTCTCGGTATGGCACCCTTTGAAGTACTTTACGGAAGAAAGTGTAGGACTCCCTTGAACTGGTCCGAGACCGGCGAGAGGCAGTTCTTTGGACCTAATCCGATTGAAGAAGCCGAAGACCTAGTTCAACTCATCCGAGAACGTCTTCGTGAAGCTCAGTCCAGGCAGAAAAGTTATGCCGATCCTCAGCGCCGAGAAGTTACCTTTCAGATTGGAGATAGTGTGTATCTCAAGGTCACTCCATTCAGAGGTGTCCGCCGCTTTGCAATGAAAGGAAAGCTAGCTCCTCGTTACATCGGTCCTTATCGAATCCTAGCCAGACGAGGAACCGTGGCGTATCAGTTGGAATTACCTCCAGAGCTATCTCGGATGCATGATGTCTTCCATTTGTCCCAGCTCAAAGCCTGCCATCGGATTCCCGAGGCGAAAATCAACCCTGAAATCGACGTGCTGCATGAAGACCTCTCTTATCGAGAACATCCGGTGTGTATTCTCGATGAGATGGAACGCAAGACTCGAAACCGCACCATCAAATTCTTCAAGGTACAATGGAGCAACCACACTGAAGATGAAGCCACCTGGGAGCGCGAAGAATGGCTCCAGACCGAGTTTCCAACCCTGTTTGTCGATCGTTAAAGATCTCGGGTCGAGATCTTTTTAAGGGGGGTAGGTTTTGTAATACCCAATTGTAACAAAGTAGGTATTTGACTTGCATGCAGGCATACATGGCATCATCCCGCACCATCTCGTTAAAACCCGAAAAGGATATAACTGTACTTTATAGAATATGTTAATATCTCATCCTCGATGGATATTTATACAAACACCAATCAACTTATTCGAAGTAGTTGAATTGAAAATGTCATTAATAAGGGTGGTGGAAGTCATCGAACACTTCGGTGAATTCCCGTCCCTAAACCTAAAACCCTAAAGGAGCTGGAATTAGGGTTTCGAAGATCGAGCAATTTCTAGTGGATGCAAACCTCCCAAACTTCACAAATAGTGTCAAAAGTGGAAACCCTAGCCCCTTGCCAATTTTCATAAATTTTGGGAAAGTTTAAAGCCTAGTCGCAGTGTAAACCCTAAATCGAGCCCTAATTCAAATTTGAACTAAAGACTAGGTCAAAACTTGTCTAAATAGGTTCAAACTTCTACAGTAGCTCAGGAATAATGTTAGTAGGGGCTGGTAAAAATTTCAGGAATTTTAAAGCAATATTTGTGCATAAAATATCATGGGGAATGACTCTGTATTAAAGAAAAAGAAAAGTCTTTAAAGAAAAGAGGCCGGGGCCTACTGGGCCTCCCTGGCCGGCCCATTTCCTCCCGCCGGTTTCCCCCTTCTCTCTCTGGCATGCGGGCCAGCCCCGTCAGCCTCTCCCTGTAATACCCCAAAGTCGATAAGTAGGTTTTTGATTTGCACCCATGCATACATGTCATCATCACCCCCACCTCAATTAAACTTAGATGTAATATGAATATACTTTATAGAATATGTTAATATCTCATCCTCGGTGGATAATTGTTGCAAACACCAATCAATTTATTTGAAGTAACTCAATTAACAATATCGTCGATAAGGGTGGTTGGAGTCATCGACCCTTCCGGTGAATCCCCGTCCCTAACACCAAACCCTAAAAATGCTAGAATTAGGGTTTCGACGAATGAAGCAAACTCTAGTAGAAGATATGTTCTAAGACTCCATGAATAGCTAAAAAGAGGATACCCCTAGCCCCTGACCAATTCCTAGAAATTGTGGACATGTCTAGGGCTTCACTCTAGCTCAAATCCGAATTCGAACCCTAATGCAAAATTGAATGGGAACATAGGTCAAACCAGCTCCAAACTAAGCCAGACTCTTACAGTAGCTCAGGAATAATAGTATGAAGCCCCTGTAAAAATTTCAAGTCTATTGGAGTTAAATTGGTACATAAAATGTCATGGGGAGTAAACCTGGAATACATAAAAGAAAAAAATAAAAAGAAACCCTAAACTCCCTTTGGGCCGCAACCCTCCCCGGTCGGCCCGCTTTTCCTCAGCCCGCTCGGCCTCCCGCGCGCGCGCGTCTCCTCCCGCTGCCACCGGGGCCCCTCCGTCAGTCTCTCGCCCCCTCTCTGTGCCGCTCCCGGGTCCCACCTGTCGGGGCGCGTCGGCCACGTCCCCGACGCCCGTTCGCCGGCGTGGGCGGCGCTCCACTCCCGGCGCCCTCGGTCCGAAGCCGCCGCCCTTTTTAAAGCCGCTCCCGACAGCTCCTCCTCCCTTTCCTCGTTTTCCCCTCCTTCAAAACCCTAAGCCACCGGTTCTGGAGCTCCTGAAGCCCGGTTCTTCCCCGACGCCGACCTAACTCCGGTGAGGAATTGGCGCCGCTCCGGTGAGCTCCCCCCCCCATTTTCTTGTCTACGAGTTCCCCTCTTCCTCCCTCACCTTTTCCCCTCTCCCATTTTCCAGATCCACCAAGGAAGCTCCCCGACGCCGTTCTTCTCCACCTCCGGCCCCCTACTCCGGCGAGCTCCTCTGGTTCCTCTGGTCCTCCTCATCCTCCATCTCCTGGCTCCCGAGGACCCTCTACTTCCCCCTAACCCCCTTGGCACCTTCCCCTTGCAGATCCGCCACCGGAGCACCGCCGGCACCGTCGACCCGAAGCTACCGCCGCCGGTCCTCGTCCTCCACCACCCTCCGACCTCCCTCGGTCCTTCCCGAGCACCAAATCGGATCCGGGGTGAGCTTCTCGACCCCCTGCCACCTTCCCCGAGCACGACCGGGTCCTGGAGCCGTCTCCGGTGATGCTCCGGCAAGCCTCCGCCGCCTGGACCTCACCGCCGGCCGGTTCCAGAAGAGAGAGTGCGGGGTGAGAGAGTGAGAAGAGAGAGAGAGAGAGAAGAGACCGCGTGGCCCCTCCTGATTGGGCCACGGGTGCTCGGGCGGTCCCGCATGTCATCGGGGTGGGTTTATGAGTGGAAGAATTGAGGTGCACTGAGGCCAGGTGAGCGTAGAAATTGGGTTTAGCCCTGGGTAAGCTTCGGGTAGGTTTAGCATTTAGGGTTTCGAAATTGTTAGGGCAGACCTTGCACTAAAATTCAAATGGCCATATCTTTTGAACCACAACTCCAAATTGCAATATTTTTATATATTTGGAAACCTCATGAAAAACTCTACAAGATGGCTGAATCAAAAATTTATTTTGGTTACATGCACAGAGTGATATTTAGGGTGGAAGTTTACTACGTCCGAGAGTCCGTTAACCCTAGCTTCGCCACCCCAACTCCGATTTCGACGAGTTAGACCTTTCTAGAAACCTTGAGCTAATTCCTACGATTAGGAACCACTAGATTTCCAGTAATGGCATATGCAGGAAAGATTACATGTCGATAGCCCCTTCCGTCGTCGTAACCCCATAAAACCCTAGCCTTGCGAGTTAATCTCCGATTCGTACGATTTCAGGTATTCCAACCTCCTAATGCATAACCCAACCTAATATTGACTTATTGCACATTTTTGTAGTGTTTCACCACTAAAGACGCAACCCTAACTCATCGGAGCATTTTAAATCGCATGCATGCATCCTAGATGTCACATGTCTCCGATGACCTAATATGAACCCACGAAGATCATTCCGGCTCTTCGACACCCACTACACATCTAATCCCATGTAGCTCATATCATTCATACATGCATACATGCTGGTCTCATTGCCTTTTATCGTTTCCTTCCGGTGATCGCGTTATTTACAACAGAGCCCGAAGACGAAGGCGACCACCCGGCTTACGACCCTTCGCAAGAACAGGAACAACCAGAATCAGGCAAGCAGAGCTTGTTGCATTTTACTTTCCGTACTCTTGTGTATGCCCTCTCTTATGTGTGCTTGTATGTGTATGTTTCCGTTGTATGTCGTACGGGTATGATCAGTTTAGATGTCATTAGGAGTTGTTAAGCACACTAATACAAGCAGGATGGGTCTCACGTTGAGAACATCTGTGGCTCTTCAACCAAACCTTTAAGTGAGTTGTGAGAGCCGAGGGCGTGCACAATGGGTACGGTTGTTGCTAATTGCGGCGGGAAGGTGACCCAGGTGTAAGTAGAGTTTTGTCACCGCAGCAACCTTATCTTCAGCGTGTCACAATCCCTTATCACACGGGAGCGCTATCGAGAGCCAACACTGAGGTATAGTGGGACAAGCCTCCACGCCCCTTGGAGGTTCGCTACCTCCTTGCGGTTATGCACTCATTATATCGTCAGGGGTTGAGTTCGTCGGTAGCGGTCCGAGAGATTAAATCATGATGTGATTGATGGATTAATTAGGAATTGATATTATGTCTTTGATGGATTACTTTGGATTTTGATAATGTGTCGTTGTTGGATCAATTCGGAATTGGATATATGGGTGCCCCCTTGGATTGGATTTGTTAAGTGGATCGGATTGAATTGGATGTGTGGGCTGCCCCTTTGGAGTTGAACTTGATGAATCGGATCTCGTGGGATTTGCTCGTGTCATATTTGTTCTCTGTTTTAACTTGTTAAATACCTTGTTCTTATTTATCTGATGATGCTATGTTATTCAATTGTATATTGTTACTCTGAGAAGCATCATGTTTACTTGTTGCTAAACTAGTATGTGTAGGACATTTAATCAAGCACGAATAAGTCTTGCAAGTACTTTGTACTCACCTAGGTTAATCCTAGAGCTTGCAGGTGAGCCGGTGGTCGAAGATTACTTTGACGATGCTTGAACTTGGGTTTCCTCGGTAGTGTTCGATCTGTGGGATAGGTGTAGCTTTTGGTCAGCGGACATGTTGCCGCTGTGGGTCTTACTCCTTTTGTTTCCGCCGTCGTTTAACTTCTCCGTACTCGGATATGTGTTCGGACATAATCAACTATTGTAATATGTCGTCCCGTCGTGGGCATTTATTATTAGTAATATCGTATTGTAGGGCTTTGTGACGATATCCGAGTTGTTATTCCAGGCTGCCCCTGCACAATGCGTGAATGATATGAAGTATATGGGTATGCCGTGAAGGTCCGAGGCCGTACCATTTTCTACTAAGTCGAGCAGGTGTTGGTTGAGTGACCCGCTGGCTGAGATGCAGTGCCGGCCAGGCAGGGTGTGGGCGTTCTACCGGGCTTTCGAGTGACCCACTAGCTTCCGGGCTAGGTTAGGGTGTGGGTAGAACTGCCGGGCTCCTCTGACCTTGTTTGTCGTGGTAGGATTCGGGAACGACTCTGACTCTTCACCGGATTACGGAATCGTATGTGGTTTTGGGAAACTTGGTCGCTTTCGGCCGGCTCGCACGTGGCGGGTGTCGGATCGTTCTACCTTGGTGCGTACGGCGCGGGTACCGTGCCACCGGGCGGACGAGTCCTTCGGTCCTTGGCGACTTCGCGTTCCCCTAACCATATGCTATTCCGGGTCCGTGACACTCCCCCTCTCTCCCCCTGCGCGCGAGCCCCGTCTGTCATCCCTACCGCGCCACGTCGCCGCCAGCAACCGGCCGAGCGGGGCGGCGCTGCCGCCCGCTGTCCGATCTTCAGACCCGTGCCGCCCCATAAAAAGGGCGCTCCGACCACGCTCCTCTCCCCCTCCCCAATCTGGAAAACCCTAGCTTGCCTCCCTTCGTGCCCTAGCTCCTCCCGAAGCCACCTCCGTTCTTCCCGAGCTCCGGTACCAAGTCCGGTGAGCCCGAGCCTCCTCTCCAGTCCTTCCTTCTTCTCATTTTCTTGCTCCCCTTGACCGTATCCTCCTCCTGAACCATCCCCACACCTCCCCGTTGCAGATCCAGGCCCGAGGGGCTCCGAAGCCGTCGTCGTCCCCATCTCCGGCCGGTACTCCGACGAGGAATCCCCGAGGTTCCAGTGGCTCCCCGGCCCCAATTCTTTCTCCTCGGGCTCCCTTTTCCCTCTGGCTAACTCCCCATCTCCCCCATTTCGCAGATCCACGACCGGAGACGCCTCGCCACCGGCGACCGAGCCACCTCCACGACCCTCACCGCCGCTAGCCTTCTCCAGTCTTCCCCGGGACCATCTCGTGCACCCATCCGTTTCAGGGTGAGCCCCGGGTTCTTTTTCCTCCTTCTCCGAGCTCAAACCGGTAGTCCAGCACCGCTCCGGTGAGCTCGGGTGCTGCTCCGGCCGCGCGCCGCCGCCTGGACCCGCCGCCGGCCTCAGTTCAGTGAGAGAGAGAGAAAGGAGAGATGTGAGAGGAAGAGGTGGAGCCGCGTGGCCGTTTCTGATTGGGCCACGCGTGCCCGGGTGTGCCCCACCAGTCAGCGGGTTGGGTTTATGTGACAGAGAATTGGGGTGAGCTGCGGTTGGGTACGCGTAGGAGTTTGGGTCTGGTTCGGGTAAGCCTCGGGTGCGCTAGTATTTTAGGTCCGGCCGAAACAGGAAGGTTAGGGTTAGGGTTAGATGCCATTTTTGGAAGGAATTTCAAATGGCCATAACTTTTAAACCGTATATCCAAAGTTGAAAATTTTTATATATTTGGAAACCTCATGAAAAACTCTACACTTTGGCTGAATCAAAAATTAATTTTAGTTACATGCACGGGGTGATGTTTAGGGTGGAAGTTTTGCTACGTCCGAGAGTCGATTAACCCTAACCTCGCGACCCTAACTCCGATTGGGATAAGCTATACCTTTTTGGAAACCTTGAGAGAAGTCCTACGATTTGGGACCAGTAGAATTCTTGTAGGAGCACATGCACAAGGTGTTACCTAGGATGGTTAATTTTGTCACCGTCGAGAGTTAGAGAACCTTAGATTCGCAACCCTAGCTCCGATTTCGACAAACCTTATAGTTCTGGAAACCTTGCGACATTTCCTACGGTTTGGAGCAATTGGAATTCCAGTAGGGTCCCATGCATAGTATAACCCCGTAGGGTGCAAGTTATTAGCCCCTCCTATCGTCGTTCGTCGTAAAACCCTAACTCGACAATTATAACCATAATTGCATTGAACCCGTGACTTGTGTTACTTGTGTTATACTAACCTAACCAGCACATTGCCATGCCCTGTCATCGATACTATTAACCCTAAATCACCGTATCCTCGCATAAAATGACATGCATGCACATTTAGGGTTTTCGCACAACTTCTATTAATTCACTCTAGGAAATTGGACTACTCTAGGATTCAACCATCCTTAAGCCACTAAAATAATGCACATCTAGCTTTGCACATCATGCATACATGCTGGACTTATTACCTTTTGTCGTTTCTTTTCCGGTGCCGTATTAATTACAACAGAAACCGAAGGAGGCGACCACCAGGCTTACAGCTCCCCGCAAGACCAGGAACAACCCGAACAAGGCAAGCAGAGCTTGTTGCATCTTTACCTTCCGTACTCTTGTGTATGCCCTTGTTATATGTGCTATGTGTATGAATGTTTATCTGTGAATCGTCGCAAGTTGCGTACACTAGCATGTGTAGGATGTGTCTTACGTCGAGAACATCTAATGGCTCTTCAACTAAATTGTTAAGTGAGTTGGGAGAGCCGAGGGCGTGCACAATGGGTACGGTTGGTGTTTATTGACGAGTGATGGCGACCCAGGTGTAAGTAGAGTTTTGTCGCCACACCAACCCTATCTTCAACGTGTCACCATCCCTTATCATACGTGAACGCTAGCGAGAACCAACACTGAGGATAGTTGGGGTAAGCCTCCATGCACTTTGGAGGCTCGCTACCTCGAAACTGTTATGCACTCACTATGCCTGCAGGGGTTGAGTTGTCGGTAGTGGTTCGAGAGATTAAAATGAACCTTTGAGGATTGGATCAACTCGGATTTGATTTAGGGGCTGCCCTAATTGAATAGGATGATGTTTAATGGATTGATTTGGATTGGACTCATGGGCTGCCCCAATGGATTTGAATTTGCTGATTTGATCTCGTGGTGAATTGGTTGTGATATGTTTGTATTCTGAGTTATGTTGTTACTTAGCCTGTCTTATTACATCTTGTTAATGTTATGTTCTTAACTTGTATATTGTTACTCTAAGAAGCATTCATGTTTAATTGTTGCTTTACTAGTATGCGTAGGACATTTAATCAAGCACGAATAAGTCTTGCGAGTACGTTCGTACTCACCTAGGTTATTCCTAGAGCTTGCAGGTGAGCCGGTGGTCGAAGATTATTTCGATGATGCCTGAAATTGTTGTTTCCTCGGTAGTGTTCGACTCATGGGATGGGTTGTAGTTTTTGTTCAGCGGTCATCGTGCCGCTGTGGGACTCATTTACTGTTCTTCCGCTGTCGTTTATTTACTCCGTACTCAGATATGATTTCAGATATGACCGACTGATGTAATATGTTGTCCCATCGTGGACTGTTATTAGTAATATCGTATTGTAGAGCTTTGTGATGATATCCGAGTTGTTAATCAGGCTGCCCCTGCACAATGTGTGAATGATATGAAGTGTACGGGTATGCCGTGAAGAGTCAAAGCCGTACCTTGTTCTACTAAGTCGAGCAGGTGTTGATTGAGTGACCCGCTGGCTGAGATGCTGTGCCGGCCAGGCAGGGTGTGGGCGTGTTCTACCGGGCTTTCGAGCGACCCACTAGCCTCCGAGCTAGGTTAGGGTGTGGGTAGAACCGCCGGGCTCCTCCGACCTTGTTTGTCGTGGTAGGATTCGGGAACGACTCTGAACCTTCACCGGGTCATGGAATCGTATGTGGTTCTGGGAAGATTGGTCGCTTCCGGCCGGCTCGCAAGTGGCGGGTGTCGGATCGTTCCGCTTTGGTGCGTACGGCGCAGGTACCGTGCCACCGGGCTGATGAGTCCTTTGGTCCTTGGCGACTTCGCGTTCCCTTAATCATATGCAATTCCGGGTCCGTGACACACCCTCTATCGCAGAGGTGCCCACGGAGTGCTCATGGGGTGCATCCCTCGGAAGCAGGGTATTGAATTACTTGAAGAGATCCATGGAGGGGTCTGTGGAGCTCATGATTCCTTCCGAACCCTGGTTGGAAAGGCCTTGCGACAAGGTTTCTACTGGCGCTCTCCATGATGCGAGGGAGATGGTTAGGCACTACTGTCAGTGTCAATTCCATAGCAGGCATGGTTACCAACCCACTCAAGCCTTACAGACGATACCCCCTGTCGTGGCCTTTCGCGAAATGGGGGCTAGACATTCTGGACCCCTTCCTGATCTAACCCGTGGGCTTCAAGATCCTCTTTGTCGCTATAGATACTTTCACCAAGTGGATCGAAGTTGAGCCCATCGGAAAGATCACCTCAAAAGCCGCCAAATGGTTCATCATGGAAAACATCGTTTCCCATTTCGGCATCCCGAGTAGGATCATCACCAACAACAACACTCAGTTCTCAAGCGAGGCATTCATCAAGTACTACGTTGACCTCGGCACCAAGATCTGTTTTGCTTCTATAGCCCATCCATAGAGAAATGGACAGGTCGAGTGTGCCAACAGACTCGTACTCCAGGCCATGAAAGCCCGTGTCTTCGACCGCGTCTCCCCCACGCTAAGGCATGGGTCTCCGAGTTGCCATCCATCCTTTGGGCACTCTGGACCACCACCAGTCGGGCAATAAGTGAAACACAATAAGCAAAACACCATTGTTTCTAGTCTACAAGGTAGAAGACATGCTCCCCTGTGAACTAAAGATATGGTCCCCTCGGGTCGAGTTGTTCACCGACAAGGACGAAACTCACCGACAAGAAGACGACCACAACGTGGTCAAGGAAAAAAGGACTCAAGCGCTGCTACGAGCAGCCAAGTACCAGCAGTCCCTCTGGTGCAACCATGACCAGAATGTCAGGGAATACTCTCTCCAAGTCAGAGACCTAGTTCTACGACTCGTTCAGAACTAGGGCAATAGTGATAAACTTTCCCCCGAGTGGGAAGGTCCCTACATGATCACCGCAGCTACTCGCCCCAGATCGTTCTAATTAGCCATGAAGGATGGTCGAGTCCTCAACAATTCCTGGAACATCAATTAGCTCCGGAAGTTCTATGTGTAAGTACCCGTGGTAACGTGCATGTAGATGACATCCGAGTTACTCCCGAGAACCGTCAGTGCCTCTCCAAAACAAGACCTCCCTTCCTAGCACCCGTACGACGGGATCACCAGGGTGAGCCTCACCAGGTACCTCTACCTAGCATGAGCGCTTGGATAAGCTGACATGGAGTTGACAAGGTGCTTCGGAGAGCCTACGATCAATGGGTAGATCCGGATGGTAGCTTAGGTTTTTCTTTCAAGTTGTACACAATCACTCAGTTAAATGAAATTCTTAGTCTTAACTGCCAATCAGAAGCATTCCTTGTTTGACAGACAGTTGGGGGATGGATAGGTACAACAGGCTTGAGAAGTTTCATGACAATGTATTTTATGGAGCACCTGAAAGCTTAGTACTTGCGAAGGCAGGAATTCCAAGCACTAGCCCCACGGGATGGAGCAAGATCCCTTACCATGTCGATGAGTGATAGAGGGTCCTAAAACCCTCCACTCAACCTCAACCTAAGGCCTGATGGACCAAACTCCCTGACTAGCAGCAAAGCTTTCTGACTCGAGCCTATGAGAAGTCAGAAGATGCAAAGTACGACATGTTTGATGAAAACCGCTCAATGCTTAGTAAATCGATAAGTTCCTCTGACTAGCTATCATGAGGAATAAGACAGAGGGAGGTCCCTACATTTCTCTCCTTGTGAAGAGGAAGAAGTCTGAACTATGGTCTCGAATAGGATAGAGGGAGGTCCCTTATCGCATCTACGAGTGACTGAGAATCTCAGCACCTTGCACTTGACCTAGACCTAAGGTTTGACTAACCAAACTCCCCGACTAGTAGCAAGGTCTTTCGACTCAGGTCAAAGAAGAAAGGCTAGAAAGCACTAAGTGTTCAACATTCTCAATAGGCCCTAAAGTGCTAGGTTCTTGATAAGTTCTAACTCTAAGTTAATAAAATATACACACACGCATAACAAAGATATTGACCAAAAGCACTTGAGTCTATTATTTTGCAGGAGGTTCACACATCAAGCCTTTCGGCAAAGACTTGGGAGAGTCAAATAAGCATCTTGGAAGAGGATCTTGGAGGAGAAGGAGGAACCGGGGCTAGTTACATAGTCGGAAGAACCTCCTCCAACTAGTCCTTCTCAGACATCCCAGCAGAGGGCGGGGCATCCACACCACCCGACTCGGGCACTACAGCCTATGCACCCAGGACTTCCAATCTTGTCATCGTCCCTCGGGCACCACTCTAGCCCTCTCGGCCTCCAAGTCGGGTGTGCCCCAGCCAATGCGCCACAGTGAAGCATGCCTAAGTATGGATAATGTTAATCTAGAACTACTCAGAGGAACAATGAGATAGGGAGTAAGGCTTGAACTCACCGAGAAGATCTCTTTTCTCTCTTTGGGCCTTAGCTTCGTAATCAGCCATGGCACCTCGATCTGCCCTTCCTGGGGTGCCGAGTTGAAGATGTACTTCACCTGCAGATGAAGCTCCTCGATGGTAACATCTACACCAAAAAATGATCTGAGTAGATGAGAAAATATAAATTTCCTACTCGACGCGCTATGACAAGGACAAGTACTTACCCGTCTCAAAGTCCCTTGATGGATCTTCCTGATTTGAGTACTCTTAGGCCACTGAGATCCTTGACTTCCGAGGACTCAGCCGCTGCCTGAGGAAGTTCTCGGCAACATCCCAAGCCGACAAGCCTCTCTTACTGAGATCCATGACCTCGGCTACGAGAGCCTTGAGCTGGTTGCTCTAGTGCGACATCTATGACCAAGCATCAGTCTGGTAAGGAGCCAAGACGCGGTACTCGATGTCGGAGGTGGGAGGGGGGTTGGCAGTAGAAGCACCTCAATATCCAACACGTCCAGAAGTCTTGGTGGAGAAGGGGATGTAGTCCTCTTTCTTCCCTTCTCACAGACGGAACCCCCAGGCCATCGATGACTCCCTTCAACCTTCTCAGGTTGTAGAGGTAACACCGGAGCTCCAGGCATGGATGCATGCCGAGGTACACCTCACACAGGTGTACGAGGATGCTCAGCATCAGGAAGGAGTTGGGAGTGAGATGGATCAGCTCAATCCCATAGAAGTTGAGGACGAGGAGGAAGAAGCTCGACAGCGGGAACTGGAATCTGCACCAGAAGAATTCAGTGAAAACCACGGTCCAGGCAGTATTTGGACTCGGTTTTGTCTTCTTCACCGCTGGCAAGCATGGAATTAGAGCCTAGGGAGAGATGAACTCGCATCTCTCCAGCTTATCGAGATAAGCTTTGTCGATCTCTGACTTGTCAAACTCCAGGAACTCTCACAGGGATGGAGCTGGAGTCCTCAACCTTCTTCTCAGGGTACTCGACAAGTTTCCTCGAGCTTACCAAAGCTTTGGTGGAACCTTTCTTCTTGCCCATTTCTAAATGCGAGAGCAAGAAGATGAAGGGTGCAAGCACAGGCGAGAGCAAGAAGAGTCTGGAATCCACTAAAACCCCCTGGGTCCCCCAGATGTCATATAAAGGTGAAAAACCATGAAATCTCGACTATCTGTGCAACAGATCTAGTGGTGACCGAGGCCACGATCTCCGAATTCACATCCCATCACAGTCAATGTGTGCAGTAACTTTATCCACCAATGTAGCAGTTTGCACGAGAAACCAAGAACGACAAGTGCACGTCCCCGACAATTACGCTGTGATTGCTCACATCATCACGGGTAGGTGTAGAAAAAGAGGAAAAGATTTTCACCACCATGTGAAATCTCCTCCGTGATATCAAATTTTGGAACACTACTATTGACGGGCACGAGCTCGCCCATCAGTGTTGCCTCTAATCAGCGACGGGCCTCCTCGTGCCCGTCAGTGATGATCATATAGCAGAAGTGTTTTCTGATGTAGTGTTCTCTCGATTCATTAAGTTTGATGTTTTATGGTTGAGTGACCCGCTAGCTGTGATGCATTGGCTAGCTAGGCTAGGTGTGGGTGATTGTACCGGGTTTTCAAGTGACCCACTAGTTGTATGGCTAGGTTAGGGTGAGGGTTTGATTACCGGGCTCCTTCGAGATTATCTTGTTTAACGTACTTCAGAATGACACTAAGTCTTCCATAGGATTTTGGAATTGCATTTGGCTCTTGTTGTGATGTGTATGTCTTTGTTCGGCTTGGCCAACGATGACGCATACAGTTTAGATGCGTATGACATATTGGCCCGGTGTCGTACTGTCCAATGGTGATGGATGATAAATTCTTATACCTATGGTACCTTGGATGATCACTCTGGTATTTAGATGGCACATCAAGCATAAGTCGGATGTAATTCTGGGGTCCTAACACTATCCCGTATGATGACAAAGTGCCTTAGCAATCAGTACACCAACTCCAAAGGGTTATTAAACTTGCCAAAAACATGATCAACCTATCCACAAAGGATTTATTCCTGCAAGCAATCGAAGAACAAGCGAGAACAAAATAAATAATCTGAAATTGCAAATAGAGATGAAGTATTAGATAAATGGGGTTCTGAAAGTGGTCTTGGCAGCTAGTCATTTGACAAACTGAAGATCAAGAAGTTGCAAGGTGGCTAACTTTTAACTAAACAAAACGCAAGTATAAACGTTGTAGCTAGGGGGTATTTAGAAGAGGAAAGACTTGGGAGGGGTTGACGCTATTGTTCATGCAATGGGTTTACTATAGCAAACCCTAATAGGATTCTCCCACAAATCCTCCTCTAGGACTCTTACATGGGCCAGGCCCTATAGAGGGAGCGCAGCCCCTTTAGCTTTTTAATTCTTTTGAAATTACTAAAGTTGCTGAAATATATGATTTCTTCTTGTACATGCTTATTTAGCGACTCTTCATCATACATTCACGAAGGCATCACTTGTTTATAGAAGGTATCCACTGAATCATCTTCATGTGTGGATCTGTCTTCATCTTGATTCAACTTGATCATCCTCTTATAATTTGATATTTGAATCTTGATCACTCTCTTGTTGCAACTTGTGTTATGTTGTGCTTCAACATTCTCTTGGACAGCAAGTATGGTCGTATCTAAAGGGTTCATGTCCCCATCATATACAGAAGGGTTTGCGTCACAAAGAAAATATAGAGGCGGCGGGACATAATTGAAGGCTCCCAATAGGAGCCCTAGTTTTTCATCGTCATCAACACCACAAATTCCACCCATAGATCATCCCTTCCAACAAGCCTCCATAACTAAAAACTCCTTTTAATTTATCTACAATCACCAAGAGCTTTGGGATTTGTTTGTATTTTGGTTTCATCAATTTATGTGAGGATGAGTAGCACAACTATACTATATACGATGGCAGTATCGGTATACAATACCCTTGGGATCCCGCAGATACTTGGAGCAGTTACAATATTTGTGAGGGAATCTAGGAGATAAGGAAAGTATCCGTAGGTGACCGGACCCCTTAAAACAAGGAAGTCAATCCCTACGTTCAAGGATTACAGGAGTCCTACTCGGAGATGAGTCCATATCTGGTACGGGATATCCTTTGTATAAGGAACCAGAAGGCCCTATGGAGAGAGGGGCCTTACAAAAAGCAAACTTAGATAACCAGAAGCCAAATCTGAAGCCTAGACACCCAATTAGACACCAAAGCTGATCAACATCTCGAAGCCCTAGAAGATCCACACGTGGAGACTTTCGAGCCAGGTAGAAGGGAGATAGCACCCCCAACATCCACTTACAACTAGTTGTAGATTCCATCTAGGCTAGCTATTTTCCCCTTGTATTCTGTCTCGAGATCAATATAAATACATAGGACGTAGGGTTATTATCCTCCGAGAGGCTGAACCTGTGTAAAATTTTGGCTCTCTGGTGCTCCGGCATGATTCGATAGGTACCCCAGGGTGGCCCCTACCCTTACACTCTTTCATGACGAATATCATAAGATTGACGGTTTACCAATTGTCGACAATATGGCTATGGGGTTGTAGTAGTAGCTATGTAACATTCTCTATGTCTGTGATGGCCATCCATCTTCGATGCCATCAATTGGGCTATTATGATTGCCATCAATCTTCTGTGCAATCAATGTATTCATTGGGAATGTCATGAATATTTGTCTAATGTCCCAAAACGGATCATAGTTGTTGTTGTTTGTCTTGTCGACCCCCTTTGCTAGACATGGTGATCTTGGTGAAGAGGCAATGATGCTTGGTTGATGAATGATAGAAATCAACGATTGAAAACTATAAGATCCAATCTATTAGGAGAAGGTATGAAGACTAATATTTTATTCCATCACCAATGCAAGTGATAGTGCATAAACATTCACTAATGGTAGAGGTGCATAGTATTTATCCCGATGAAATGGTTTCTCCATTAATTGGACATTTATTTTATGTGCTTCACTTATGTCTAGAATTAATATCTTTATGAGAATTTTTACTAGTCAACCATTATACTCCATGCCTCAATTTTCACCATTAGAACACCGCCCGTACCACTTTTAGTAGTAGTTAGGTTGTTGTCTTTTCTTTATTGCAAAAAATAGAAATTGCATCCTAGATTAAGTAGTCGCATATTTTAATTATGTATCGCATCCTCGAGGTTCACAACTATTTGAGAAAGGTAGTTGTGCATCTGAACTATTACTTCTATTATTTGTAAGTGTGATTTCATATTTGGACAACCTAAAGTCAATCACTGCTTTCCTGTGGGTCCAACAGTCTTTCTCATCGAAAACTGCTACAATCGATTCCCTACACTTCTGGGCCATCGACACCCCTCTCCTTCTCTCTCTCAAGTGGTATATGACCATTGTCTCAATGCTGTCGCCCTCATTTCCAACCACTCTCTAACCTCGCAAAGACTTGGAGCTCCCCGTGCATTTGTTTTGCCTGAACGTAAGCCACACTCACCCCTTCCACCACGACTGTCGTGCCACCATTGACACCGTCTTACGCATTCACGTCCGATGGTGACCCTAGGCCTCAGATCTTGCTCTCCTGACCTGCCTCACCCTCCTAAATTCACTCATTAGCTTACCCTACTCTATTTTATAGGGAAAAATTGTTGGCTATGCTTATGGCCAATAGATAATTGATAACCGCAAGCGCACGAAAAAGTTTTTGTAGCACTTCACCTAGGAATGTTCCAAGGTATCGTATCCACTTTGGAACGTGCAGGTTTACTTCATCGAGCGGGGGTCGGTCTATGCTATAGATTGGAGAACATGATGGGAGAAGAAATATCACACAAGCACTTAGCTCTTCTAGGAACTTAGGAACCTAAGCACCATGCTTAAGTAAGAACTCACTACCGACCATTATCGTCACCTCTAGTCATACTACGTATGGCTAGAAACGTCTAAAGATAAATAGCTCAAGCTAGGATAATAAATATGAAATTAAAGAAAGAATATTAGGTTTACTGACATGAAGGAGAAATTGACTTTTTCCCATAGAGCAGACGAACATCCTCGAAGACATCCAGAGATGCGTCGACACGTCGGCCTCCTTGGAAAATGGCTTCTCCTTCATCTCTCTGTCACTCCCTCCTTCACTCCCTACATTGGAAACTACCCTATCTAGAGAGCGCATACTACATTGGGAACAAAACAGGAGCTTCAGTATTGCTTGAAAAAGCCTCCTCTGTGTTTCTACCAAAGTAGAGGATAAGGGTGTATTTATAGCAGGGCCAGCCGACCTAGGTGAGGTCGGCCGTCCTATGTGGCAGCTCCAGAGTGAAGGTTGGCTGGCCTTGTTGAAAGTTTCGGTCGTCCTCAACCTTTGATGTAGTGGTCAATGGCTCTGATTGGTCCTCGATGGTGCGAAGGAAACAGTCTCCCTCCCCACGTTCATGCCACGATCGGGAAGGTTTCTTGACACACAAGAAGGAGTGTTAGTCAGCCTAGGTAGGGTCGGCCGGCCTTATGATTTTCATGGTACAATCTTCATTTGCTTTTGGGAAAGTTAGGCATCCATTGTAAGATGGTGGAGTGCAGCCAGTTTGGTCGATTGACCAATTTGACATGTTTGGAAGGCCTTCCCGTCACTAGGCTGGTTTCCCAGCTACAACAGGCAGGGTCAACCGGCCTAGGGTAGGTCAGTTGGCCTAGTTTTTTGTCTTCACTTGTTCTGAAATTTGATGCGCGGTATTCCCTTTGATATTTAAGCATCCTCATTGGCTCTTTTTACCTGTTTTCACAATTGTGTACGTACACAACACTAGAGTAGAAATTAGTGAAAAAAAGTATATTGCACCATTAATCGCGTCATACCTTGCCTCTTATCGGGATTTTGTGAGGTAAAATATCGGTAATAACATGTGTCAACACACCCTCACGCTTAGATCTTTGCTCGTCTCGAGCAAAATAAAGCTCAAAACCCATAGAATCAGGAGTTGCATCAATGGAGATAACCCTACAAATTCCAAGATAACAACAAAGTACTAATACACATATGGGGGTTAGAATGATTTAACCATTAATACACACTTATCTCGATTACTCGCGAGTCTTACCATTTTTGCAAGCCTAGATCCTTCATCCAAGCGGTTGTCGTATGGAACATCTATGCTTTGTGGTGATATCACAGCTCTCCATCCAGGGTTAATCCCAAGAAAGTTAGGTGCAATTAAATGACAATAAGAATTTATCCGAATGAGTGACATGTCTTCAACAAACTCCAAAGCAAAACTCTTGATCACTCAAAAGTGTTTATTTCCATCACCAAGCTGTAATGGCAGGACTCCCAACTGATACTCATAATATCAAGGCTTGTATGTGGAGCTTGATAGGGACAAAGTGGTACTGTTGGAACCTAGGGTCATCAAATCAATAGATGGTCCAAACTAATGCTGCATGACACGTCATCTCGGTCATGAGGAAATGATGTAGAGGTGAAAAAGAGGAGGTGAACTGACACTTAATGGATGCACTAAAAAGCTTTGTGCAAAGCAAAAGTGATTACAGGGCATAGATTTTGTCCCTGTTATCAAAATTTGCACAAAGAAGGAAAGACAAGGGCAAGGTTGAGCTTATTATGAAGGTGGAGAATGCAGCTTTATTTGGGACTCCCACATTGTTTGAGGATTCTGGCTCGTAATTCTACTATTTATTTTCAGCCTATATATGTATATATATATATATTTGTATTTTGTTATTTTGTTATTTTTTAGTGGAGAAAGAAATAACAGCCAGAACACTCTCCCCTAGGAGTTGGTGGAGGAACTACTAAATGGTGGATGGAGCTCAACACAGAACCAAAGTCCATAGGTAGGTATTTTGATGAGATGGTGTGGTTTCAGGGTGAAGTACTTGGTGGACTTTGCATCAGGCTGATGCGGCATAGGAAATACAAAATATTAAAAGGCTAGCAAGGATGGGTACACAAAGAGTGACTAGGAATAGAGAGCTACACATAAGTAGGACACCAAACTTGATCCAATTCATCATGTGATACGGAGGGCTCCCGATCTTCACGATTTGGACAAGATAACTAGGCAAGCCTAATTGGAAATCCCACCCCAACAACAAACCCCAATGGGAAAGCCTTTGGAGACTAGGAACCAATTCAACAAACCTCTCAATTGAATGCCACGTTTACCACTCGGAGGCACACGCCGATCCGTTCAATCCAAAAGGAAAGAAAGGCCTAAGGTGGAACTCTAAATCTAGAGGGATGAAACCCTAGATTAGGAGCAAAGCTCTACTTTAGTTAATACATCAAGTCTAAACCTAATTAGCGTTTGGGTACGGGTATTTATAGTCTAACCCCGACTCCCTTGGATACATGGGCCGCAGCCCGTTTTACTGCTCGCAGGCAGAATCCGGAGGGTCCGGATGGAGGCCGGAGGGTCCGGGTGGCCGGATGGTCCGAGCTGGTTTCCGGGGTTTCCAGAAGCGATCCGAACACTCATCCGGAGTGTCCGGGTGGAGGTTCGGGCCTGTCCAGAGAAGATCCGGACACTCAGCCGGAGTATCCGGGTTGAGATCCGGCATTTCCAGAGAGGATCCGGATACTCACCCGGAGGGTCCGGGTTGAGGTTCGGCTCAAATCCGGAGGGTCCAGGCCTCAGCCGGACAGTCCGGGTCTTCACTTTCAGTGCACGTCCGGAGGGTCCGAGACAGCGGTCCGGCTGGGACTCGGCTTGGAGCTTGGGGGCTTGGCGCTTGGAGTCTCTTCTTTAGTCCCGTTGCTCCTTTGCTCCTTTGCAGCGACAGCTTCCTCCCTTGCCCTCACGTCACTAGGATCTCCAGACTTGAGAATGCAAAACATAGGGACATAAAGTAGCATGCCATTCTTGGTAGGATTAGATGGACACGTGTAAAGGAGAGGATTCACCTTTCATGCCATGTCTTGGCAACATATGATCCAACACATGTGTCGCTTAGATTTGAATACCTTGAGAGAGTGTTGTCCATGGCGATGTCCGCATCATTCCCCCCTTCTTGAAAAGGAGTCATCCTCGACTCCGCTCCTTCAATGCTCAAGAGGGATGATGTCCAAGCTTCTTCCCTTTGATACCTCACACCGGCGTCTCCGTTGTAGTTGGTACTCCATGGCGTTATTTCTCCTTCCATGATGTACATCAAGCTGACAATGAAGAAGAAACAACACTCAAAGAGTAGACCATCCTTAAAGTTCATGAGAGGGTTGTCACAAGGGAAAGAATTCACCTTGGTGAGGTTTCGTCGTGCTTTCCTTCTTAACTCTTGACGCATCGCGGTGCTTGGCATGAACACTTCTTGGATGCTTAAGCTTCTTTTGGTCAGCCCATGTTGTTCGGCCGTTGCTATGTAGACCTTGTTTCCTGCACCATCACTAGACAAAACAAACATCGTGTATGCGTGGTAGATGAACACATCATACGTCATGACATATTTCTTCTCCCGCACAATACCATTAGCACAAAAAATGTATAGCAAATATAATGTGTATGTATGGAATATGTATATGTCATCCATTTTGACTTGTCTTTTGTTGTGCACATTATTATTTGACTTAAAGGTGCATGGTAAATGTGATATATCAAACGCAACATCCATAGCACCCCTATTCTTGTGATCCACATTGTGCGAACAAGTCAAATGAGCATGTTTCACATTGATTAAGTCAAATTCTCCTAAGGCATGTGAGAAAGTTCTAGGAACCTCCCCGTTTTCAAGCATATTGTTGTTGTTGCAAGCAAATCTATAGAAAGGGCAATTGGTCAACATATTTGTTGCAACAAAGGAGCAATTTGATAAAGTTCATTAGATGGCACTTCTAACACACTAGCATGGTTGCAAGAAATCTTCTGGAAAGAAACTAGTGGCAATCATGTTTCTTACAACACAAGGGGCATTATGATCATTTTGCATGTTAGATTGTGCATAGCATGGCATACAAGATGGATTGCCTAAAATATGCAATTTCAACATGGCAGTTTCATTGCAAGAGATATTCATGCCACAAATCATAACTTGTCATCTATGCCATATTCACCAATTAAATTAAATTTATAAGGATAGGCATAGGTACTATTAAAAGATTTCAAAGATGTGATTTCGGAAATCTTAGTCATAGCACATGACAAAGTCAAAGGCTTATCAAACATGACATAGCATATGGAATGAGCAAGTGTGATTTTGGAAAGAACTTCATCATGTCTAATTAACTCCACATGATTAGCATGTTTTGCACTCAAATCATCACACGGGTGAGTCAAAATGACATGAGAGGAAACATTAAACTCATCTACATCATGCAAGCAATCAACATCTCTCACATTTGATTGTGAGACAATCATACCAACACCTTGAATGTTACCTTGATGTCCTCCTCGGTTGAAGTAGGTGTTGATGATGGCATTATCTCCTTGAAGCCCCCTTCCTCTTCTTGGCATAACCACGGGGTGGCAAGTTCCTTATCTTCCACCCAAATGAACTCTTTCGCCTCCAATGGCGGAACCGGCTTGTTGAGAATGGATGCCGCTTGGGTCTCCAACTCCTGTGCCAAGTGAGAAACAACACTAAAAGTAGAGGGTAAGTCGTTAGCTTTAGAAATGGCCTCGCTTGACCTATCGACTACCTCTCTCAACTCTTGTGGTGTTTCTCTCTCACCCTCAGTATTGATGCACTCAATCTCACGTTTGGTGGAGTGACACAACTCTTGGTTTTTATCACTCTCTCCCAAGTCGGCTTGGTGGCTCTCATCCTCACATAGGATCAGTTGCATCTCTCCTTTAAGTTGATATGGTGGAGCTTCCTTGGTGCATTCATCCCCATGCACCTCCTCGATCGAAGGGAAAATCCCATGCTCGATCACGTTCTCCATACTCGCCTTCAAAGGTGGAGCCTTGGTCTCCTTGATAAGCTTCTCCTCTCGCCATTCCTCTTCTTGGGCCTTGATCACCTTGACTCGTTTCTCCGCCTCGAGAGCACCATCCAAGAGATCTAGCAAGCTCTAGAAGTTCCTGAGAGGGAGTGCGGAGATTATGTCGAAGTTTAATCCATCCTCAAGGTACTTCATCTCTGTTCTTGTGCTAAAACCACCGGCTCATCGCATTGCACGCTTCATCTCATTGAAGTATACTTGGATCGGCTTGTCCTCTTGCTTGAGGCACTCCACTTGGCGAAGTAGCTCCCTTGAGTACTTGGGTCGCACGAACTCATCTCGCATGAGCGTCTTCAAGCTTGTCCAATCGATGATGAGTTCCTTCATGGGAAGTAGACGCCACCATGTTGAAGCGTAGTTGTGGAAGTCCATTGTGGCTCGCTTGACTTCCTGACTTATGGGTACTCGTTGAAGCTTGAGGAATTTCTCTATTCGCCATTCCCATTCAAGGTACTCCTCCAGGTCTCGAGTCCCATAGAATGGAATCTCTATGTAGTCTTCGGACTCTTGGATGCTGGGGAACTTGGCCTTGAAGAACTTGGGCATGGTGATCTTCGGCTTGCCAAGCTTGTTCGCTTCACCATCATGGCAACCTTGTCGTCGAGGAGCTTCTTGTCGGTAGGTGCTTGTATGGCTTCCTTCATCCTCCTCCGTTCGTCGATGATGGCTTCTTCTCAAGCCTTTGGAGCTTCGGACGTCGAGGTTCTTGTCGGTGAAGTCCCTTGATGGATATGAACGAGGATGACTCGCCTTATTCGTTGAAGCCCATGAGGCTCGAAGTGACATTGTAGAGTGTTGTGCTCCCCCTTGTCCATGTCTCTCCTTCTTGGTATCCACTTCGTGGCCAAACCTAAACATGGCTAATGATGCAAGCACAAAGGATATGTATATGGTGTATTTGGAAGTTGGAACCCTACACTTTTTGCTCACCTCACTTACCACCGAAGTCCTTGCCTCTTTGGATTGAAGGATCGACAGCCATGGAGGGAAAAGATGACCCTTAAGAGTAAGTTGAAAAGGTTCCAAAGTCCCAAACACTATCTCAAACAAAGTTTTTAGTGGATCTCAGAAGGATTAGCACAATACACTAAGCAAATAGAATAATGAGATTTTGCAAAGATTAGTAATAATCCACAATGACATTATGCAATAAGAGTTGATCTCAAAGGATATAAGCGAAGCTCAAACAACTCACGCGCAAAGATAATGGGATTTGTGCAACCAAAGAAGTGAGCTAGTAGAAGATGTTCCTAGCGAAGACTATAAGCTCGTGTTGCACAAATACAAAGAAAGACGCTAGCTCGATTGCAAAGTTTGTAGGGCTACAGATTTGCACACTTATACCACTCACCTACTTGAACATTTCAAGTTTGCGCTTTCCTACCAAATGATCAAGGCACTTGCTCGTTTCTTTTCTTTTCTCTTTTTTTTGACTTTTCTTTTCCTTCCTTTTCTTTCTTTGTGCCAAGACCTACAAGAACAACTAGCGCTTACAATTTTTGCTCGGGATAGTTTAGGTAGTATCAATTGCGCAAAGCCCAAGTAATCGTCAATGAGCTAGTCTTTATAGGTTCAAAGTATTCGCGAAGGGTAGAATGGCTCACAAAGAAATGCAAGGAAGAAGGTCTTTCCAAAGATTTTACCTTGCTTGTGGAGATTGGTGTTGATGATGATGACCTAGAGCTCGTCGTTAGCTTTCCAACGAGTCCAAGTTCGCTGAAAACGGACACCGGGTGTGGAAGATATGCCCCCAATGGCGAAGTTGCTACGCCCTGTTTTTGCCAAATCCGGACTGTCCGGGTTGAATCCGGAGGGTCCGGCCGCCCGGACTGTCCGACTGGAATCCGGAGGGTCCGGCTGAGGAATAGAGGAGCAGATCTGGGGTTTTGGGCGGACCGAAAACCACCAAATCGAAGGGGCAAATGATGAAATCGGCCAAAGCAACGCAAAGGAAGGTTAGATCAACAAGTATAGCAAAGATCTAATGGATCAAAACCAACAAAGCTCACCCAAACCTCCAAATTGCATCTAAAACTCAAATTGGGCTCTTTTGTGGGGTTTTCGAAATAGGTAAGAAAAACCAAACAAAGCTACCAATTTGGGGATAGAAGAAAGAAGGGATACAAATCCAAATCGTGGCAACCTAGAGCTCTAATACCAAGTTGATACGGAGGGCTCCCGATCTTCACGATTTGGACAAGATAACTAGGCAAGCCTAATTGGAAATCCCACCCCAACAACAAACCCCAATGGGAAAGCCTTTGGAGACTAGGAACCGATTTAACAAACCTATCAATTGAATGCCACGTTTACCACTCGGAGGCACACGCCAATCCGTTCAATCCAAAAGGAAAGAAAGGCCTAAGGTGGAACTCCAAATCTAGAGGGATGAAACCCTAGATTAGGAGCAAAGCTCTACTTTAGTTAATACATCAAGTCTAAACCTAATTAGCGTTTGGGTATGGGTATTCATAGTCTAACCACGACTCCCTTGGATACATGGGCCGCAGCCCGTTTTACTGCTCGCAGGCAGAATCCGGAGGGTCCGGATTGAGGCTGGAGGGTCCGAGTGGCCGGATGGTCCGGGCTGGTGTCCGGGGTTTGCAGAAGCGATCCGGACACTCATCCGGAGTGTCCGGGTGGAGGTCCGGGCCTGTCTAGAGAAGATCCGGACACTCAGCCGGAGTGTCCGGGTTGAGATCCGGCATTTCCAGAGAGGATCCGGATACTCACCCAGAGGGTCCGGGTTGAGGTCCGGCTCAAATCCGGAGGGTCCGGGCCTCAGCCAGACAGTCCGGGTCTTCACTTTCAGTGCAGGTCCGGAGGGTCTGAGGCAGCGGTCCGGCTGGGACTCGGCTTGGAGCTTGGGGGCTTGGTGCTTGGAGTCTCTTCTTTAGTCCCGTTGCTCCTTTGCTCCTTTGCAGCGACAGCTTCCTCCCTTGCCCTCACGTCGCTAGGATCTCCAGACCTGAGAATGCAAAACATAGGGACATAAAGTAGCATGCCATTCTTGGTAGGATTAGATGGACACGTGTAAAGGAGAGGATTCACCTTTTCATGCCATGTCTTGGCAACATATGATCCAACACATGTGTCGCTTAGATTTGAATAGCTTGAGAGAGTGTTGTCCATGGCGATGTCCACATCATCATGGTTAACAACAGTTCTAATATGTACAAGGCTTATGAATAAACAATTAATCATGATACTGGTGGTAGGAAAGAAGCTTCTAAGGAGTAGTCAACTCAGGGGTTTCTTTTGCCTGGCACCAAAATTTTCAGGGGGCCTAGCCTTAATAAGATCGATGTGGACACACCCTAAACATGTTATCTCACATGACCATGACAACTTTTAAATGAGGATTTTATCACTCGGGAAATCTATAAACTCACTGGGTGAAAGGGAATAAGCACTAGTGTCATAACTTGCTAAAAAAATCTAATCCCAAAGTGTAATGCACAAATTTGTGATCTAGGTGTTTGCAAGGTGCTCACCATCTTCCTAGAGGCATGTCATTTCTACAAGGTTTTGGTGCACTACTAATTTATTTTATTTGATGAAAATAAACCAAAAGTCTACCTTACAGAAAGGTGGTGTTCTGGAATCCCTAAGGTAGCTATTAGGTGTCCAAATTTTTATTGCCATTTTTTAAAATTGGGTTGGCCGGCCTTTTGTGGGTCAAGCAGCTTCCTTACGTGGGTAGGTCGGCTGGCCTAGAGGTTGGCTCGATTGGCCTCAAAATTTCCTTTTAAAAAATAACAATTCTAACAGAACTTTATTGACCTAACCAAAATGAAATTTACTAAGATAGTAAATTAAATGCATACCTAACATGCTAGTAACGAAAAAAGAAGTAAACAAATTGAAAGCAAACATGCACATTTTCATCATTTTCAAATTCTATACAGATTTTTTTATGTTGTTTTTGTTAAGACATGGTCAAGAATGAATATGATATAAAGTAAAAGACCATGCATGAGGTAAGATACCTCAAATCAATTCGGGTTGCTTCATCGCTCGTGCTAGTTTTTTGAACTTGCAAAGGATGCCGTGACGAAGGATGTTGATCATCTCTCGAAGCTCATCAATTATCATCTTGGCCTCAGTGATTTCTTCATCATGTTATGTGTTGTTTCCTATAGATCAGCGACGTATTGTACTCACTCTTCATCGGCTTTGCTCGTGCACTCTAGCTTCTCACTGTTGCTACTGTGCTACGTCGTAGGCACTTTGGGAGTGTCTTTTGTCCCACCCTTGGATGCACTGGCTTGATTAGGTTATCCACCTCTTGTGAGGTTTCAAGTCGTGGTCCCTTACCAAGCATAGCATGGATGTCCTTACCTTTTCTTGGTCCCTTGTTTGTGTGTTCTAACGTGCTTATGTACTCCTGTGCTATGGGATGTGGTGGTGTGCCACTATTTTCATCAGCGTCATCTGAGAAACAATGCAATGACTAGGACGCCATGAAAGTAAGGCACCTACCTCCATCTTGTACTTGCATCATAGACTTATATGCCAAACGAGGCAGTGAAGATGGTGGTGTTAGGATATCCATACCATCCGGTGATGAAAAAATAAATTTTAGATGATGCTTGACTCTCTGGACCATGGAACACTCTTCATGGTAGTATGGAAAATTTCATGAACAAGAGGGTTAGGCGACCTTACCTAGTTACCTAAGCAGGAGGACGTTGATGCAGCGTGGAGTGGAGGGTTGGCCATCTTAACGTGAATGGTCGGGTGGCTTGGAAATCAGTTTTGGTGGCCTCAGGCTAGCATTGGTGATGAATAGAGATGAAACAGAGGGCCAACCGACCTTCTCTTGTTTGTTCTAGTAATCAGATCGATCGTCCCTCTTGACATCAAGGGATACTTTCAAAAAGTTGGTGACTGCCCCCTTATCCACAGAAGAGTTCTCTCAGCTGGTGCATGAGGATTGGCCGGCCTAAGGTTGTACAATAGATGGTGTAGCCCTAGTGATGTTGTGGCAGGGTCAACCGGCCCACCTTGTGTCAGTTGACTTACTGGTCAGCCAGGCCAGCCGACCCTTGGTTGGCCCGCCCTCCTATCTTTTTATTTTTTTATTTTTTATTTTTTCTTAGGGAGAGGGTTCTCCCAACTATTTGTTGTTTCATGCTATAAAAGGAATAAATAAAATAGAAATAGATTAGGAAAATAATTTGGTGGAGTATCAATCTTCAAGATCATACAAGAGGAGTACATCCTCCTCCACCTGAGGTTTAGCTGGCTCAAAGAATAGCTTAAGGAGGTGTCCATTCATAGCTCATGAAATTTCATCTTTTCTTTTATCGTAACGACTCCACATGTTTTTGCTTCCGTGACAGTAAAAGGTCCTTCCCATTTTCTTCTGAATTTACCATGGACAAAAAGTTTCACCCTAGAGTTGAATAGCAAAACTTTGTTCCCTACTTGGAATTCTTTCTTTCCAAGGCATTTCTTATGCCAATGTTAGTTTTTTCTTTGTAAAGTTATGCATTATGGTAGGCTTAGTCTCTTAGCTCTATTTGGATTTTTTATTTGACTCTGATGGAGCTAATTTCGATATTCATACTTCGAATGGCCCAATGAGCTTTGTGCTCCAGTTCTACCGGAAGGTGGCAAATTTTACCATAGACAAGCTTATAAGGAGTCATGCCAATTGGGGTCTTATGTGTCGTGCGATATGCACAAAGAGCATCGCTTAGCTTTAGAGCCCAATATTTTTTATTTTTCTCCATGGTTTTTAATAGGATACTCTTTATTTTCTTATTGGAGGTCTCAATCTGGTCGCTAGTTTGTTGGTGGTGCGGTGTGGCAAACTTGTGCATAATTCCTAGGTCATGGAGGGCATTTCTAAAAGATTTCTTGATGAAATGTGACCCCCCCAATTTCTTGTGACTACACGAGGTGTGCCAAAGCACGGGAAATTTATGCTTCTAAATATACGCTTTGCACTAGCTGCGTCTGCATGTCTACACGACTCAGCTTGAACCCACGTAGACACATACTCTATTGCAACTAAGAGTTATTCGTAACCATGGGACATGGAAAAAGGACCCATATAGTCTACTACCTAAACATCAAACTTTTCAACTTGGAGGTTGAAGTGTAAGGTTATGGCATCTCTAGCACTTATATTCCCTCGTCTTTGAGATACATTGCACTTTTGGATATAATCATTGACATCTGAGTACAAGCTAGGCTAAAAGAATCCACTCTGCCAATTTTTGGCTTCAGTGCGAAATTTTCCAAAGTTGCCACCATAGGGTGCAGCATGACATTTTCCTAAGATATGGGTGGTTTCAGGGGGTAGGACACACCTACAAATTAATTCGTCTTGGCAAACTTGAAAGATGTATGGCTCATCCCAAAAATAGGTAGTACTCTCAATTATGATTTTTTGTTTTCCTTCATATGACACTCCTGGGTGGACATAACCTTTTGCATGATAATTTACTATATCAGCATACCAAGGTTTTTCCTTGGCAAAGGGTACGTCTATTTTGTAAAGTGTGCTATCCCAGAGGTGGTCATCACTAGGCTTTGGGTCATCAATTTTGAGATGCAATCTAGACAATGGTCAACTACCAGATTTTCAGTTCCCTTTTATACATGATTTCTAGATTAAATGCTTAGAGGAGAAGGATCCATTGGGGCTTAGCCTATTTTTTTGTCAGAAGGTATCTTAAGGCAGCATGGTCAATGTAGAAAATTACCTTTGATTTGTTAGATAAGAGCGAAATTTATCAAAGATAAAAACTAAGCAAGCAGCTCTTTTCTATTGTAGATTTATTTAATTGGGCATCATTAAGTGTTTTGGCGTAGTATTTGCCATGAAGCTTCTTATCTTTTCTTTGACGAAGGACAGCTCCTATGGTAAAATCACTCATGCCACACATCACCTCTGTCGAGACCTGGGATTTAATTAGACTCAAGAGTAATGTGCCACCTGAATGCTCGAGCAACCACCCAACACCGCATACACACGCACACCATTGGGTGGTCTGACACCGAATGAACATATCATACGAAGTACCCTCTAAGTGCCTTGGTGCCCGTCTCATGCATCACTAACTATAACTACTTAGAGGAGCCTGACCCTTGTACCCAGACCCTAACCTAGCTAGCCAATGCACATAGCTAACAGGTCACTCAAGAGCCCAGCAGAAGAATCCACACCCTACCTAGCGGCAATCACATTACAGCTAGTGGGTCACTCAACTAAAATAGTTACAATGAACGCACAAGAGGTCAACACCAACTCTCTACTGTCACCCTCATACACTTCAAATCATACAAGCATGGTGTATGGGGTGATGCATCAACAGCTTGATAATGCATCAACAACTTGATAATCGCAACACAAACTCTAAATATATTTAGAAAGGTAATAAACCACATCCCTTACACATTGGTAATTTAGATAATTACAAACGAAATACCCGTAGGTCACAATTAACAACTTAGTGCATCAAATTCAGCAGCGGAAACAAAAACAAAACATAAAACCAATAGTCCATGAGATTTACCCAAGACCCACAAGATCATAGCCAACTTGGTAAAAAAAAAGAAAGCGGTAAATGCAAATTATAATTTATACCTTATTACCTGCTAAATTATTAAGGAATGGAATTCCAATGAGTACTTTTGTACTCCTAGACTTAGTTGCACCTGAATGACATAAAAATAACATGGCATTGACGTGAATAGGTGGCTTGGCATTTAACAAATTTAAACCATTTAATAGCATAAACAACCTTCATCATCAACATGAGAGCATCAATAATAAAGGTAGACACAGGACCATGTCAACTAAGCTCCACTTGAACATACCCATTTACCGTAATAGCCATGTTAAATGGAATATGAAGACCATTCAGTATAACTTCAGTTCTGAGATCCAAGATGTAATCGCACATGGGAAGGTATAAACCGTTCAGCAACTACACCACAGAGTGCCTCGAGGGCTCCACAAGTGAGGGTTGCAAGGCCCCAAATGGGTGTAGACCACACCTGACTGCACTAGTGGTGCGCTCTGGGAAGGTACCTAGGCTGAAAGGTAGCAATGGATCAACATGGTGACCTCCAAATAAAAAAATTCCAGATGTATTAAGGCTCGATAATCCCAATAATGTCACGCACGCCGAATGATTGTGCTACCACGCCACTCACTTAACCACTGATTTAAGTTGATTATAGCATCAAGTTAATGTCCAAGTACCAATGAATCAATAAACATTCAAACCTATGCATGTTGTGATGGTATTGAACCATCGATCGGATTAACATACATATATAAAAATACATGACAGCATAGCAAAGCTAACAACTCTTTGCTTGCCTTATCTCTGGATGAAGATTCATATTGGTTCCAATTATGCCCATGAGAAGATCCAAATAGCCAAAACTCCCACAAGAAGCAATAACCTCCAAAAGAGCAACTCAAATCTAAGGAACTATATTACCCAATGTAAAAAGATAAGAATGCACACATGGATGAATTAGGATCACTTACGAGGCTAGCGTAAACAAAGTATTATTCATTCATGGTTCACCACATTTTGGTTAGTTTAGTTGTGTTGTACCTTTAACATGGATGAACAATTAACATGGATGCACGTATGGTTTTAAATACGCGACTAAGGAAAATGGGATAAGTTTCTAATTAAAAATACATGTTTAATTAACTAAGATATGATGTTACATTTCAGATTGTGGTAGTAGCATGCATAAGATGTATATGGCATTCTAAAGTGCAAGTTATGTTCTTAATTATTAAAACAAGGTGTACTGTTACTAAGATGGAATTCGGGAATAAATATATATCATACAAGTAACATGTATGAGTTAAATACTAAATGCCATAATTAACAACATGGGTTGGTTCTATGGGATCCTACAACATGCATGCAACAAATTTCACATAAGATACATCATTTAACTATCACATGATCATTGCCATTTACATTAATCAAGGTTGCATAATTTAATTTAAACAAGGTCTGGACAGCAGCGGTATTTGGGTTTTATCAACCAAACCACTAATGGGAAAGGACAAACACCTACTCAAAATGAAGGTATGGACAATTGCTACAATTCTCCTTTTGGTACCAACACATGAAAAGAAGCGAAAAGTTACGGACTCGAGCCCAGACAGATCCATCCTAAACAAAACCTACACCCGACAAGACCCGAAATCGTGTAATTTGTCACATTACCCCATGTGGGGTCCCTAGTTGCCCCTTTATAATAAAGGAGGGGGAGGGGCCTAGGAGAATACACATCTCAACCCCAAGCCGCCCCACCTCCTAGGGCTTCGGCCACCCCTAGGGTTTCCCCTATGCCAGTCACAGTTCTCCTCTCCTTAGTTTTGGTGGAGTTCTTCATGAGCTCTATCTCCCCTTTCTGTAGATTGGATCTACATATTGGTTTTCCCTCGCTCTGCTGATTTGGTGAGAAGCTAGCACTTCCCTCTCCGTGGTTTCGGTCCCGTACGGATGGTTACCTTGGAGGCACCGTTGCTTCGGCGCTAGGATGATCTGCTCGAACTGCGAGGAGGAGAAGGTAGTACAACTACTCTGCACCAATGCGTGACATTGACTCTACTTCCACTATGGGTCTGTATGTCTAGTGGTAATCTCGTGATCTATAACTTATAGTGGTTCTATGGTTATGTGGTAAAAAAAAATTTGAACTATGCTATCGTAGCCTACCTTCTTCGATCCTTCTCTCCTCCACATCACCATCTCCATCTCAGACACCACACGCGGTCAAGACGGTGGCCAAGGAGGAGGCGGGGAGGTAGTTGGCTAGACAAAGGAGCAGCAGCTCCGGCCATCTCCCTGGCTACCGGAGCCCCTCGGGTGTGTGGCTGCAAAATGGGACAGGGGCACGAGATCGGGAGGGTGTGAGGGTTGCATAGGGAGGAAGCCACAGCCGCTGGCTCTCACTAGTGCCAATGATGGGTGGTCGGGAGTGGTATGCTGACCATTGCCTCGAGCAGCCATGCGACGTTGTGGTTAGGGAGGCAGCACGGACAATAGGATGTGACACGTCGAGGAGTGGAGGGACGGCTCCGTGGCTGGCTGGCCAGAGGCGGTGCACATCGCAGGATTATAGCGGTCAGGCTAGAGGGTGGCGACAGGGCTGCCTTGGGTGGCAGGAGCAGTAGGGAGTGGCGCAACACGGAGGTGGCTAGTGGCGCTGGCAGCCAACGACTAGCCCGCGGTTGTGGGGCCGCAGCCACCAAGGCAGTGCCAGCAGCCATGTGATTGGGCGCTAGGGCAGTTAGGGCTTAGCCCATGCCCCTTGCCCCTTTTATTTTTTTATTGTTACCCAAATTGTCTCAACCCGAGAAATTGATTAACCTTCGCATGCGGATTCTAGTGTCCGAATCCATCAAACAAATAGTCCATTGCAACTATCTCGATGATACAAATGCAACAACAAGGCCTGATCATCCGTAGAAGGATGGATTTTTGAATTGCATTTCTTTTCCATTTAATGTTTAGATTTTAGTTCATACTTTATTGATGGTTCAAACTTGTATTCAGAAATTTAGAGAATTCACAGGGGCTATAGATACGACATATAGGCCACTAGTCAAACTAAAATGTATTTGATTGAAATTTAACCAAATTTCTAAATATGCCCCAAAATGGGTTGAAATTGCAGATAGGTGTATTGTGGTGCTTAATAGCATATAATGCACAACTATATACTTTGATGCCTTTCTATGGGATCACCACCAAATATTTAATCTATGTTCTGACATTTAATGAAATTGGATGAATTCCACTTGATCCATATCTTTCCTTGTAAATTCTCATAGATGATTCTAGGAGTTGAATAATGGATCTATGGAATTATACAAGGATTCTTGAAGGACATTTTCCTTACAAAATTTTATTTGTGTTCATGGTGGATGTTTAAAGTTAATGCAAAAGGAGAGAAGGAGAGCAATGTTAAATCCTATTGGATGAAAAATGAATGATATGATGCAACCATGGTTAAAAGTTTTATTTTAGCCCATATTGTATTTCCTTTATTCCTTATATGGACTCGGGATGTAACAACCTCGAAAGGAAGGCTGTAATCAGGAGGCAGGATTATTATGGCTGAGACTAGTGCTTCTTCTATTTTTTAAAAGGCTTCCATACAGTGTTTGTCAAAAACAAGCGGGACATCCTTTCCTAACAGGTTTGTCAAGGGTTTGGAAATAATAAAGAAGTCTTTAATAAACCTTTTATAGAGTTTTGCATGGCCAAGGAAGCTTAGTATGCCTTTTATATTAATTGGTGATGGAAGTTTCTCAATTACTTGGATTTTGGCTTTATCCACCTCAATGCCTCTCTCAGAAACAATGTGCCCTAGCACAAATCCTTTTCTAACCATGAAGTGGAATTTCATCCAATTTAGAACTAGTCGACTTCACTACATCTTTGCAGCACCTTACTAAGATTCCTTAGGCAGGAGTCAAAGGCCTTTCCATAGACAGAGAAGTCATCCATGAAAACTTCCATGATACTCTCAATCAGGTCAGAGAAGATGGCCACCATGCATTGCTGAAAGGATGCAGGTGTATTGTAGAGGCCAAAAGCGAAGGTTCCGTAGGGACTAGTGAAAGTGGTCTTGTTCTAGTCATCGGGTGGATAGGGATTTGAAAATATCAGCGGCGTTGATGTTCTACCACAGGTTTGTGATCAGCTTCCATGGGGATCCATTATGTGAAAAAACTTGGGCTTATGCCTTTAAAATCACTAATCGAAGAACCAATGGCTCTTCTATATTTGCTTAGGAGATCACGAAGTTTATTGGCTTCTTCTTTAGATAGATTTGCATTTATTATAACAGGGTAGGTCTTGTTTTCTTCAAGGATAGCATAGCAGAGTCCTGATGGAAGTGGTTTTAGCTCAACTTTAGTTGGTAGATTTGTCTAACTTTTATTTGCGCCAATGTTTTCTTCGTCCAACTTTTCAGGTGGTGCATCCTCACCATCGTCATCAACTTCTTACAAGCTATCTTCAGGAATTTTGGATGGGTCTCAGAACATCATTGAGAATGCAATTTCTTCGCACTGCTCTTCATCATCACACTCAAAGGGGGCTCTCAAAGCACTAAGAAACTCAAATTCAACCGTCTCTTGTCCTAATTTCATTTTTAGAGTCCCCTTTCCAAGGTCAACTACTGCTTTGACAAATTTGAGGAAAGGTCTTCCTAGGATCACTAGGGTGGACCTAGGATCAGAGCTTTCTAGGACATGGAGATCAATTGAGAGGGTGTGTTTTTCTAGAGTGGTGGGAACTTTTTGAGATTGCCTTGAGGGACTCATGGAGTGTCGTCAGCTAAGTAGAGACTTTTTGTAGTTTTTTCTAATTTTGTAATTTTTTCTAAGGATGAATTTTCAGGGAAGTACTTTGGTAACAATGAGTTGGCAGAACGCTAACTTCTGCTCCTAGATCACAAAGAGCTTGTCAAACCCTCCTTCCATTTATTCTACAAGTAAAGTGAAGGTATTGAGATTGGATTTGTGCTTGCTCCCAATTCTACATATTTGATTGTGTGGTGATTCAAGAGGTTGGGAAACCTGCCCACAAAGCTCCTGGTTAATTGTTGATAAAGGATTCAAGTCTTGAATAGTGTTCAATTCTTCTTGAGGCTTCTTTTTGGTTTTTGTTCAGTTGAATGTTTACCAGGGCCAAATTTGATAGGAGTTTGTTCCAAAGGGTGGAAAATTTTAAGGGCTCACTTCATTCCTGTTGGATTAGGTTCATCCCAGTCTAGATCTTCATTTTCTCTTGGTTTGGTCTAGAGGTCTCATTGTTTGAGTGAAAATGTGAGGGACCCGGTATTTTAACTCGATTCAAGGAATTCACAACAAGTGAAGACGGTGACCATAGTCGCTACCTGCGACGAACTATGGCCCACCCCCGTCCCGTGCGACATGCATACGACACAATGCGTATGACTCACCACGGCCTGATTGAGGGATCATGATTCCAAAAATATACGCCACAATACGTATGACTCACTTTGGCAATGGACCGTACATTCACTTTGCACTTCACTTGAATCGAAATAAAATAGCAAGTACCTCCATATGCATCCAACCACACTCCCCATTTCAACATACACGCATGACAGACGGGAGGTGGGGGCATATGTTGGACAGCAAGAATATCATCACACAAGCAACTACGGTATGATAATAAAGCTAGCTGTCCACATTGGACTAAGTAAATTACATTATTCGGTGATAACCAGAAGTTTAGTCAAATCTGAATTAAACATTGCAATAGCGGAAAATGTAAATACATCCCACAGCGGCGCATCAACCGCTGCCCAAAAGCCAAAAGAATTCCCATGAGTCGAACACCGACCAAAGAAACCATGCAACTAGGCATCGTCAAGGTAGTCCGCAACCACTGGCTCACCTGCAAAGTTCTAGGAATATCCTAGGTGAGTACAAAGGTACTCGCAAGACTTATTCGTGCTTGATTAAATGTCTTACACATGTATATACTATAACAGCAATTAAACATGATGCACCTCAAGCTAACAAGATACGCAAGTACGAGACATAGCATTGTCGGTACAAGGAAAAGCGTGGAAGTTAACTAGCAGTCCAGATTTCATGCATACAATACACGAACATAATAGCACTCACTTTGTCATTTCCAAGTCAAATGGGACAGCCCATACCTCAACTTTAACGTTGATCCATCATAACAACATATTTATTCAATCTCTCGGATCGTTACCGGCAATACGATCACCCTGGATATGACGAGTGCATTTCCCTTGGAGGTTGCAAAGCTCCAAGTGATATCGAGACTTACCTCAATCATAATCCAGTATCGATTCCGGTAACGTCCACGCGGTGGTAAGGGAGATGCACGTGGGAGTTACCTCAGGTTGGTATAGCGACAAAAACACTTCTAAACACCGAGGGTCGCATTCATGGCATCAAAATATACCAACCGTATCCCTCGTGCACACCCTCGGCTCTCACATCTCACTTTAGCAAGTTCAAGTTGTTAGGGTAGCAAAGTTAACTCTCAACCACAGCCAGGCATGATCACACCACATAGCCTAAACATGTTAGTTTGGCTCAATTCCAATCAACTATTCAAGCAAACAATTCCGCACACAAGCGTATTTGGATAAAAACATATAGATAACAATAAAAGTATGCAACAAGCTCTGCTTGCCTTGGTCACAAAGGTCCTGGTCTTGAGTTGAATCGAAGTCCTGAGGTTCTTCCTCTCCGGGCTCTATCGTAAGCAATACGAAATACCGGAAACAAATGATAAGAGAAGAGCAATAAGTTTCAGCATGGATGCATGATGAAAAATGTTAGATATGCATTTCTAAAGTGACCTACTGATGTTATGAAGCTATGGCAGTGAGCATTTCTCAAATCGGATTTGTAGGAATTAAATGGTTGCCCTAATAATGCATGCATATCGATTTACATTCAATTGCAAGTTAGGGTTGAACATTGCTATTATCGGTGAGTGGTCATCCCCTAAAAGGTTTAGAATCTGGGAGTATACTAAGATACGAGTCTAATGCAAGTGAATTCCTCGATTCGGAGCTATAATCATTTAGTTACGATTTATCAAAAATTAGCGCATGAGAGGGGAGAACTAGGGCATACTCAAAATTGGTCAAAATTTTAGTTTCTAATCTGGAGATTGTGCTTGAACCAAAATGTAGATAATTTCACGAGGATTCCAGAAATATAAAATTTGTAAATTTTGGAGCTACGAGTAAAAAGTTACGCCAGTTCGAAATTTATCGAAAAATGGGGATAAACCCTAACCCTAGAACTATTTTTTTTGCGAGAATAATATTTGCTACGCGCACCCGAGAAGCTACCCCAGCCCTAACCCTGACTCTCGGCCCACTGACAAATGGGGCCCCCTTGACAGCATTGACTGGTCAACCGAGACCCAATCAGGGGCTGCCACGTCGCCCCCTCTCACTCCCTCTCTCATTCTCTCTCTCTCGCACTGGCTCGACCGGAGGAGGAGCCCGGTGGTGGCGCTCCTCGCCAGACCTTCACCGGAGAAGGCCCGGGGATGCTACGGGGCTTGCCGAGGCCGGGGAAGGGTGGTGGAAGGGTCGTTGGCTCACCCCAAGGGCGCTGTGCGGGTTCATGGGAGCGGAGGCGACCGGAGGGGAGTTGGCGATGAGGCTAATGGTGGCGGCGACTGGAGCGGCGTCGGTGGAGTACCTCGGGCATAGATCTGCAAAGGGGAAGAAACAGGGAGGTTAGGGAGGAGGAGATGGAGCGCGGGGGCTAGAAGATGGGACCGGCGGAGGACCGAGGCGGTCGTTGGAGCTCGTCGGAGCGGCGGCCAGAGATGGGGAAGAAGACAGCGGTGCTGGGGAGCTAGGGTACGGGAGAAGGGGATAGCTAGGTTTGGTGCGGGGGAGAAAGGGAGAAGAGGGGGGAGCGGGCTGTCCGACGGGGATTTAAGGGGGAGGGTGGCCGGTTGGATGGTGGCCGGGGCAGCGCCGCCCACCGCTGCCTACCGGTGGCAGAGACGTGGCAGCGGGGTCCCGACAGGCGGGGCCCGCGTGACAGGGGAGAGAGGGGAGGGCGGGGTTGGCGGGCCGGCTGGAAGCGGCCCAAAAGGCCTCGGCCCAAAATCCTTTTGATTTTTCTTTTTGTTTTTAATTTCAAACAGATTTGCTTTAATCTTCTCATTTGAGCACCCAAACAAACTCGAAATTTTTTGAAATTTTTACAAAATGTATAAAACCAAATGTAGGACCTACCATAAAATTTTGGGACCATTTGGATTTAGTTTGGCCAGATTTTGAATTCAGAATTCAAATTTGCCCTAGAATGTGTTTGAACTGTAGCTAGGTTCTAGACATTTCCAAAATTCTGAAAATTCATATGTGGCTAGAGTCTCCACTTCATAGCTAATTATAAACTTTGGTAACCTTTAACCCATGGGAATATTCCCTAATTGCTTATTTACAGTTCTGTCCTTTTGGGGAGTTGAAATCAAGGCTTCAATTGAGCTAGCAAATCATCAATTCTTTGGGTGACTTTGGAGGAAGGATAATTGGGTGTTGGTCCTAGCTAGGAAGCCACTAACCTCACCCACTACTATACTGGTGTTGATGTTTTCTAAATCAAATAAGTTGATTGGTGTTTACTAAAACTAACCACCGATGATGAGATATGTACGTATTCTATAAAATATAATTTTATCAAACTTGAGTTTAAACAAGGGTGGATGCGGGGATGATGGCATGAATGCGAGATGAAATGCAAAAATCTAATCGCAGGGAAATGGGTATTACAAAAAAGTTTTGGGTCATGGATTCATGTTGGATTTTGGGGGTCTTTTCGATGTTTTTACTTTTATAAATTGTCCATTATTCTTTGTTATATGCGATTTTATCCAAGATGTTCTTCCATTCACTAGTGGTATAATCAATGAATGATCCTCTGGCTGAGGCTTCAACGTGCAACTTGCATTCTCGAGAGAGAAGCATGTAAAAGGTTTGCATGATGGTCACCTTAGGGATTCCTATGTCTGGTCTGGTATCGACTAATTCCTTAAATCTATTCCAGTCTTGAGTAATGGTTTCTTCTGGCTTTTTCTTGAAGTTTATGATTTTGGAATGGAGTTCCTAGACTTTACTCATGGGAAAGAATTTCAAGCATAATTTTTCATAAAGCAAACCCCAGTCTCCATTTAGGTCATTAATCATGGTGTAATACCAACTTTTAGCATTCCCTGAGAGTAAGAAGGAAAACAATATCCATCTCAGCACTTAGGTGGAAAGAAGAAGGTGGTGGCTATACATCAAGAACCAAAGGTGCTGAAAGGCAGAAAGTGAATATCTTGCGTACCAACTACGAGATAGATATAAAAGAGGTAGCACTAGAAATGCCATCCAGTGAATAAACAAATGCCATTCCCCAGTCGGCGGTGATGTCATGGCGTGGGCCGCACGAGCTGGTGTGGTGGTGCTTGGGGTAGAGGAGCAGCGTGGCACCACCTAGAGCGATGGCGGCCTAGATCCGAGCAGCGAGTGGTGGATCGGCACCGGGTGCAGTGCGGCAGCCGCAAAAGAGAGGGGAGGCACGGGTGCGGTGGGGAGAAGCGCGGAGGGCGTGGTGGCGTGCCGGTGAGAGCCCACCGGTGGCAGCCACCGGCAAGGCGGTGGTGGCGGCCCGTCCTGCCCAGCACAACGGTGGCAGAGGGCAAGAGGGTGGCACACAATAGGATTTGAGGGAAATGGGAGCACAGCATGAGTGGATAGCGCACAACTGGCCCTTATCCACTACCTTTTTTATTCACGTATTCAATTTCATTTCTTTTTTCAGTAATGTATTATTTGTTTAATTAATTCTAGAATTAATCTCTACCCTTTGATATGATTAACCCTAACCGATGCGTCCGGACTCCGAATTCATCAAATAAACACTCCAGTTTGACTATCTCGAGGCCACAGACGCAACTACCGGACCCGATCGTGCAAACAAGCTTTAGATTTTTAAATTCTTAATTTCGATCAGTTCCATTTTCATATGTGAATTTGTATTCCAGGTTCTTATTCACGTTGATTCCCTGTCAAGTATGGGGTTTTGAACTTGAAGCACTTTTGAGAAATTATATGCATGCATGATCTAATGGAGAAGTTTATTTTCTTTGGATTTTTGCACAACCATATATACGGGTTTACAACTTTGGGATGTTACAGCAGCCATGTGCGACCGAATTTGGGCGATGTCCATATGTTTCAACTGTGTGATCCACATGAGTTTTGCCCCTTCCTTATAATATGAAGCTTACCCTCAGGGAAAATAGCATGAATAAACAGTACTACACATTAGTGGGGATGGTTTCCTACTGCTAGATCACTGAACTTTGGGTTGTTGGAAAGGGCTAGCATGTGGAAGCACAAATAGTACCCACAGAGGGCGGATCCTTGGGGTTGTTGCTGGCACTACAAAAGGAATATCGATTAGCTATGGAGGGTACAGGTATGATGACATTAGTACGAGGAGTCAAGGACATTACGGAATACCTTTAACTGGGAGTCATGATGTAACTTAACGGGCACTCCTTCCTTGTGCCTCCCTCCTTGTTTGACGTACTATCAAATGCTCTAAGTGATTAGAAACAATAAGCCTGAGGATGTCATTTCATTTCGAAAAAAGAAAGAATAGGCATCAACTAAGAGGAAAGTTTTGGTACTCACATGTCGAGTAGACCCATGATGTCCAAGTACACGTCCTTGCACTCCTCATGGCTACGCCTCATGGAATCAAGGTAATATACCTTATTCTCTTTTGACATGATGACGATGAGGATCCAATGGCACCTGGTTATATGATACAAAGTTATGGTATGTTTAGCTGTCGAACGATGAGAATTTGCAAAGCATATGGCTTACCCCATGTTATAGGCAACATAGATGTAATCTCATGCGGAGTACTCCGACAGTAAATGCACAATGTACTCCTACACGAGGTTCCTATTTATCGTGATGTTTTGTGCCGAGATCACATGTGGATCACTGAACCCCACAAAGCTGTGGAACTTTCTTTCTTGGTTAGATCAATCATGTATTTGAGTATAAGACAACAATGGGTTATATTATGCACTTAGCGGTAGTAAAACAAAATTGTGCTGTATTATAAGAACTTACAACGTGAAGCATCTCAAGAGCCCAGCATCTAGGTCAGAGAAGTGGAACATGTTGAACAAGTCAGCGAATTCCACCGAGAACATACTACCTTTATTGTGCTTGTATTGTTCCTTGAAGCAGACTACAAGGCTGACTAGTCTATATGGGAACGGCCTGTTGGACATGTTGAGGTAATGATCATGAAGCTTCCAATAGGCTATGCCTAGGTTCACATTGTCATCCACCATAGGTTGTCCTAGCACGTATTGGCGAGCTAGCTCTGCTATTGAATATTCAACATTTGCCACCAAATTCAAAGCGGACTTCTTCTTCCGGGAAGCTTTTAGCTTCGACATGGCCCCTTGACTCTTGGTTTAAACATGAAGAGGCCATGAGCTCTCCACATTTGGTACTGTCGGGAGTTGAAGGGGTAGCAAATGATCAAAAGTTGGCATTGGTTGAGGGAGGATGAGCAGATTGGAAACCTCTAGTGGAGATTGAGAAATCACCGGTGAAAACCTCATCATCCCACCGACCGGTGAACAAGGAGGATCAGACGATGCATTCAGTGCTGATTCGGGGACTATGTCCTTCTTTGGCCACTGAATGAAAGACCCGACAGCGTCGTTTAGCATCTACATCACATCTCCTCATGGGTTTGGCAAGGGACAGTTAGTGAAGGTCGTGTTGATAGATTCCACTTGCACTCGCGTGAAATCTGGCATTAACGGGACACCGTCTAACACCGTACCAGGAAGAGATGGCCACACCTGACCATAGGCCGCCTCCATTGCAATGTTCATTGTAGCGAACTGTATCTACATCTTGCACCATGCTGGACCCCCGGTTTGGTGTACGGGAGAAGATTCGTCAACGCCTGAGGCACAGCTACTTTGGCGGGCACTCGGGTTTGCGACTGCCACCCTTTCTTGAAGGTATTGGACTGACAGCCTCTCCTCCACGGCTGTCAATTTTTCCTCGAAATCCGCTTCAAGTGAGGATTTTATCTCCGCTTTCGATTGATCGGCCCTGGCTTTCTTCCTCTGCCTCTGGACCTCCTAGCTATCGCTAGTAAATGCTTTACCCCATGTTGCGAGATTTCCAAAACCCCTGGTGCATCCATAGGGCTCCCTGGTGTCGATGGCCTCAGAGAGGATATCTTTCTCCCGACTGGGCACAAAAGTGCCTTGCGTTGCCTGCTCATTTAGCCCTATCATTTTCTGGTAGACCTCCTCATCTTCTGGGTGTCACTAGACGCGTTCACCACAAGGATTCACCTTTGTCCTTGCCCTGCTCTAGTCTCTGACATGGCTGTCACTGATATTGGAGAAGATAGGCTGCTGACCATGCTTCTCTGTTTCCTCGTCTTCCTTTGCCCATTTCTTCTTAGCACCAACATACCCTGAGGTGCCGAGAATTTGTGGGTGCTTGTTCCTCCTTGCTAGCTCCTGTCCCTTCTGGCTTTCTACCTAGAACTCCTCTGACAACTTCAACGCGTAGAAATCCACCCAGTCTTCTTCCATCACATCTGGATATGCTTGACAAGGCGATTTATCTTTCTTAAGATAGTCCCTCACCTGTTTGTGCTTCAAATTCCTCAAAAACTTCCCCGCCATTATGAGAGTAGCTCGACGGAAATCGACTAGAGCTTCTTTTGAGATTCTGAAGAATCGCATGACTTTGGCGAACAGGTTCATTAGGTTCATCACTAATCATGACTCTTATGCTATGTGTGATTAGAGATGCATCTTCAAATATCTTGTGTCGACGATCGGTAAACCGCCGATCTTACGGTATTCGTGGAATGTGTATGTATGAGGGGTAGGGACCACTTGGGCACAAGGCCAGAGGTATAATGGCAAGGAAAACGCCCTTTTTATACAGGTTCAGGCCTCCCTCAGGATAACAACCCTACGTCCTGTTCGTATATATTAACTGGAGAATGTCTTACAAGGGATATGAAGGTTAGTGGCTATCCTAGGCCTAATCGTAGACTAATCTGACTAATTCTGCTAAGCTCGACTCCTTCGAGGTGGCGGGTCTTCTCGTAGGAACAAGCTAGGGCTTCTGGATCTAACTTCACATGTCCTCCCCTATGGGATTGCTGATCCTTTTATAGAGGGTTCATCTAGTCATATTGGACATGGACTTATGCCCGAGTAGAACTCTGGCTTCCTTAAACGTCGGGATTGACTTCCTAGTTTAAGTGTATCCTTCCTCCTTACGGGGGGTTACCTTACCATCCTGGAATCCTTACCAGGTACGTGGTATACTCCAGTAATCCAGGGAATCGTATGCGGATACTTCCTAACATACGGGATACCGTACTATACATCGTCAAGCCCCCCATCAGTGCGTGAAGTGAGGTCATGACTGTTCTGTATGAAATCTGCCCTTCTCGGGGAGTAGCTCCAAGTAGGCGAACCGAGTAATCCTTATCGACAACTTTTCCGAGTAGGTACAATCTCTACCGAGTAGTCGTGATAGCCTTATCGAAATAGTCCTTGGAAATTCAAGAGCTTTTCCGATTTAATCTGACCCGTCGATCACGGACACACGTTGGCCTGGTGGATTTCTGGAAAACCGAACCGTCGTGGCGGGAATTTCGCGTGATGATGAAGAATCTTTCCTTTTTCTACGCTACTATTCGGTTGACGTTAGTCGTAGCACAGCACGCTTATCGGGGTCATGGGTTTGTCAGACCCTCTTTTTCTCGCGCAACATCTCGTATGCGGGAAAAGCAACTGTCCACATTAAATGCGATGGAACAGATCGTGCCGTTAACCGCACTCGGGCAGGCGAAAGTTAGAATCTTTAAGAAACCAAGAGTTGGGGTTTTGCCTGCATTGCTCTCCGTTCCTTAGCCTTCCCACCATCTTCTTCCTCGCGCCCAAATCTTTCCGCTTCCATCGTCTCCGATCATCCGGTAGAAATGGGCAAAAAGAGTGCCACGAAGAAGTCCCCTGAGCCCAAGAAGCCATCAGGAGATACCTCGGGGGAGCAAATCTCTGTCATCCCCGAGTTCGAAGCCTCGGTGATGGACTCTGCCGCCATCAAGAGACTCGTGGCGGAGGAGGTAATCCTCCCGGAGGTGTTCAAACCATTCTGGGAGGCCATGAAGGAGACGGTTCCCAGTCTGGACACAGACTAGGTCATCGTCTTCACGGATTTATTCAGGTGCGGACTCCAGTTCCCACCTTCGTATTTCTTCCTCCTCGTGCTCTAGTTCTATGGGATCGAGTTGATTCATCTCAACCCAAACTCAGTCCTGATGCTGACGGTCTTCACACATCTGTGCGAAGCGTCCCTCGGTATCTGGCTGAGCCTGGAGCTGTGGAGGTTCTTCTATAACCTCTGCCGGATGAAGGTCAGCAGCGGAGGAGTCGTCGGTGGTGCCGGGTTTCGACTCCGGGAAGGTAAGAAGGACGCCTACATTTCCTCTTTCTGGAAGTCGTCGTAGTCAGGCTGGCATTCCCAGTGGTTCTATTGCCAGCCCCCACCTTTCTCCGGGATCCACTACCGAGGCTTGGCTCCCCTCCCGACGAAGTGCTGGGTGGAGGCCTCGAAGGAGACCAAGCAGCTCAAGGCCTTCGTCCATGACATCACCAATCTCGTCGCCAAAGGTTTGTTGGCTTGGGATGTCGCAGAGGACTTCCTTCGGTGGCGGATCAGCCCTCTTCGGTCGAGGGTCCATCCCGCCTGGATAGTCCCAGAGAGACAAGACCAATCAAGGGACTTCGATACAGGTAGGTACTGATACGGAGGGCTCCCGATCTTCACGATTTGGACAAGGGTAACTAGCTAAGCCTAGATGGAAACCCACCCCAACAACAAACTCCAACGAGAAAGCCTTTGGGGAACTAGGAACCAAATCAACCAAGCTCTCAATTGAATGCCACGTTTACCACTCGGAGGCAAGCGCCGATCCGTTCAATCCAAAGGAAAGAAAGGCCTAAGGTGGAACTCCCAAACCTAGAGGGATGAACCCTAGATTAGGAGTTAAGCTCACTTTTTGTCTTAACAATTAGTCTAAACCCTAATTAGGGAGGGGTACGGGGTATTTATAGTCTAACCCGCCACTTAAGGGATTACATGGGCCGTGGCCCATTTTCCTGCGCGCAGGCAGATCCGGACTGTCCGGATTGGGGCCGAACTGTCCGGGTGGCCGGAGTGTCCAGGCTGACCTCTGGGCTGAACTCCGGGTTTTCCAGAGAAGATCCGGACCCTCAGCCGGAGTGTCCGGGTTGAGGTCCGGGATTTCCAGAGGAGATCCAGACACTCAGCCGGAGTGTCCGGGTTGAGGTCCGGGTTTTCCAGAGAATATCCGACACCCACTCGGAGGGTCCGGGCCTCAGCCGGACAGTCCGGGTCTTCACTGTTAATCTAATACCCAATTCTAATTCACTGATTAGGTTTTGCATTTCATGCATGCATTCATACCATCATCCCCGCACACACACCTTGTTTAAACTTAAAAGTGATATGATCATATTTTATAGAATATGTACATATCTCATCCTCGGTGGTTAATTTAGCAAACACCAATCAACTTATTTGGATTAACAAATATCAAAGTTATCGACAGCAGGTGGAGGAAGATTAGGGTCCCTGGTGGGGTCATCCCTCTAAGGTACCCCTCCCAAGGTTTCGTCCCACAAACCCTAAGGCCTTGCTAACTCAATTGGAGAAGTAGGGATGAAATTGCAAAAGGACTAAAATGTAATTCAAAGGCTAGACAAAATTTCATTGGATAAAAGGTTGCAAAAATTTATATTTAGCCTTGAAAATGTGAACCTTAGTTACATGCAAAATTTTGGAATTTTTTTGGAGGTCCATAGGACCTAGCTATAGTTCAAACCCAAATTTGAGCCCTGTTTGAAATTAAATTCAAAATCAAGTCAAATCAGCTCCAAATAGTTTCAAAATTTTATGGTAGGTTCTAATCTCAATTATAAACATCCTGTAAAAATTTCAGAATTTTTGGAATAGTTTTGGGTGCTCATTTGAATTAGCAAATGTCTGCTTAGGGGTTTAACAGAAAAAAAAGAGAAAAGTTAAAAAGAAAACCAGGCCGAGGCCTTTTGGGCCGCCCCCCGGCCGGCCTGCTAAGCCTGCCAGCCCCTAGAACCCGCCTCCCTCTCTCCCACCAGCTAGGGCCCGCCCATCAGCTCCCTCTCCTCATGTCGCCGCCGCCGGTTGGGGAAGAGGGGCGGCGCGCCACCGGCTCTCCGACCGCCGCCGCCCTATTTAATCCCCCTTCGGACAGCCGCCTCTCCTCGTTTCTCCTCCTCCCCGCAACCCTAGGTCGCCTCCTCCCTCTCGCCGAAGCCCCTCCCGCCACCTTCTTCTCCCGCTCTGGCCACCATCTCCGGCGAGCCATTCCGCCAAAATCGGTGAGCCCCGACCTCTTCCGTCTTGCTTCCGAGCACCCTCCCGTCATCCCTCATCTCCCCCACCCTTTTTCCCTTGCAGATCTACGCTGGAGCACCCTTGCCACCGACGACCGAAGCTCCTCACCACCGCACGCCGCCGAGAGCCCTATCCCGACCTCCTCCGCTCCTCCACGCCCGCGCATTGGTCTTAGGGTGAGCTGCCGGTGCCCCACCTCCTTTTCCCCAGCCCCGCTGTGCTTCCCCGTGCCCCGGAGCTTCTCCGGCGATGCTCCGGCGTGAGCACCACCGCCCGAGCCCATCCTCCGACTGAACCAGAGAGAGAGTGGAGTGAGGGAGAGGCCACGTGGCCCTCTTCCACTAGCTGCGGGTGCCCAGTCAGCTCTGATTGCGGGTCCCCCACGTCAGTGAGGGGTAGTTAGGTTTGAGGGTAGGGATTTGGGTGGATTCTCAGGTGTACTCAGCATTTTCGATGATTGGCAGAATAGTGAATGTTAGGGTAGGGTAGTTTTTCGGGTGAGTTTAGTGTTTAGGGTTTCGCAGAGATAAGGGTTAGGGTTTCTGACGATCTTCGAAATGCCGTAACTTCTGAACCGTAGCTCCGTTTTCAACGAATTTTATATATTTGGAAACCTTATGAAATTTCCTACATGTTGGTTGAAACAAAATCCCAATATGTGCAATTGCACTACAGACCAAATTGAACTCGACTTAATTCATCCCCTTTCGAGTGTCATTCTTCGATAATTCGTATCTTGATGGTATTAGCTCCAAATTGAGTAAATCTCATTGCGTTAGTTTCGTATCGTAGAACCCTACTGTAATACCACCATTTTAAGTCATGACCATCTATTGTGCGTAGTAAATCTTTAACCCTAACATGCGGTCAACCAAAATCGACACACATGCATTGTTAGGGTAATACTTTAATATCTACTATTACCAATTGAGGATTCTTGTTGCCTTAGATTTCTAATACCTATAAGTCACCCTAGAAGTGCATACTTAGCATCATCCATCATGCATTCATGCTGGACTCATTGCTTTCTTTTATCGTTTTGTTTCCGGTATTCGCATTGTTTGCAATAGAGCTCGAAGAAGGAGACCACCAGGCTCACGATTCAACGCAAGATCAGGAACCCTGTAACCAAGGCAAGCAGAGCTTGTTGCATCTTGTTATTATCATTTCATGTGCTTACCTATTTTTGCTTGTGGTAGGATTGGTTGTTTATATGTGAGGGTCGGAATCCTTGAAACTAGCATGTTAGGTGAGATTGTGTGTCATGTTTAGCTCTGGCTGAAACTTAATCTTGTTGCCCTAACAACTTGAACTTGGTTAAGTGAGATGTGAGAGCCGAGGGTTTTGCACGATGAATACGGTTAGGTATGATTGGAAGTATCAGCATGAGCACCTGTGTTTAGAGGTGGATTTATTGAGATACCAACCTGAGATAACTTCATCGTGCATCTCCCTTTTTACCGCGTGGACATCACCGGAATCGACGCTGGGGTATGGTGGAGATAAGTCTCAGAGTCTCTTGGAGCTTTGCAACCTCCAAGGGAAATGCACTCGCTATACTCAGTGTGGTCGTATTGCCGGTAATGATCCGAGAGATTGATGAATGGAAAATGTCTTTGTGGAGAATCTGTGAGACGTCACCGGAATTGACGCTGGGGTATGGTGGAGATAAGTCTCAGAGTCTCTTGGAGCTTTGCAACCTCCAAGGGAAATGCACTCGCTATACCCAGTGTGGTCGTATTGCCGGTAGCGATCCACGAGATTGATGAACATGTGATTAAATTGGGGCGTGGGCTGCCCCTGAATGATTTAGAAATGAGGCTATTCCCCTTGATTATGTTTGTACCTTGTTAATTCGGAATGCATCATGTTTAATTGCTGCTATACTAGTATGTGTAGGACATTTAATCAAGCACGAATAAGTCTTGTGAGTACCTTTGTACTCACCTAGGATATTCCTAGATCATTGCAGGTGAGCCAGTTGTCGAGGAATACTTCGATGATGCCTAGCTACCTGGTTTTCTTGGTTAGCTATCGACTCATGGGATTTTGGTGACTATTGGGCAGCAGTTGATGCACCGCTGTGGGTTTTGGGTCTTTTATTCCGCTGTTGCTTGCATACTTCAACTTAACTATGTTTCCGGTTATTGCCGAATGATGTAATCATATAGTCCCATGTAGACAGCTAGGCGTATTATCGTATCGTAGTGGTTTGTGTGATGATATGCTTGCTGTCCAACATATGCCCCCACCTCCCGTCTGCCATGCGTGTATGTTGAATGGGGAGTGTGGACGGATGCATATGGAGGAACTTGTTATTTTATTTCGAATCAAGTGAAGTGCAAAGTGAGTGTACGGTCCATTGCCAAAGTGAGTCATACGCATTGTGGCGTATGTTTTTGGAATCGTGATCCCTCAATCAGGCCGTGGTGAGTCATACGCATCGTGTCGTATGCATGTCGCACGGGGCGGGGGTGGGCCATAGTCCGTCGCAGGTAGCGGCTATGGTCACTGTCTTCACTTGTTGTGAATTCCTTGATTCGGATTAAAATATCGGGTCCCTCACAGCTTGGTATCAGAGCCGAGCTGACCATAGGAAGCCAATTGTAGGTGGTCGTTAGATAGGACTTGGCAGTGCCGAGATTATTTGAAAAGTTAAACCCTATGTTTAAAATTAGCAAGTAGATTGCTTTTATTCCTTACCCTCATCGATCTTAGTTCTGAATTTTCTCCCCTATTGCATTTGTTTTTGCTTGTGGCTAATCTTGACCTATCCCTTTGTGTTGTTAGATGGAATTTCCTCAGTTGGTGCATGCCACTCATGCCTTGGATGTTGATGGGTTTCCGGAAGTACTCTTGTACATGCTCCGGGAACTCGGTTTTCCATGTCTCCCGGAGTACCTTGTGCATAGAGCCGACCTAAGGTTCGGCATGTTCGAGTACCGGGCACGCGTGTTCATCAAACTGCGCGAGAGTGACCCTCCGTATCAGCCATGCTTCTTCAATGGTTATGGAGCTGAGTTGGAGTCTGCAGTCCAAGATGCCGCATATTCTGCCATGTGCCACCTTCGCCATGAGCTTCCGGGCCTCGTCGAGGGCCCCTTCTCCTTTTTCCCGTCACATACTCCCTTGGAGGGCGTGGCACCATCTGAAGATTTCACCCAGGAGAGCAATGTGGCACTAGCCCAGTTGGGACGTCTCGTCCGATCCTTGGACGTGGCGTATCGTGCCCGTGGTTTTGAGATGAGGCGGTATCGTCATCGCCTCCTTATCTCCCTCGAGCTTGCTCACCACCAAAGGATGGACTTTGCCGCACCCCCTCACTTCTGGACCGGGGAGGGCATCTACTCGGTCTATGAAGGTGGTCCGTGGGTGCACCATTATCCGTCGGTAGGCGGAATGGAGATTGGTTTTCCACCCAATGTGTTGCGTTCGCAAATGTCAGTGGGCAGCGTGCGTCGCATTCCCTCTGTGGTTCCTCTGGATGGACATAGGATCCCTTTGTTTCATTCGTTGGTTCCTCTCCCCACTGATTTGGAGGCTTACGAGACCCGTCGCCGCAACGAAGGAACTCTATATAGTCCCTAGTGGTGCCGTTCAGATTTTGGTGTTAAGTTGAAGGTCTCATTTTGTGGTGTAAGCCGAACCAAATCCTAGGGTTAAGTTATCTTTTGGAGGCATGTATTTGGGTATTGGAGGCTGAAATTTTTGGCATCTTGTAATGTTTATTTCACCGTGAGGTGATCTAAACTGCAGCCCTATTTATGAACTATGTCGAACGTACCAATGTAATTGAAAATTGTGGTCAATCGTTCTTACCATGTTTTATACCTCATTTTCCCATGAAAATGTGTATGAAATGGTGTGGCATGTTCATGAATACATCGCTGTACCGTTGTGGAAATGCTTTAGTTTTCCATCTCTCAAGTGTTGCCGTCTCATTCTGTTGTCCTTTGGTTGCAACAGCATGGCGTCTGGAACACGTGAAGCCGCTCGTGGTCGCCGTGAGTGTGATGAGGAGGAAGTGTCACCCCCTCCCCAGCGGCCCAATATCGCGGACCTGCTAGCAAACCAGAATAGAATCTTCGAGCAACTCACACACAACGTTCAGCAACTCGTGGACAGGGCCATCCAAGTGGAAGCAAAAGAGTCTGCCCTTGACAAGACTCGCAAGCACGAGAGAGAGATGCAGAGATCCGCTGCTAGCAGTTCGCAGAAACCACGGGTGTGGCAGCCGCAACCACCCCGTCCTACAGGACCCTATCCACCAAAGCAGCAAGGTTATGCGCCTCGTCCCTAGGGAGGACAGCCGCGGTCGTCCTTTGATCTGAGCAAGGTTCGGTGTTTTAACTGCGAGGCTATGGGACACTTCGCGAACAGTTGTTCTATGCCTCGCTCGGGACACCCCTATGCTCCCAAAGTGCAGCAAGGACATCAGTCCTGTCTCCAGGGAAGACAGCCGCGGTCGTTAATCGATTGGAGCAGGGTTCAGTGCTATAACTGCGGAAAAATGGGGCACTTTGCGAGCCGTTGTTTTTCCCCCGCGCTCAGGAAAATTTCTTTGCTCCCAAAGTGCAGCAAGGGCAAGCACGTAGAGGCTCTCAAGCTGGGGGTCCAGCCCCTAACAAGCCCAGACTACCGGTCGTGGCAGGATTAACCATGTCACCGTCGAAGAAGCACAGAATGCCCCAGAGGTGGTGTTGGGTACGCTCTCCGTTAACTCGCTCCCGCCACCGTTCTTTTTGATTCTGGAGCATCCCATTCCTTATATCCAGCAAGTTTGCACATGATAACCATGTTCCATCAGCAGCATTGCATCCTTGCCACTTACAGCTGTTCTGCTAGCTCAAATTTCCGCTCTAAGCCCTGGAGTTGATGATCTCTTGTTTTTCCTCTACCTTGTTAACACCTTATCTCTGCCAAAATTGACGAATCAGGAGAGTTCTACCTTGTCCACTCTCTTCCTGTCTACCCTTAAATTCTTTCCTTTGGAGGACACTAATATGCTCGTCCTCCCCTTGTTTCTCCGATCTATCTATTGAGTCAGTTTATGGACCCTTTTCTCCATATTTTGGATGAAACATTCTCACTATTTCAATCCTCAAAGTCTGTACCTCAAAGTGCAGGTTTCTCTTCGCCTTTTTGCCCTCTTGATGGACCCTCGCACAATTAAGGTGCGTGCTGTCCAGAAACTTCAGCAAGCCCGAACTTGCTTCTCGGTATTATGGACTAAATTCTCCCTTCTAAAAATTGGCTAAGAGATTAAAACCTTTCCATATGAACATTATGGCTGCCCATTATTCTTGCATACTGTGCTGAAATATTCTACTCGAAGGTGTTGACAATTTCAGTCGTATGGAAGATGTTGACTCCTAGCCCTTGTGCAATTTGTAAACATGTATTCCTGCTGCCTATACACGTCTAATGTCATTGCACAAGTCACACCTAACTCATCTTATCGCAATTCATGCCCATCATGACTATATGTCAAGGATTGACTTCCATCTCAAAATTTCGTATAAGTGCAATAGAGAGGCCCCAAATTTAACCAACAACTCCTAATGTGTTAATCCTGATCCATCTAGCTCCATCTCGATTGAGAGATCTCAGAAAGCCCCAAAAACCTTGTCGGTATGCCTTTCATTAACTCAATTCCTCTTACTTATTCCTTCTTAACTCGGAGCATTCCACCTATTTAAAGAAATTGATCTGAGTATAATGACATTTCTCCTTGTGACCATGAGCATACCTCCTTTACTCCAATCCTCCATCCTAGAGTAAATACAAGGATTCTAGAACTAACATGCATAAGGCTGCCTTATCTCACCACCTTCACCATGGTCAAATCAGCAAAGATTGGTATCCTATTAGTAATGGAAGGACTGTCCAAATGCGCCAAATTGTTATGTCGCCCAACCATTTTCTCCACGAACCTTGTGTTCAAAACCTAAAAGCCCCAATCTTGCACCATATAGTCTTTGGCTAGTCTGATTTTCCTTAACCCTGTTGATTGGGTGTCAACCAATAGTTCCCTCCTCCCATGCTTATATAGCATCCTTAGTATACAACCTTCTTCTATCCATTTTAGTGCCAATGGACGCAAAATCAGCTAACCAATTGTTTAAACCCTAGCTCATTCCTACTCCCAGTCGTGGTTATCCTCTTTCCTCCTCCGAAGAAACATTCTTGGAGACTCTCCTTAGTTGTCCAATAACTCCTCTGGGGAAATCCGTAAGTACTCACCTCTCATGTTTATGATGAGGAAATCGATCTCCTAAGCTTAAGTTAATATCCTGAAATTCCAATGACTCAACTATTGATCTTATCCCAGTTTTCAATCCTCTTGAGGTGATTGGATAGTACCATGACATAAGCAGAAGAAGACCTATAACCAAATATCACAACTGCGAGTTATGCTCCAGCTGAAGTTGCTCCCTTAAGTCCTGCTCCAAGCTAAAGCCTTCGACTGAATGGAAATGGATCCAAGCCTTGGTCCAATCTCCTCCCTCCTCCCTCTTCTTTGTTAGCAAGAATGAAAGAAGTTCCATACCAATCTTATAATATCATGTTCTATTTCGAGGATGTGAATCTGTACATGGTAGATTATCCAGAATTGATGCGCAAGCACCCGGTGTCATGGAATGCTGTCGTGCCCATGTCATAACATCAATAGGGAGCCTAATCACCTCCTCGTTGATGGTACTACATGCGGCACGGGATTATTCCTTGATCTCGACAATTTTGAACTATCACCTGTACAAAGCGATACATCCAAACCATTTTCATCTAACAAACCTTGCTAGCAAGATTAAACGTGACCTCAGACCAATCTTAAAGATGTTCAGTTCCACCTTAATCATTTAATTTTCTAAAATATTGAATGATCTGGAATTGCCCTCGTATACGCCACATATACCTATTCTGTGAATACTACGGTATATATGAGTGTGTACTCGGTTCCTCAGAATGCTTTCGTGCTCACCTGGAACACCGATAGGGAGCCTGGCAAACTCCTCACCGATGGCACTATGTGTAATACGAGACTATTCTTAGGTCCCGACAATTCCAGAATTACTGCCATGTTTAGCACCATCTCTCCCGAGACCTTCTAGGGGAAAGGTGCATGCCATGTTTGTCATGTATGGCAACTCCTTCCCATCCGTCTTCAAATGAATCTCCATCTTGAATTCTGAATTTGCGGGACTGACAAGGTACTTGCACCCCTCCTCTCCCGGATGCGGTCATTACTAAAATAATAACTTGATCTAGTTTTCTCTTTCCAGAACTGGTGTAGAAGTCAATTAGTGATCCCATGTTTTGCTATCAATAACTCGAAGAGCAGTATGATGCTGCCTGAGTGATCATCGATCTCCTTCCTAAGGTGACCCATCTCGTCTCCTTCAGGTCCACCAATTCCCCCGCCCCCTCCTTCCGAACTTCTCGCTTAGCCCAGAGTTGTTTCCACCCCATGCTAACATACATGATCCTCCCCACCTCCCCGGTCGAATAATACCCAAGGCTCCCAATTGGATACACTTGTTGGCAGCTTTTCGTTCCAAGCTCGAGTGCCTCCTTGATAGAAGCACTTGGTCACCTCGTCCACCCCTGCCTTTTCAAAATCATCTACTTAAGGCCTACTTTGTCTGAGGAGCATGAAGCTTCCACGTGGTACCAATTCTGCTTTTCCCCTTACCTCTTTCCCCTTCCATCGTTAGAGATCTCGGGTCGAGATCTTTTTAAGGGGGGTCGGTCTTGTAATACCCAAATCCGATAATTAGGTTTTTGCCTTGCATTCAAGCATACATGCCATCATCCCCACCCACATCTTGTTTAAACTTAAATGTATGAAAACTTTATTTTATAGAATATGTACATATCTCATCCACGGTGGATAATTTAGCAAACACCAATCAACTTATTTGGGTTAGCAAACCAGGGTTTTCGCAATGATAGGTGAATGAGGTCTAGAGTTTCTTGGTTGGGACCATTCACCCACAATACCTTCCCAAGAGAGAGATCCAAACGTTACATGAAATGATAGCTCAATGGAAACTCCGATCTCAACCCCAACGAGATAGAAACTAGGGTTAAGTAAATGGGCAAGTTAATATGCGTAAAAATTTGCCAAACTTTGGAAACAGCCATGAATTTTAATACTCTAGCCACATATGAATTTTCAGAATTTTTGGAATAATTTAATACCTAGTTTCAGTTCAAACCCCTTTTAGGTCAAACTTGAATTTAAATTCAAATTCCAGTCAAACTGACTCCAAATAGTTTCAAAATTTCATGGTAGGTTCTAATCTCAATTATAGACCCCCTGTAAAAATTTCAAGAATTTTGGAGCTAAATTCGAACATAAAATAACGCAAATATGGCCTCTGTCGCTAGAAAATGGGAAAAATCGGAAAATAAAAAGAAAATGGAAAAGCTCTCGGGTGGGCCGAATTCTTGGGCTCAACCGGGCCGGCCCGTTAACCCCGCCAGCCCGAAAAGCCGCCTCCTCCCTAGCCATTTTTCGCCCCCCCTAGGAACGCGCCCCCGCGGCTTTGCCGCCTCCTCTCTCCTCCCGACGCGCGGGGCCCGCTCGTCAGGACCCCTCTTCCACGCCGCCACCGCCGGTTGGCCTCGGAAGGCGGCGGCGCCACCTCGGCAAGCCGCCGGCTGCCCTATTTAAGGGCCCTCCCGACCGAGCTCCTCCTTTTCCTCCCCCGATCCGAACCCTAGCACCCTCCTCCCCTTGCTCCCATCGCCTCAAGCCCCGACGCCGCCGTGTTCTTCCCCAAGTCCGGCCAGCCCACCGGCGAGGAATTCTTCACGCTCCGGTGAGCCAGCGTCCTCCCCGCCTTGCTCTTGAGCTTCCTCCCGTCGCCCCTCACCTCCTCCTCCCCTCCCTTCCTCAGATCCGTGGCCGGGGCCCTCCACCGGCGGCAACCCGAGCGCCTCCTCGCCGCCGGCCACCGGGAGCTCGCCCCGCGCCCCTCCGCTTCCCCCGAGCCCGGGCACTGCCCCTAGGTGAGACGCCGCCGCTCCCTCCGCCATTTTCCTAGCCCGCCGTGCTCCCGAGGCCACCCGGAGCATCTCCGGTGATGCTCCGGTGAGGGGCAAGGCGCAGCCGGCCGGGTGCAAGGATTTGGGGTGAAATCCCCTAGTGCACGTGGTGATTTGTTTTTCTTTTTATTTTATTTATGTTTGCAGGAAGTAATGCCCGAAAAGGAAACTAGGGTTTTGCCCAATTCGGTCCATTTTCAAAATGCGATAACTCCTCAACCGTGACTCCGATTTGAATGAACTTTATATTTCCCGAAACCTTACAAAATTTCCTATGATCCGGTTCAAACACAATTTCCAGAACCTCAATTGAAAGTTTGACTAATTTGGCGTAAACCCTAATCCACCCCTTTTTATGCGACGCTTTTGATAAACCCTAACTTCGTGATAGTAACTCCGAATCGGATGTTTCCAGTGGCGTTAACCTTGTATCTCAGAGTACATTCATACTACTAACACTTTAACCCATTGCCATGCATTGCGATTAATAACTCTCATTCCTAACTTGCAATCAAAGATACCTTAACATGCGTGCATGGTAGGACAATCACGTAATCCCTACAACTACAAACTAAGGAATGTTTATTATCATGGATTCGTAACGCCCATAGATCATTTTAGAAACTAAATTCTAGTCACGTTTATCATGCATACATGCTGAACCTTATGGTTTCTTTTGCCATTTTCCTTTCCGGTTCTTCGTATTGTTTATAAAAGAGCACGAAGAAGGAGACCACCCGGCTTACGACTCCACGCAAGATCAGGAACAACCTGAGCAAGGCAAGCAGAGCTTGTTGCATCTTTACTTTCCGTACTCTTGTGTATGCCCTATTCATATGTGCTATGTGTGTGGATGTTTACCTGTTTGTCATTCGCAAGGTTGCGTACACTAGCATGTGTAGGATGTATCTTACGTTGAGAACATCTTATGGCTCTTCAACCAAATTGTTAAGTGAGTTGGGAGAGCCGAGGGCGTGCACAATGGGTACGGTTGGTGTTAATTGCAGTGTGAAGGCGACCCAGGAGTAAGTAGAGTTTTGTCGTCACACCAACCTTATTTCAGCGTGTCACAATCTCTTATCACCGCGGGAACGTTAGCGGGAACCATCACTGAGGCATAGTTGAGGTAAGTCTCCATGCCCCTTGGAGGCTCGCTACCTCCAAACGGTTATGCACTCACTATACCTGCAGTGGTTGAGTTGTCGGTATCGGTCCGAGAGATTAAATAAAAATGTGGATATGATGGATCAATTTGGATTTGACATATGGGCTGCCCCAATTGATTTGGAATTTGTTAGATGGATCAATTTGGATTTGACTTATGGGCTGCCCCAATTGACTTGGAATTGGTGAAATGGATCTTGTGGTGATTTGACATTGATTGGATCTTGTGGTGATTTGTCTATGATATGTATGTAACCTGATTAGCATGTTACCTACCTTGTCTTTCCTCCACACTGTTAATGCTATGTTCTTAATTCTGTATCTTGTTACTCTGAGAAGCATCATGTTTATTCCTGCTGTAGTAAATTCATGTGTAGGACATTTAATCAAGCACGAATAAGTCTTGCGAGTACTCTTGTACTCACCTAGGTTATCCCTAGAGCTTGCAGGTGAGCCGGTGGTCGAGGACTTTTTCGACGACGCTTGAAATTGTGTTTCCTCGGTAGTGTTCGACTTATGGGATTCTTGTGGGAATGTTTTGGATAGCGGTCGATGCGCCGCTATGGGTCTTGTTTATTCCATCCGCTGCTACTCGTTTCACTTTATGGATTCGACTAAAACTTTCGGTTATAGCCGAGTGATGTAATATTTGTTCACTATGTGGACAGCTAGTATTATTATCGTATCGTAGTAGAGCTTTGTTGTGATATCGAGTTGTTATTCGGGCTGCCCATATGCAATGTGTGTATGATATGAAGTATATGGGTATGCCGTGAAGGATTAAAGTTGTTCCCCTTTTTACTATGTCGAGTAGGTATTGGTTGAGTGACCCGCTGGCTGAGATGCTGTGACGGCCAGGCAGGGTGTGGGTGTATTCTACCGGGCTTTCGAGCGACCCACTAGCTTCCGAGCTAGGTTAGGGTGTGGGTAGAATCGCCGGGCTCCTCCGATCTTGCTTTGCGTGATAGAATTCGGGAACGACTCTAAACCTCCACCGGATCAGGGAATTGTATGGGGTTCTGGGAAGTTTAGTCGCTTCTGGCCGGCTTGCGTTGGTCAGGTGTCGGATCACTCCACCTCGGTGAGTACGGCGCAGGTACTGTGCCACCAGGTTGACTGGTCCCTCGACCCTTGGCAACCATTCGTTCCCCTAATCATATGTAATTCCCGGGTCCGTGACAGCTTGTCGGAAGAATTCGTTTGCTTATTCTTGGGGCGTGGTCACCAAGTACGCTTCTCGGGGAGATTTGCAAAGACCTCCTTGGCTTTAGCTCTCTTTTCTCTATTCCCTCCGGAGGGCTTCTTCTTGCATTTCGACTTCTTGGAGTCGTCTCTGGTCCGGAGGGGAGAACTGGTCGACCTGCCCTGCTGCTGTTTGATGTAGCGTAAGGTTTCCTCCGCACAGGCAGCTTTCTCGGCTAAGTCTATGAGCTACGCCATGGTCTTACGAAGATGCATGATCAAGTCGTGCGTGCACATCTCGTTTCTACTGCCCCGAGTGAAGGCGTGAATGACGTCCGAGTCTGTGATCTCAGGTATAGTGTTGCAAACAGCACTAAATCTCTTGGTAAACTTTCGGAGCATCTCGTCTGGTCTCTGGACGACTAGAAATAGGTCGTCGACTCGACCAGGGCGTGTGTAGGTACGTTGGAAGTTGCCGATAAGCATGTCGCAAAGTTGTCCCCAGGAGCGGATCGTTCCCAGGGGCAGATTTGTCAACCATGTCCTGGCGGCCCCTCTGAGGGCTGTCGGGAGGTAGTTGGCCATGACCTTCTCGTTTCCTCCTGTAGCCTCAATAGTCGTAGTATAGATCGCCAAGAATTCTGCAGGATTCGTGGTGCCATCGTACGACTTTAAGGCCCCAGGTTTAAAGTGAGACGGCCAGCGCACATGTCGGAGTTCTTGTGATAACGCTTGGCATCCGTGGATGGCTCTCCGATAAGGCGCGATCTCTCTGCTATTCGGGGTCGGAGATCATCCTCGAATGTTGGCGTGATATTGTTGGTCTCTCCGGGGGGGGGGAGATTGATCTTGCTAGTGCCTTTGGCTCTAGCGCTCGTTGATCTTGTTGCGTAGGTCAACGCGCGGTTTCCCCTGTCAAGACTGGTTTCTGGGGTGACGTCTTTCCCCGTTTGACTCCTCCTGCGAGCGAGGGGTGCTCCTCTCGTTGGAGCTATGTGCCACAGATCATGCTCGAGAAGATTCGGCTTGAGCTTGGGCCTGTTGTAATTTAGCCCCCAGCTATTGCAGCCACCGCTATCCTTCAGGTGTCGATAAGTCTGCCGCCAGTGGTCTTGATAGCAGATTACGCGCCTCGGCGAGCCTTCGAGTAGTTCGAGACACATATTCGTCTGTCCCTGGAGGTGTTCTTTCTACTCTCGTAAGCCTATTCCCGTTCCTTTGGGGAGTAGTCGTTGGGCTGCAACGTCGAGAGCTCCCATCCTGATCTTGTCTCTCGAGCTCTTCACGATCATCTTGAATCGCGAGAACTACTCGAGGACATAGATTAGATGGGGTATAGTTCCACTCCATCGTGTCGTCCGTATCAAGTACGGCGTGAGTGGATTCTTGATCATCTGGACAATCAGAAGGTGCAGGCGACAACCTGGACATTGGGCTAGCCGCTCCTGTCTGGAGATTGTCGGTTAATACCAATCCCCCTTCGAAGGCCCTGGCGCACTCGGTCTGGAAGCGATCGGCTTCGCTGTCTGAGTCCTCGCCAGGAGCGTATTCTCCATAATCTACATGATCCGTTACCGAGTATGGATCCATTGGGCCGAAGTTGTCATAGAAACCTTGGTCCGAGTACCCGATACGGTGCGTGATGGCGATCGTATTCCCTGCCGAACTTACTTCCTCCTCCTCAGGTTACACCGAGGAGAGTCGTGCAATCGGCGTTATGGGCTGATTGTGAGAAGTTGCACGTCTTGCCGGCTTTGATTCTTCCTGGACGGCTTGAGCCGGAGAGATTCCCACGGTCGGCGCCATCTGTCGACGATCGGTAAATCGCCGATCTTACGGTATTTGTGGAATGTGTATGTATGAGGGGTAGGGACCGCTAGGGCACAAGGCCAGAGGTATAATGGCAAGGAAAACGCCCTTTTTATACAGGTTCGGCCCTCCCTCAGGATAACAACCCTACGTCCTATTCGTATATATTAACTAGAGAATGTCTTACAAGGGATATGAAGGTTAGTGGCTATCCTAGGCCTAATTGTAGACTAAACCAACTAATTCTGCTATGCTCGACTCCTTCGAGGTGGCGGGTCTTCTCGCAGGAACAAGTTAGGGCTTCTGGATCTAACTTGACTTGGATCTAACTTCACCTGTCCTCCCCTGTGGGATTGCTGATCCTTTTATAGGGGGTTCATCTAGTCGTACTGGACATGGACTTATGCCTTAGTAGAACTCTGGCTTCCTTAAACGTCGGGATTGACTTCCTAGTTTAAGGGTATCCTTCCTCCTTATGGGGGGTTACCTTACCATCTTGGAATCCTTACTGGGTACGTGGTATACTTCAGTAATCTAGGGAATCGTATGCGGATACTTTCTAACATACGGGATACCGTACTATACATCGTCATCTTGTATTCATCCTCATCTTCCTTTTACCCTGCATGGCAATATGAAGATTCTTCTTCGCCGGGTCGTTTACATAAAAGACCTAGTGAGCTTGATTAGCTAGAATAAATGGGTCATCTTTGAAACCGACCCGTTCAAGGTCTACTGTTGTGAAGCCATACTTGTTGACCTTCATAGATTGGAGATTAACCCAACAACACTGGAATATAGGAAATTTAGAGTACACATAGTCCAAGTCTCAAATATCCTCAATATACCCATAGTACTAGCTCCGTTTCCCGCTCATGTCAAAATCTCTACACGGACCCACTATTTTAAAATGTGCTTTTCTTATCTTGATCTCTCGTGTAGAATATATGTCCATTGCGTATCCTTGCCAAGTGACAACTCCAAATGTTGGTCCCTTCGCATACCATGTTAGCATGTCAGTAGGGGATCCTAAATGGAGACGCTCCTTGAACAACTTATTGAATTCTTTGTTATGCTCTCTCGTCCTCCACGGATCTGCGGCGTAACCTTCAACAATACTTCCCTCCGGTCGATACTTGCTTTGCACATAATGCTTTAGGATTCCCATGAATCTCTTGAATGGTTACATTCTCCAAGGAAGACTAGCCCGCACATCTTGATCTCATGCACAATATAGACAATGCGATGGACCATTATATCAAAGAAAGATGGTGAAAAATACATCTCTAGCTAACATACAGTCTCTGCCGCCGCTAACTCCTGATCATCTAGTTCAAACACATCCATCACCTTCTATGAAATCTTATTAAAGAAGAAGCATAGGTTCATGATTGTTTCTCAGATGTTATACGACAGAATATTTTTTATTGCGGTTGGGAGCATCTGTGTCATCATACATGATAGCCATGAGACTTCAGGCCGATTAGTTTCATGTCCTGCATCGAGACAAGCCTCCTTATGTCCATGCAAAAACTTGCAAAACTCGGTTCTCACAACCTTGGATAAAATGTAACAGGAAGTGGGGGATGAATTTCGTCCCGTTAGGTAGAAGTACTAGCGCCAACTTGGTGAAAGAGCATCTAGGCCCCTAAGAAGGTTTTGATGGTTAGTGGCAACCTAAACTGGAATCTAATGTTTACAATGAGTGTAAGCAGGTTAAGTAGGTTCCAGGAAGAAGATTCATCCAGGAAAGGATGACCACCCAAAAGTACAAAGGTGGTTTCCAGGACAAGGAGATGGCTGCGCTAGGCAGCTATGCCACAGCTGTGAAGAAGCCGATGCTGTGCAAGGAGTTGCAAGCAAGGTGATGGTGGCTTGATGCGTCAAGGGCCGTGACTACAGTTGGTGGAAGCTGAACCCTAGGTTTGCTAGTTTTCTTGAGTCCTTAGGAAACACCTGTACTATTAAGTTAGATGAAGTAGAAATGATTATTGGAGGGTCTTTTGCTCAATGCTCAGAGTGTTGGACAGTGGCACTGATGCCTTGAGGTCAGTGGCCCTGCAACAACAGTTTTGCACAAGTGTGAAACTAGGTTGTGCTAGCACACTGCTGTGCTAGTGGCTTAAAACCCTAGATCCAAAGTTACCTGTGTGGCACAGCTGTGTCACAGGTGAACAGCCACTCTATGACTCAGGTACATCTCTGTGCCAGGGGAGAGCTTGTAAATGCTAAGGGAACTACACTGCAATAGCCTGTCTGCCGAGTCAGAAGATTGTTGGAGGTTCTCTCCTTATTAGGCTTAAGAGTTAGTATGCTGAGGGCATGTAATGTGGCAGGACCGGGCTAAGTAGTGAGGCTACGTCAATTAGGGTTTCACATGTGTCAGCTGCCGATGACACAGGTGTCGGTCTGTCTGAGCTGGTTACCATTGTGCGTTGTGATTAGCTGTGTCACCGGTGCCTGTCATCGGTGAGCCACTTAATCCTACGTGGCATGAGTGTAACGGTCAGGTGCCTGTGGACTCTATATATAGAGCACCAGGGGACGTCTCAGACTTCAACCTTTGCATAACATTTTGCTCAACCTTTGCCAAACCGCCTCAATCCTTTTTTACCGTTGCAAACCTCTTTTCTCGAGAACAGAAGCAAACATTCCTAAGTCTCAGTTCAAGAGAGTTAGAGCTTTGAGCAGAGAGCACTGGTTCCTCCAAGATTGCTATTTCTGATTCTTCCTTGGAGTATCTACTTCTAGACAGGTGTAGGAGTTGCTATGACCACCTAAGCTTGTGTGGGCTAGTGCAGTAGTTTGTGAGGGTGAATTAAAGTCTACTTGCTGCAAGGCGAAAGGACTTCCACAAGCAAGAGAAAGAGACCTGAAAGCTCAGGTACTCGGAGAACAAGCACAATTTAGTGCTGGCGATCTCTTCGGAGTAGCCTCTCCAACAGAGACGTACCATCTTTGAAAAGAGTGGGAACTTCGGTGAAAAACTCCTTGTTTCCCTGAGTACTTTGCATTCAGCACTTTGCTTGTTTATCTGATTAGCATGCTAGAGTGACTTACTGTTATTCTCAATCTAGCTGCAATCCTTAGTCTTTGCCTGTGCTAGTCTAGCTGTGTCACAATTGCTGTATTGCTTATCTGTTATCTGTGCCAGCTACCTGTTACACAGCCATTCATCTAGGATATCTGCTTAGGGCTTTCTGTTTACCTGTGTTAGCCAACTGTGTGATAGCTACGTGTTAATTTACATATCATATACTGCCTATGTAGTTGACCTGTCACACAGCTAGCTCAACCTATTCATCTGTTAAGCCTTAATCTAGATAAAGAGAAAAAATTGTTTAAATTTTGTTTAGCCTCCTATTCACCCCCCTCTAGTCAGCACCTATGATCCCTTCAATTGGTATCTGAGTGGGTTGCTCTTTGAATTGGCCTAACAGCCAGAGTTAATAGGATGTCGGGCTATGAGGGTAAAATCCCTATCTTTGATGGATCTAACTATGCATTCTGGAAAAGAAAGATGCAGATGCATCTTATCGCCATAGACCCAGATGTTTGGGAGGTTGTGAATGTAGGTTACAGGCTGGAAGACACCATCATACCAAGCATAAATGATAAGAGGAACATTCAGAATAATGCAAGAGCTGCCATAGCCATATTCATGGGTCTTCAAGAGCATGACTTCAACAGGGTTAGCACAATGGATTCTGCCAAGGAGATATGGGACACTTTGGAGCAGATATATGAGGGTAGCAACATTCTGAAAAAGTCCAAAAGAAGCTTGCTAGAGTCAAAGCTGGAAAGATTTGAGTATGAACATGGTGAAGACATAAATTTCCTGTTCTCAAGACTCACCATCATCACAAATCAACTAAGAACTTTGGGATCAAATAGAGCTGATGATGAAGATGTGATTAAGAAGTTCTTATCAGTGTTGCCAAAGCCTTACAGGACTCTAGTTCTGATGCTGAAAGAGAAAGATGGCTTCGATCAGATGAAGCCCACTGAGGTGTTAGGAAGGATTCTAACACATGAAATGGAACTAAAGCAGGAAAGCAAGCACAGTCTATCCTCTGCAATCAAGAAGAATATTGCACTGAAGACCACTACCTTGGCTCCTCTACCTGAAAGTGAAGACAGTGATGATTTAGATGGAGAGATGACCAGTGGAGAAGAAACTGAGCTAAATCTGCTTACAAGAAACTTCAGAAGATTTTATAGGAAGAAGCAGCAGTTTGGCTCAAGTGAAAGATTCAAGGGGAAGAAGCTGGTCAAGGACAACAAGTGCTTCGAGTGTGGCAAAGAAGGACATTTTGCTACTGATTGTCTAGCTAAGAAGAAGGACAACAGCCAATTTAAGAAGAAGAAAGACTTTCATGGGAGGAAGAAGACCTTCAACAGCAAGCATCCAACCTATGCAAAGAATAAAGCCACTGCAAGAGCTTATATTGGACAGGCTTGGATATCAGATGACTCAGGCTTAGAAGAAGAATCTAAAGAAGAAGGAGAAGTTGCTGGGGTTGCCATCAGCATAACTGATGTACCCAGTTGTGACACAGCCAAGTCACACAGCTCAAACAGCAATGCCAAGGCTGACCAGTTGTCATCCACCTCTGCACCTCTTTGCCTCATGGCCAAAGAGTCCAAGGTACTTACTGAGGAGGACTTTCCTGATTATGCTGAACTAATGGGTATCTTGGAAAGAACAGATAAAGCTTATGGCAAGGAGAGGAAGGAGAACATGTCCCTAAGCGATAAACTCAGAGAGCTCAGAGAGACCTGTGATGAGGTTATGGATGACAGGGAGAATCTCATGCTGGATCAGGAGAACCTGGAGATTGCTCATGACAAGCTTAAGCAAGCTCATGAGCTTCTTCTCAAGGAGCATGAGGAGCTGAAGGCAAAGCATGCCAAATGCATTGATGATACTAACTCTCTTGTTGCTTCTGATATTATATCCATGCCTACTCCTGCAATTGTTGAAACCTGCTTAAATTGTGCTACTCGCATAAGTGTTCTAACATCCACAGGTGTTGCAACTGATAACTCAAATTAGGCTTCAACCTCTATTCCAACTAACTCTGTGGATGCAACTGAGCACAACAAACTTAAGGAGGAGTTTGAAGAAATTAAAAGGCTAATGAGGAAAGGTCTTTGCACTGCCAACATTGGCATGCAAAACTACCAGATGATTAGAGCTGAGATGCTCAGGGAGAATGATGGCCGGAAGGGCCTGGGTTATAATCCTGCTGTGAACAAAAATAAACTGCCCGCTATCACTAACCCCAATCTTGCTGCTAAGTTTGTAAGACAGGCAGGTACAAATGACAACAATATTGTTGGTCACAAGCAGAACAACAGGAATGTGGTGAACATTCCATCTAACCCATCCTATGTTCTACAAAAGGACAGGAAAGGCAAGATAGTGGCCAAGTATGTGGGTTGCAAGCACCTGAGAAAATGTCACTGCTATCTGGGTATCTAAGGCTATTGTTGCCGGTGTCACCGGTACCTCACACAGCTGTGGGAATACAAGTGTTACAGGTGGCTTGCACTATTCACTAACTCTTATGCCTAACATTGCAGGTGATAGTCAGCCCAAGAGGATTCATGTTATATCATCCATTGCTAAGGCTGTGAATTCTAAAAATAAACTTGCTAACCCTATTACTGTTGTCTCTTCTTATGATAAAACTACTAAGAGAACCAAACAAGTTTGGGTCCCTAAGTCTCACAACTGACCTTGCAGGACACTGTCTCCAGTGGAACTGATTGGGTTGTGGACAGTGGATGTACACAACATATGATTGGAGGCAGGGAGGAGTTTGTAGAGATCACCAATGAGAATTTGCCAAGCAAATATGTGGTCTATGCAGAAAACTCCAAGGGAAAGGTAAATGACATTGGTAAGGTTGCCATATCTGAACATCACTCCTTATCAAATGTCATGCTTGTGGATCAAATAGGCTATAGTCTAATGTCTGTGTCACAGCTGTGTGACACAGGTATGAAAGTCACTTTCTATCCTGATGAGGTTATAGCCTCTAAGCTATCTGATGACTCACAAGTGTTCAAAGGATGCAGGTCTGGAAAAACTGTACACTGTTAATTTCAATGAACAGCCTGCAGCAGCTTCATGGTGCCTCATGGCCAAGACTAGTGTTGGCTGGCTATGGCACAGGTGGCTAGGGCATGCAGGGATGAAGCTTCTCAACAAGCTGAGCAAACATGACTATGTCATAGGGCTGGAAAAGGTGAAGTTTGAGAAAGACAAGCCCTGCAGCTCATGTCAAGCCGGCAAACAAGCTGGAGCTGCCCATCGTCCCAAGAACATCATGACGACCACCACTCCTTTTGAGCTCATACACATTGACCTATTCGGTCCTACTACATATGAGAGCTTAGGAGGTAACAAGTATGGATTTGTCATTGTAGATGATTTTTCTCGCTATACTTGGGTGTTCTTTTTGAAGGAGAAGATACATGTTTACAAGAAATTCAAGCACCTCATAGTCAGAGTGCAAAATGAGTGGAAGGTAAACCTTGTCAAAGTCAGGGGTGATAATGGGAGTGAATTCAAGAATTCTATGGTGGAAGCATTTCTGGACAAACATGGAATCAAGCATGAACTCTCAAGTCCATATGCTCCACAGCAAAATGGTGTAGTGGAAAGGAAGAACAAAATCTTGATAGAGATGGCAAGAACACTCTTGGATGAGTACAAGACCTTACCAAGATTTTGGGCTGAAGCTGTCAACACTGCCTGCCACTCCATCAACATGATATATCTACATCCACTACTCAAGAAAACTCCTTATGAGCTGCTCACCAACTCCAAGCCAACTGTCTCATACTTCAGGGTATTTGGTTGTAAGTGCTATAAATGCTATATACTTAGAAAACGCAAACACCTCTCTAAGTTTGAAGCTAAATCTGATGTTGGTATTTTCCTTAGTTATTCCACTAACTCCCATGCCTATAGTGTTTTTAACACCTCCACAAAGGTTGTTGAAGAATCTATAGATGTGGACTTTGATGAGTCTTATGGCTCCCAAGGAGAGCAAGTTGCTAATGATATAGGGCGTAGGGATATTCTCAAGAAGTCCACTAGTGAGATCAGACCTACTCTCAAGGAGGAATCTGTCTCACCAAGTGATCATGAATCACCAGCTCCATCACTGGTTGAAGACACTGGAGAGCAAGACATCGAGCTCGAGTACAACCCAGCTAATGATCAACTGGATGCAGAGGACCTGTCTCAGTCAGCTGTGTCGCAGGAAGAATCGGCTCTGTCACAGGCAACACCAACAGCTGTGACACAGGTGGTTGACCCTGAACCCCTTGTGATCAGTAGGCTGCAGAAGGATCACCCTGTTGACTAAATCATTGGTGCCATTAATAGGGGAGTGACTACTCATTCTCGTATTGTAATTTTTTGTGAAATATTTGCTCCAGTAGCAAGACTTGAAGCCATCAGGATTCTACTTGCCTATGCTGCTCATCATAATATCAAGCTCTACCAAATGGATGTGAAGTCAGCTTTCCTAAATGGTAAACGTCCTGAACTTGTATATGTTGAACAGCCACCAAGCTTTGAAGATGCTAACAAACCATGTCATGTCTACAAATTGCACAAAGCACTGTATGGTCTAAAACAAGCACCTAGAGCATGATATGACACATTGAAAGAATTTCTGATCAGGAATGGATTTAAAATGGGCTTAGTTGACACAACTCTATTCACGAAGAAAAATGGAAAGGATTTATTTGTGTGCCAAATTTATGTCGATGACATAATATTTGGTAGTACTAACCGTTCAATGAGTGATGAGTTTAGCAAGATGATGACCAAGAGGTTTGAGATATCTTTCGATGGAGAACTCAAGTACTTCCTAGGACTACAAATCAAGCAACTCAAGGAAGGGACATTCATCTCACAAGAAAAGTTTACCAAGGACATCATCACCAAGTTTGGCATGAAGGATGCGAAGCCCATTCATACTCCCATGCAAACTAATGGTCATCTGGACTTGAACATTGGAGGTAAATCTGCCGATCAGAAAGAATTCAGATCCATGATAAGTTCCTTGTTATATCTATGTGCATCTAGGCTAGACATTATGTTGAGTATATGCATGTGTGCTAGATTCCAAGCTAACCCTAAGGACTGTCACAGAGTGGCAGTACGCGGGATTCTGAGATATTTAATTCAAACTTCAGGGTTTGGTTTGTGGTACCCCAAAGGTGCAAACTTTGAGCTAGTTGGCTATTCTAATAGTGACTATGCAGGGTGTAAGGTTGACCGAAAAAGCACCTCTGGTACTTGTCAATTCCTAGGGCACTCCTTGGTGTCCTAGTCATCCAAGAAACAAAACTCAGTAGCCCTTTCCACTGCAGAAGCTGAGTATATAGCTACTGGTAGTTGTTGTGCTCAATTATTATGGATGAGGCAGATTTTGAAAGATTTCAACATATCTTCTGATCAAGTACCCCTCTTCTGTGATAATGAAAGTGCAATTAAGTTAGCCAACAACCCAGTATATCACCAAAGATCCAAACTCATAGAATTGAGGCACCACTTTCTTCGAGATCATATGGAGAAAGGAGATATACAGCTGTGCCATGTAAGGACAGAAAAATAATTAGCTGATATATTTACCAAGCCTTTAGATGAAACTAGGTTCTGTACTCTGAGGAGTGAATTGAATATCATTGATGTCTCAAACTTGCTCCAAAAGGTTTGCTTGGTGTCTAGCTCATATGTCTACTCTGGTTATGCTATGTATGTTTTTCATCTGTGTCACCTACCTGTGTTACAGGTATGCTTAAATTTGAGAGTTTTCGCTGAATTATTTGTGCACATCTTCTGTGTACATGTTTTCCTATCTTATTTGGTTCTTCAGAATCAACTCTTGTCAGTTTTAGCTTTGCTTGGTTGATTTTCTAGCAAACTGACATTAGGAAGATTTCATAAGGACCCTCTGATAGTGCTCAAGTGCTTTCTCTCTTATCAAACTCTCTCTATCTTGGTGCCCCAAAATGAAAAACTTGTCACCTGAGTTATCCATCTGTGTCTCAGGTGAATTCCTTGAATCCCTTAGGTCTCAGGGTATCTTTTAACTTACCTGTGTCACAGGTCTTCCAGTTAGCTGTGACCCAGCCACTTTATAACCCCTCGGCCTATATAAAGGAACTCACGTTTCCCATGAAAATCTGTTCGACCACAGAAACCCCAAGCTTCCGCCAAGCACTAAATTCTCGAGTTTTCTTTGAATTCACGGTTTCCGTCTTACTAGAAGTTTTCATCTCATCAGCGAAGCTTTCTGAGGCGCTCCAACATTGTTTCATCCGTGCATTGAGAAGTTTTCGATCAAAGTAAGCATCAATCAACCCTTCCCTGAGCTTGCCCTAGCTTCATGTCAATGAAAGCACTCAAAATCTCAATCCAGTAGCTCATTGTCCCCAATTAGAGTTGGTTTAGGCTTTGTTTAGCTTTCTGGTCTCATCTAGCTCAAAACCTAGGGGTAAAATGTTGTGAAACCCTAGTTTTCATGAATCTGCCTACCGCCTCCGTGCGTAGCTGTGTCACCGCTATGGTCTCATCTGTCACACAGGTATGCCTATTCAACAGGCAAAGACTTCAGTTTGGTTCTAAGTCCTCACATGTGCCACCTTGTCCTCACACAGGTGGACAATACAGCTACTATCTTCTGCATTTGGGAACACTTCTTTCCTTCTTTTTCCTCATCTTTCTCGTTTCTACAGATGTCTTCAGGTTCAGAAAGAGAGGACAGTGGTCTCAAATGGTCAGATCCAGAAGAGTCAAGCAGAGAGATAAATATCTCAGACTCAGATCAAGAGAGAGAGAGGCTGAGGCAGAGAGAGGAAGCTCTTCAGAGAAGAAGAGCTCAGCAGAAAGCATATAGGCAAAGAAAAGCTACTGAGAAGAAAGCTGTAGCTGCGGTAGCTAAAGCTGGTCTGTCCAGCTCAGCACAGCCAGTTCTATCTAAGAGGACAAGATCCTCATCAGATGCTGGTCAGTCAACAGTGAGCAAGTCAGCTACTAAGAAGCCCAGGATAGCAGTAAGGAAGGTCAAAAAGACCTCTGTTGCAGATGTAGTGTTGCCAAGGGGCACACTATCTATTCGAGAGCCTCAGGTTGAGAAAGTTGATCCTGCTGTTCAAGAAGCCACCATTGAAAATGACAAGGTCATTCTAGAAGAAATGGACAACCTTTCAGAACATATCCTTGCAGAAACAGATGAAAGAGTGAAGAAGCAACTCCTTGAGCTATTCTCTGCTAAGAACCTTCAGCTATCAGTGCAGTCATGGCCAATAGCTTATGCTATCCCAGAGCCAACATATGAAGATAAGGTTCTTTTGACTGAGATTGTAGATTTGCACTTTTAGATGCAAGTAGCCACCTCAACATCTGCCAAGAATGTTCTGAAACAGCTAATTCTTGAGAAGCAAAACTTATTCTCTTACAGCAACAGATCTCAACCAGCTTCAGCTTCAGCATCAAAACCGGTTGAGATTCCCAGTTCAGATGTCAGGGATCATCATCTTCTTCAACAAATATGTGAGCTGATGGCCGCAATGAAAAATGTTCCCTCAGGACCTGCTAGGAATGCTATGAAGGAACAAATCAGAATCAAGCGTTAATTGCTGACTCCTCAGCTCAGAAAAGAATCTGATGAAGCCATTCAGAAACACAGAGGCCTTTTCACAAGAAGGAGATTTGCAACTATTGTAATCTCTGAAGAACCACAAGCCCAGAAGCAGTCGGAATCAGATGTTGCAATCATCTCTGAAATATCACAGAGCTCCAAACCATCAATGAAAGAACAGCTGGTTCAACAACAGGAGTCTCTGAAGGAATTGAAGAAGGAGATGTCACCACCTGTGGCACAGGTGGCTGACATAGCTAAAGCAAGCCTGCACACCTATCAAAGAAAAAGAAAAAAGAGTTCAAGCTCAATCAGTACTGAGACTCTTTCATCATTGGATGTGCATAGGCCAATATCCCCTTCACAGTTCCTGGTTTCTGAGGCTGAGGAACAAGCTGCAGAAATGACCCTTGCGCCAACATCTTCACCAAAGGATGGGATAGCCAAGCCTTCTGAAGCTGTTCAGACTTCATCTCCACAGCTATCCCAACCAGCTGTGTCTCAGGCAGCAGTTGCTCCAGTGCAAGCTCCGCAACTGTGTTTGCCATCTGTGTCACAGCCAGTTGACACAGAGGTCACTTCACCTGTTGCTCATCCATCTCAGTCCCCACCTGTGGCATAGGCAAGTGTCCCAGCTATAGCAGAAGAAAGCTCTGAAAGCATATCAGATGATGGCAGGGGTGTTTCTATAACCCCTCCAAGAGCAAGGGAGCCTCAATCAGACTATGACAAAGAGTATGTTGCAGAAGAATCTTCTTCCAGTTCAGAGTCAAAACAAGAGGCTGCAGTAGAGCAAGAGGACAGTTCTCCAGAAAATTCAGATGATGAGGAGAACTTGGAATCAAAATATAGCTATGTATTCTCCTCTGCTCTGAGAATTGAACAAGGTCGAATGGACCTTTTGCCCAGAACTACTTGGAAGAAGCTACCCAAGTGTGACCCTAAGAGGTCCAAGAGCAAGGTTGCATCTCTAAGCTCAGGTGCTTACATCAAGATGAGATCAACCTGTCCCTACTTCTCAGCTGACAAGGAATATATTGAGTCAGCTTGCTCAGACCCCAGATTCCACAATGACAAATAGAAGGGGGTCTATCATGAGATCATATCAACTAAAGGTTTTGTTGATTGCAAAGTTATAGATTGGGATGCCCTTTCAGACTCCAGGCTGCGTGCTCTTTCCTCCTTAATTCAAGCAGCAGGCCTTGAGTTCCTGACCAATCTACAACAAGGGTATGATCCAGAAGTGATCAGAGAGTTATATGCCACAGTGTGGGTAAAACAGAAAAATCAAGATATCATGATCTGGAGGATAAGAGGACAGCTCCTTTCAATTACTGCTCCTGAATTCAACAGTCTATTCAGAGCACCAGTGGAGCCCCATATGCCAAATCTTTTTAGATTGGAGCCAGTTCCAAATTAAGTGAGAAGGAAATTCTATCCAAGGAACTTCTCTTTCCCTGCAAATGCCCCAGCAGATCATGTATACTTCAAGGGGATCACAGTCACTGCCAAGCATTTGGTGAAGATTCTAAATGTTACCATTCAACCCAAAGGAGGAAACACATATGCAGTCTATTCTCCAGTCTGGCAAGTGCTAGTTCGCATAGCAAAGAATCAACATTTTGACATTGCCAGATTCATTTTCCATGAAATAGATACAGTACAGAAGGACAAGAAAGCTAAGTTGAGGTATGGCTCATACATTATATTTATGATTCTTTAGAGGACAGGTCTACCTGAGTCAGATTTTGATATCTCTGTCAAGACATCCAAGACTCAGCTCAGACCTCAGCCTGATGATAACCCAGATGAAGTTGTTGTTCCTGCTCTCTTTGGAGATAGTTCAGATACAGCTGTGCCAAGCCCCAGTGCCACGGCTGCTCCAACAGCAACTCAAATGCCACCTCAAGACCCCAGCTCTCACCGCCAAGTCTCCACCGGTGTCACAGCTGATACTCCTGCAGCTGACCCAGCTGAGTTGGTATCTATGACACAGGTAGCCGATGATGGCTCTCTCTCTACCTCTCTGATGACTCAAGCAGCTGCCAGAGCATACCAGAACAAGGTCATGCCAACTCAGTTTGCTGCTCTGCACAGAGATAATCTCCAGCTCAGAGAAAAAGTAAGCAGTCTGGACACCAAAGTTGATTAGATACAGACTCAACTCTCAGAGATTCTTCAGCTTTTGAGATCCAAGTCCACCTGAAGCATCTATTTCCTTACCCCTTTCTGGTGTCTTAGTGGCAAAGGGGGAGAGAGATTCAGGGGGAGAGTTGTAAGGGGAGAGGTTCAGAAGAAGAAGATCTTTTTTAAGGGAGAGATATAGGGCGAGTGGAGAGTTTTGCTGTGTATCAAGACTTGTTCTTAATTTGAATTCTTATGTCTTGAACACACTGCTCTTCTAAAATGATGCAGTTTTCTTCTTGTTTATATGCTAATATGATATGTGTGGAGAATATTTTCTTTTGCTCTGATCTCTTTAGCTCTGATCATAACTCATATAAATTTTCTTGAGCTCTGATCATAACTCATATAATTTTTTTAGCTCTGATCATAACACATGTCAAATGCTTTAGCTCTGATCATAACACATATAAATTGATTTGCTCTGATCATAACATATATATCAATTGAATTCTCAGAGCATGCTTTGAAAGAAACACTAAAGCTGCATCATTATAAATTCAGTTCAGTCTATCATGCTCTGATACATTTATTGCTCTGAACTGATGAAATGCAAGTTGTGAGAATATACTACTCAAGTTTTTAATTCAGATCTGTGCATTTGCATTCAAAAGCAAATCTTTCATGCACAGTTTCAGGGGGAGTATATTCTGACAATCTGCTCAAGTACTACTCATTCATATCTTTAATTGATATCTGTGAATGGGTTGCCACTAACCACCAAAAAGGGGGAGATTGAAAGAGCATCTAGGCCCCTAAGATGATTTTGATGGTTAACGGCAACCTAAACTGGAATCTAATGTTTACAATGAGTGTAAGCAGATTAAGTAGGTTCCAGGAAGAAGATTCATCCAGGAAAGGATGACCACCCAAAAGTACAAAGATGGTTTTCAGGACAAGGAGATGGCTGCGCTAGGCAGCTGTGCCATAGTTGTGAAGAAGCCGATGCTGTGCAAGGAGTTGCAAGCAAGGTGATGGTGGCTTGATGCGTCAAGGGCCGTGACTACAGTTGGTGGAAGCTGAAGCCTAGGTTTGCTAGTTTTCTTGAGTCCTTAGGAAACACCCGTACTATCAAGTTAGATGAAGTAGCAATGATTATTGGAGGGTCTTTTGCTCAATGCTCAGAGTGTTGGACAGTGGCACTGATGCCTTGAGGTCAGTGGCCTTGTAACAACAGTTTTGCACAAGTGTGAAACTGGGTTGTGCTAGCACACTGCTGTGCTAGTGGCCTAAAACCCTAAAGCCAAAGTTACCTGTGTGGCACAGCTGTGTCACAGGTGAACAGCCGCTCTATGACTCAGTTACATCTCTGTGGCAGGGGAGAGCTTGTAAATGCTAAGAGAACTGCACTGCAATAGTCTATCTACCGAGTCAAAAGATTGTTGGAGGTTCTCTCCTTATTAGGCTTAAGAGTTAGTGTGTTGAGGGCATGTAATGTGCTAGGACTGGGCTGAGTAGTGAGGCTACGTCAGTTAGGGTTTCACCTGTGTCAGCCACCGGTGACACAGATGTGGGTCTGCCTGAGCTGGTTACCATTGTGCGTTGTGGTTAGTTGTGTCACCGGTGAGCCACTTAATCCTATGTGGCATGAGTGTAATGGTTAAGTGCCTGTGGACTCTATATATAGAGGACCAGGGGAGGTCTCAGACCTCAACCTTTGCAGAACATTTTGCTCAACCTTTGCCAAACTGCCTCAATCCTTTTTGACCGTTGCAAACCTCTTTTCTCGAGAACAGAAGCAAACATTCCTAAGTCTTAGTTCAAGAGAGTTAGAGCTTTGAGCAGAGAGTACTGGTTCCTCCAAGAGTTGTTGTTGCTGATTCTTCCTTGGAGTGTCTACTCCTAGACGGGTGTAGGAGTTGCTATGACCACCCAAACTTGTGTGGGCTGGTGCAGTAGTTTGTGAGGGTGATTTGAAGTCTACCTACTGCAAGGCGAAAGGACTTCCACAAGCAAGAGAAAGAGACCTAAAAGCTCAGGTACTCGGAGAATAAGCACGATTTAGTCCTGGCGATCTCTTCGGAGTAGCCTCTCCAACGGAGACGTACCATCTCTGAAAAGAGTGGGAACTTCGGTGAAAAACTCCTTGTCTCCCTGAGTATTTTACATTCAGCACTTGCTTGTTTATCTGATTAGCATGCTAGAGTGACTTACTATTATTCTCAATCTAGCTGCAATCCTTTGTCTTTGCCTGTGCTAGTCTAGCTGTGTCACAGTTGCTGTATTGCTTATCTGTTATCTGTGCCAGCTACCTGTTACATAGACATTCATCTAGCATATCTGCTCAGGGCTTTCTGTTTACCTGTGTCAGCCACCTGTGTGACAGCTACGTGTTAATTTACATATCATATACTGCCTGTGTAGTTGACCTGTCACACAGCTAGCTTAACCTATTGATCTGTTAAGCCTTAATCTAGATAAAGAGAAGAAATTGTTTAAATTTTGTTTAGCCTCCTATTCACCCCCCAACGCCATCCTTTGTCTTGTCGTTCATGTTCAGCAATAGACCCAGCACGCTGTCACAAACATTATTCTCTATGTGCATGACGTCAATGCAGTGCCGGACGTCTAGGTCCTTCTAATATGGTAAGTTCGAGAACACTGATCTGTTCTTCCAGTATGAAGACTCATCTACAGCTTTTTTTGACCCTTTCCAAGTATGACACTGACATCATTAACTTTTTGAAGATCTTTGCACCACTGAATGGTCGTGGTTTCACACCATTCTCCGTTCTTCTGCTGAACTTTGTCTTCCACCTCTGGTAACAGTGCTTACACTACTACAGAAAGGCTCATCCGGGACGTGTCATCTCAGTCAGGCAAAGCTCAACCGCCTCTGATTCACTCATCACAAGTGGGTTGCCACGGGGACCGTCTCTGATGTTGATGTTGTGTCCCCAGATGGAAACATCAGAGTTGGTTTGGAGCCAAACCGCCTCAGATGAGTCATCTGAGGCGGTTTGAAAAGGAACCGCCTCTGATATAGCGTCATCTGAGGCGGTTCTGTAACGAACCGCCTCAGATGTAACATATATCACAGGCGGTGTGCGGTGAACCGCTTGTGATGACTGTTTGAGGGATATCACAGTCGGCTTAAATGATCCAACCGACTGTGATAAATGTCGCCTTTATAAGCAGCATTTTCGGGAAGTCTTTTAGGGTTTCCTTGATCTGTTCTGTTGGGTGGCGGCTGGTTCGGGTAGGGGCGATTTTGAGGCGATTTTGAAGGGAGGGAGAGTGGATGCTGAGGAGTAATTGCATTGGACATTGAAGAAGTTTAGTACTACTTGCCCCTCTCTCCCTATTTTGCTTTCATTTGGTTGGATGAGATAATTAGGTTTAGTTGTTTGGAGATGATGAAGTGAAAATTAATCATATGGTTAGGATCTTTTAGTATGTGCTAGGTTAATAAGACTCTTGCATATGTATTGTGTAGCAGTATGTGCGAGATGGATCGAAGTTGGATGTATCCCGAGAACCGTGTGACCCAAGAGTACATTAATGGTGTAGATGATTTCCTATTAGTAGCACGAGACGATATGTTGGCAAAGGGAGCCAAATTTATGTGTTGCCCGTGCTATGATTGTAAGAACGAGAAGATGTTCAAGGAGAGAAACCAGATACAAGATCATTTGATTCGTAGGGGTTTTGTAAGTGGATATACACGGTAGACCAATCATGGCGAGGCACACATAATTTTACCGAGTGGAGATGAGGCGAGTAGCAACGAAGATGATGTCGACGGTGAGTCCGATTGCGAGGAGGATGGAGATATGCAGCCGGCCGATAATGAATTGGAGGAAATGTTGCGTGACGCAGAAGAAAATGACCTAGAGGGGAGACAATACGAGCAATTCCTGGGCTTGATGGAGGACTCAAAGAAACCTTTATTTTCGGGTTGCAAGGCAAAATATACAAGATTATCAACTGTTCTTGAACTATTCAAATTGAAGGCAAGCAATGGTTGGTCCGACAAAAGTTTTACCTCTCTCATATTACTCATGGCAGACTTGCTTCCACATGGAAACGAGATGCCCACGAGCACATACAGAGCAAAAAAGATTCTTTGTCCTCTAGGTCTGGAAATAGAAAAACTACATGCTTGTAAGAACGATTGTATCATCTTTCGTAAAGAGTATGTGAACATACATGTGTGTCCAGTATGCAAGACATCCAGATACAAGCAGCTCGATGTTCAAGGTGATGAATTAGAGGGTGTCGAAAGCAGGAAAGGACCGCCGGCAAAGGTAGTGTGGTATCTTCCTATTGTTCCGCGTCTGAAGCGTTTGTTCGCAAACAAAAAGCACGCGAAACTTATGAGATGGCATGCCGACGACCGTAAGAAAGATTTCATGCTAAGACACCCCGCTGATTCAATCCAGTGGAGAAACATTGACACTAGGTATCCAATAAGACACCCCGCTGATTCAATCTAGTGGAGAAACATTGACACTAGGTATCCAACGTTTGGAGCCGAGTCACGAAATGTAAGGTTCGGGTTGAGTACGGATGGAATGAATCCCTTCGGTAACATGACCTGTCGACATAGCACTTGGCCGGTGGCTATGTGCATGTACAACCTCCCTCCTTGGCTTTGTATGAAGCGAAAGTACATCATGATAACCATGCTAATCCAAGGCACGAAGCAACCTGGAAATGATATTGATGTATACCTAGCACTCCTGATGGAAGATCTTCAGACTCTATGGAACGAATGGGTTGACGATGTATGGGATGCCGACAAAAGGGAACACTTTACCTTACGTGGCCTCCTGTTCTGCACCATAAATTACTATCCTGCCTATGGTAACCTGTCTGGTCAAACCACTCACGGAGCTAACGCTTGCTGTCAATGCTCGGATAATACGGCAAGTGTGTACCTCAAGCACTCGCACAAGACAGTGTACATGCGGCACCGTAGGTATTTGCGAAGGAATCATCCCTACCGGAATCTCAAAAAGGAGTTTGATGGCACAATAGAGGAGGGAATGGCTCCAAAGCCTTATTCAGGAAAGGAGGTCTACGATATGGTGAAGGACGTTGACGTAGTTCTCGGTAAAGGAATCCCATTGAGAAAGGGCATATGGAAAAAGAAGTCAATTTTTTGGAATTTACCTTACTGGGAATACCTGGAAATTCACCACTGCATTGACGTCATGCATGTAGAGAAAAATGTATGTGACAGCTTGCTTGGTCTGTTATTGAATATCCCTGATAAAACAAAGGACGGTGTGAACGCAAGGCTTGACATGGTCGATATGGGCATCAGACTTGATTTAGCACCCCAGAAATCTAAAAAAGGTCGAACATTCCTTCCACCTCCAAGTTACACCCTGTCAAAGGCTGAGAGAACCGAACTTTGCAAGTGCTTGCATGGTATTAAAGTTCAATTCGGTTACTCCACCAGCATAAAGAAACTTGTGTCCATGAAAGATTTGAAATTGCTTGGAATGAAGTCTCATGATTGTCATGTTCTGATTACACAAATGCTCCTTATGGCTATTCGAGGCATTTTGCCCACAAAGATTAGAGAGACAATCATAATGTTATGCTAGTTCTTTCAGGCAATAACCCAAAAGGTCATCGACCCCCTTCAGCTAGATGCTTTGCAACAACGATTGGTGGTAACTCTATGTCATCTTGAGATGTATTTCCCACCGACATTTTTTGATATCATGCCGCATCTCATGGTTCATCTCGTCAGAGAGATTAAGATGTGTGGCCCTGTCTTTCTTCCGAGCATGTACCCGTTTGAAAGATATATGGGAATTTTGAAGTCCTATGTACGTAATCGATCCCGCCCAGAGGGGAGCATTGTTGAAGGCTATGCAACTGAAGAGGTCGTTGAGTTTTGTTTGGACTACATGTCGAATGTGAAACAAATTGGCATACCTGAATCACGCTATGCTGGGAGGCTAAGGAATCGGTACTCTCTGAGCAAAACGAATCAATCCCGTTCCGGATGCACTTGCGAAAGCCCACTTTCTTGTGTTGCAACACATGGATGTGGTATCTCCCTACATCACCGAGCACTTTGAGTTGGTACGGAAACAGAATCCGAATAAATCTCAAAGATGGATCACTATACAACATAACTCGAGGTTCAATCAGTGGCTACACGACCGAATCACCAATAGCTCATCCATTGATGATATGCTTACTTGGTTGTCAAGAAAACCATCGTACCAAGTCATGACATATCAAGGGTACCAAATAAATGGGTATACATTTTACACGAAGGCTCAAGATGCAAAAAGCTCATATCAGAACAGTGGTGTCCGTATAGATGCTATAGATGGTGTCACCCATGAAGCACGGCCATACTATGGGTTCGTAGAAGAGATATGGGAGCTTGACTACGTGAAGTTCAAGATCCCCGTATTTCGGTGCCGTTGGGTGCATCTTTCCCACGTGAAGGTTGACAGTTATGGCGTGACTACCGTGGACCTTGGTCATGTTGCTTATGCAAGTGAACCATTTGTGCTTGCAAAACATGTCACCAAGTCTTCTACATAGTCGATCCATCCAATAAGAAGCGTCATGTCGTAAGGAATGGAAAGAGGAGTATCGTCGGTGTCGATGAAGTGGTTGATGAGGATGACTACAACAGATTTAGCGATATCCCTAATTCGGACCAAGTGACGTGCGAAGAAACACAAAGTCATGACAACGAGACCTACATCCGCAATGATCATCATGAAGGTCTTATTTTCAAAGGAAAAAGGCAAGTGCATGCATGATTAGTGCTGTGGGTGCAGGTTGAAATGGTTATGTATGCTTGCATTGTGTTGAAATGAGTACTTGTGTAATGTGAAACCTTTATATGTGCTGTGGGATTATGATCCTTGTGTAATGTGAAATCTGGCTATGTGCTGTGGGATTATGATCCTTGTGTAATGTGAAATCTTTCTATGTGCTGTGGGAATATGATCTCTGTGAAAACTTTGCGTGAATGTTGAATGTTATTTGAACTGTCGTATAAATCATATGAAAATAGATGTCTTTCCCTAAAAACAGGGACGTCTGTGTCTGGCTAAAGGACATATCAGAGGCGGTTTCGAGTCAAAAAACACTTCAGATACTTACATCAGAGGCGGGTTTATACTACAACCGCCTCTGACATGTTTACATCAGAGGCGGGTTTTATGTAGGACCGCCTCTGATATAGGATCACATCAGAGGCGGTTTTAGTATAAACTCGTCTCTGATATAAACACGTCAGAGGCGGTTGTTGTATAAACCCACCTCTGATGATGTTCCTTTATATATCGTGCACTTAGGGTTTTTTCAATCCTGCCAGTTCCGAACCTTGCCCCTTCGAATTCGCCGCCCCATCCTCCCGTGCCACCCCGACCTCCCCGATGCCCCTGCTCCGGCTCGACCTCGCCGCCCCGGCCACCCCCACCGTCCCGGCCACCCCGACGCCGCCTCGGCCACCCCGACGCCGCCCCGGCCACCTCGCTGCCCCCTCGGCCACCCCGACGCCGCCCCGGCTTCCCCGGCCACCCTGACGCCGCGCCGACGCCACTCCGGCCACCCCGACGCCGACCTCCCCGCTCCTCCCCACCACCGGCGTCCCCGAAGCTCAAGGTATCACAGCAATTCGACATTTAGATGCATCTTCACTATGCATTTCGTTGTGTTGATATGTGTGTGCTATCTCTGGATTCCATGTTAGTTCTTGTTGTTTATTAGTTGTTGGAAATCGGTGTGTATGTGTGGCTGTTTATTAGTTGGTGATATGGATATGTGTGTGTGCTATCCATGGATGCTCTGTGATTTTGTTACTTCTGTGTGCTTTTGCTCTTCAGTATGTGATAATGAAGTTGCTTAGTTGGCTAAATTGCTTAGTCGTCTTTATCTTTTAAATTAGCCGAGTTATTCTCAAAGTATGAAAATTGGTGTTATTCTAGTTTGACCTTAACAGAAATTGTCGAGATGTCGGACGTGCATTCTTCTTCAAACTCATCGTCCTCTACATCGCCGCTGCCTGCTTCTTCGCCTGCCCAGTCTTCGCCCAAAAAGGTCAAGAAGATTAGGAAGCCCAGAACCATTTCGCAAAGACCCTCGCGACGCATGGTAATCACTGAAATATCAATGCGATCTGGGGCCCCGAAGAAGCCGGAGAAAGTGGCTGCCAAATTCTGAACTTTTTGCGGGATTCTCGGGCGTGAGAAGGTGGACATCCGGATAGATAACTGGAAGCTAGTCACGGTTGAGATGCAAAATCAATTGATGGCAGAGATAAAGGAGTGGTTCCAGTTCCCTCCAGAATTTGAAAAAAGCATCGAACGAGCCGCGTTCACGAAAATCTCGAAGGCTTGGAGGAGATTTAAAAGCGAGCTCACAACTAAATTCATAAGACGGGACAGAGTCTGTTCAATCAATATGGCTTCTTGGATCCAGAAGTCAATAGGAGATTTGTTGAGATGAGGTCCACTCCTGAGTTTGACTGTCTCAGTGCAAAGCAGAGGGAGTTGTCAGCTAGAAACAAGCCCCGCATCACCTCGGCACAGGGGGATACGAACAGGCTGAGGAGAAATGGGCACGTGAGGACCAACTAGCAAGGGCGCAGAATGTAACCCCTCCATTTGCAGGCCTGCAAGGGCGGGCCCATTCCTGGCTAAGAGCTCGTGCCAAGTCTGACCCTTCAAGCGGCACCACAAGATTTCCGAATCCCGCAGATGAGAAAGTCGCACAACGCATGGTATAACTCACTCACTTTAGTCCTTACGAACGTAAAGAATAGAATTAGTAAAAGTTATGGTACTTAAGTCGGAATTTCTTCTTGTAGGTCGAAATGAGTTCCCAGCCCTCCCAAGGTGAAGTGGTTGTGTCATCACGGACACACGACATCCTCACCACTGCACTGGGAAACCCCGAGCACCCTGGTCGCACACGAGGCATAGGAAATGATGTTCCATGGCGCCAGGGATTCCCCGAGACTGAGGAGGAATACGAGCACAGGAGGAGGGCTAGGAGGAGCCAGACGCAGTCTCAAACAACACAGATAGACCACGCTGCCATGGAGGAGCGTATAAGAGCGGAGGTATCGAGGCAGGTGGATATTATCAAGGAGGAATTGAGGGCACAGTTTGCCCTTGGTGCTACAGCTACGAGCCCCGGCAACCGTCGAAGTAGCTGCGCATCCGGTGGTCTGGTTGGAGATGAAGGAGGCAGCCAAGGGTTACCGGTGGAGCGTATCACGGTAACAACAATAAACCTATTTGTTGTCGCATGTTCAATTGTACTATGAACATGTCTTACGAAATTTTCATGCTATTTTCTAGGAACCAACTCGATGCAAGCTCATGGCGAGAGTGATGGGTGACAATCTCCTTGATGCTGCTTTTGGGGTGGCACTTCCTTCGCAGCCGGGGAGTATGGTGCACTGTGTGCCCCTTCGCCCTAACTTCGTGAAGGTTATGGTGGACTCCGTTATTGATGGTTTCAAGGTCCTACTGGTGCCCGTGCCCGTACCTGACGAGATCACCGTCCTGCAAGACTCCATCGGCACCTTGATCCAATGGCCGAAGAAGACGTCGTCCTATTGGACCAGCCTTCATCGCAGTCGGCATCACAGGCGTGCGAGAAGAATCCGACACCCATGGAGCTTGTAGCGGAGACCGTGCATGAGGACATCCCTGACGTCGTCAAGTCAGTTGCACCGCCGGGAGAGGAGCATGCCATTGTGGCAACAACTCACCAAGAAAAGGCAATTCCAAAGCCTTCAGAAGAAAAGGACGAAAAAGGTCAGAAGAGAAGCAGGACCAGCAAGAGCACGAGCACGAGCATGAAGAGCACGAAGAGTGCAAAGAGCGTCAAGGGTGTCAATCCACCATCTCCTGAGAAGATGCAGTTGGCTGTCAAATTCGTTAATGGAGAGCCAATGGTGGCGGAGCATGAGTTGAACTCCTTGTCAACAGCATGTCAGAGATTGCACCAATGGTACATGAAACAGAGCAACATTCTTTGAGGAGACACCGGAAGCAGGCCAGTCAGCATCAAGGTCAAGTTTGGAGAGGAGCACTTGTGGCACCAAGACCTCGATGGGCTGTTCTATGTGTTCTTCGAGGACTTGTTTGATCTGTTAAGACTCGACGCCCTCGAGCAATCCCTCTTGAGATGCTGGATATTGTAAGTCTGCTCACTCGGATCATAATCGTAATATCTACATATGTTATGCTAGTTATAATATCGTCCTACAATTTCTGTAGATACATGTATAACGAGGTCAAGACGCTCAAGGAACCGGTTGGTTTCCTTGACCCATGCAAGGTCACGGACCAAGCCATTGCGGACAACAAAGAATTCATGTTGCAATATGTTACAAAGGCGTTGTTGGCTCAAAAGGATAAGGAATACTTCATGTTTGCATACAAACCTGGGTATGTGTTCTGCTATTTGGTTATTTTCAAACTAGATCAACATTTTGTAGTACCCATGACAACACATCTATATATGCAGCTTCCATTGGGTTTTGATAGTCCTCGTTCCAAGAAGAAACAAGGTGATATACCTTGATTCTTCGAAAAATCCTACTCGCGACTTCAAGCCCATTAGGCAAATACTTGACAAGGCATTCTTGGAATTCCATGCTCGGGGAGGGAAGGGCAAAGGATCCAAGTTATCACACAAATTTAACTTTCCGGTAATATATATGTTATCATATCACATCTCCGCTAAGTACTGTTCCAATGTATCTAACAATACATTCCTTTCTAATTGCAATGCAGACAACAGGTTAAAGGAACTAACACTTGTGGATTCTACGTTTGCCACCACATGGAGAAGGTTATGAGTTTCATCACAAGGAAACAAGATATCAAGGTTTGTTATTTCTCAATATATATTCATATATGTATTTGCATGTCAGATAATTTGTCCTCTCCGTCGTTTGCGAAAGATTTGGAAGGTAGAAGATGAGGGAGGCCCAGAAGATGATCAAGCATTGCTAGCGCGGATTAGAGGGATTTTTGCGTTCTTCATGAACACACAATTCCTAAACCCTCAAGCGATTTCTATGGTGGAGGTGTAGCGGACTAACTTTGTCTCAAAACTTGTGATAATTTCAGAACTTTGTGATTATTTCAGAACTTTGTGATTATTTCAGAACTTGTGATTATTTCAGAACTTGTGATTGTTGGTTGTGAACTGTGATGTGTGTATTTGCTTTATTGTGATGTGATTATTGGCTGTCAGTTGCTTTATTATATGAATCTGCCATTATATATGTGCATCTGTCAATTTTCAGAGGGCATGGCTTGCAAAACCTGAGGCTAGCCCAAAATGCAGGCTAGTCATGCCCTCTGGACGCAGACATCAGAGGCGGATGAAACAAGAAGGCCGCCTCTGATGGCATCATCAGAAGCGGTTCAAGGAAAGATCCGACTCTGATGACTCAGTCGAAGGCCTGGCCTGACTCGGTCATCAGAAGCGGTCCATGGAAAAGTCCGACTCGGATGACAAAGCCATCAGAAGCGGTTCGGTCATCCGGCCCGCCTCTGATGACATATACATCTGAAGCGGTTCGGACATATGGCTCGCCTCTGATGACATATACATCAGAAGCGGTTGGGGACTGTGGCCCGCCTCTGATGAATGAGTCATCACAGTCAGGTTTTTAGCAACCGACTGTGAACTTAGGGGTCATCAGAGACCATCTCTCATAGTCGGTTGGGCGAACCGCCTCTAATGATCATTTTCAACCGCCTCTAAAGGCATGTTTCGTAGTAGTGTTAATATGCAGAAACCTTCGGTGACCCATATACATGACTTTCCCGTAATTCCCAAGACTTAAGCTCACAGTATTCTTCATGCATATGACAAATCCTTTGTGTCCTTTAACCGTCTAATCAGTGGTGTTGCCGAGAGCTAGAAAGTCTTAGATTATGCAGAATAGCATGGTCCACAGAGTGAAGTATTCTCTTTTGTCTACAACTCATACCTACACTCCTATGTTCCACAGTGTTTGTAGATCATCCATTAGCAATTTGAAATACATGTCGATGTCGTTACTAGGTTGCTTAGGCCCTTCGATAATTATGGACATCATAATGTACTTTCATTTAATGCAAAGCCAAGGAGGCAGGTTGTACATACTAAGAAGCATAGACCATGTGCTATGTCAACTACTCATGCTGCCAAATGGAGTCATTCCATCCGCACTCAGCGCAAACTTGACATTCCTAGTTTCTGTAGCAAATAGAGGATACTTCCTATTGATGTTTTTGCACTGAATAGCACCAGCTGGGTGTCTTAGCTTTCCATTGGATGTCTACCACTCTTCAACATGCCAATGAAACAGCTTTGCTTCCTTTGGGTAAGCAAATAAATGCTTCAGGCGTAGGATTACAGGTAGATACCAAGCAACCTTCGCAAGAGTCCCCTTCGTAACCTCGACGCATTTCTCGGCTCCATCTAGTCCAATCTTACCCTTGTACTGAGAAGCCTTGCACACTAGACATGAATGTAAGTTTGCAAACTCTTTCGAGTAGAGCATATAGTTGTTCTGACATGCATGTATCTTTTCAACTTCTAGTCCTAAGGGACAAATCACCTTCTTAGCTCTATATGTGTTTATGGGTAACTCTTTCCCCTCTGGAAGCATGTCCCCTAGGAGGTCCAACAACTTATTGAAGCTCTTATCGGACCAGTTGTTGCTCGCCTTTAGCTTCAATAGTTCAAGCACGCCATATAACAACGTGAACTTAGCCTTGCATCTTAGGAATAGTGGTTTCTCCAAGGCCCCTATCAAGCCTATAAATTATTTGTACTCTCTGTCAGTTTCATGCCCTTCAAAATCATGCAACATCTATTCTAGGTCAGGCATCGACTCAGCATCATCGGACATCTGATAGTGTGAATGACGACCGATATCAAATGACATATCAGTTGCCTCTTCATAGGCAAGAATATCATCATTTGAGACTACAGCTTGATCTTCACCATGCTTGATCCAACTACCCTTCCCTGAAACCTCTCTTAAACAAGTGGAACTCATTATGATGGAGCTCAAGTATCCTTACGTTCCAACAATCTAGGCACGGACAATATGTATCTGCTCTTCTTCTCTCAACATGTCCGCCGCAGCAGCTGCTAAAAAGGCTCTCACTCCATCTCTATACACCTCTGTATTGCGAGCTCCACACATCCACGATCGATCCATCTATGTCGTGCATAAAAAATTTTAAATTTAAGTTACAAACATAAAGTGCATCAGCTTCGTGACATGAGTTTAACATTTCTTCAATTACTAACCTAAGAGAATTCTAAAAATAATTACTAACCAAAATAACTAACTAATATAACTAACCTATGTGCATCGACTCTCTTCAATTACTAACCTATAACTAACCAAATTACCATTTCTTGCATATATAAATTAAGCCACAAAAATAAAGCCATCAATTTTATCTTTTTTCATTCTTGCCACAAAATTCCTTAAAATTTTGCATACTTAAACAAATAATCGCTATGCATTCAACTACATAACGAATCAAACATCTCCATGCATCTAATTATGAACATATAAAACAATATTCTTAATGTCCAAATAACAAAGCAAAGTCACCAAATTATTGGATAAAATGCTTGTAAAAAAATTACTAACCTTTGCTAATCAAGAAGGAAGTATTATCTCCAATCACCCTTCCAAGTCTAGCTTCTCCACTCAAAAATCACCACCAAATAGCTCAAAAAATCACCATCAATTCGCCACATTTAAGATATATCTTGCTCTGGTCGTCTGCCTGCTCGCATAGCATAGTTAATGCTATGCAACATATTGGTGGTGGTTAGGTCCACTTAACCCCCTTGGATATATGCTCTAGGGAGGTGGTTATATATCAGCAACCACGTCCGATATTCACTTAGATATCTGAGGCGATTGACAGTATATAACCGCCTCGGATAATGGTCATAACCGAGGTGGTTTGGGTTGGAGGACCGCCTTATCCGAGGCGGTTTCTTAGTCTGGATCTCCTAGGATTTTGTCGTTATTCAAGGCAGTTGCTCCCGAACTCATTATCCGAGGCGGTTTTTTTTGTCCTGACCGCCTCCGGTATATGGTATTCGTGGTGCTTTTCCCTAATTGCCTCGGATAAGCCATCATAGATGGACATTTCTATATTGGTGAGGCCATTAAGCTAGGCACCATGGAGAAAGCAAGCCCTAAGGAAACCCTATGGAGGAGGAGCCCAGAGATCAAGGAGCTAGGAGGGGAGAGCTTGGCGGTGGGCGATGAGTGAAGAAGCAGCTGTGGCTGGCCGGGCCGCTCATCGCCGGCAGCCTGATGTAGAACCTCGTCTAGATAATCTCTGTCATGTTCGTCGGTTACCTCGGCAAGCTCCCCCTCGCCGGCGCCTCCATGGCCAGCTCCTTCGCTGCCATCACCGGATTCATGAGTTTACTGGTACCTACCATTTCGCATGGCCACTCATGACTATGCGTCCCTCGACTTCTTACCACACAATTCCTCTTCGCTGGATGTGAAAGTTTTGGTGGTTTCATAGGGGGGACAGTGCACAAGTTTGTTTATTCGGTTCTTCTTTCTATGTTGGCTCATACTCTTCCTATAAAACAGTGATTAACACGTAAAACAGTGATTAACACGGTTACCTTTAACCCCCCAACAACCGATAAGTTATTGATCGAATCTAACAATTATCCTTTGTAAAAACATAGTTAGAACAAGTCATCATGTTCACTCTGAAGCTAGGTTACAGCAGTGTGCTAGGGCTCAATTTACGGTTGCCGAATACTATATTATAATAAGTTTATTTAATAATTTATTGTGAAAAGGTAATGGTGAAAATAGAAAAAACAGGTTAGCCAAACCATGAAATATATGAAAGCTGATTAGCTACATTTGTTTAGATATGAACATATGGATCCTAGCGGAAAATTTGGCTAATTCTATAAAAGTGAAAAAACAGGAAATATTATCTAGATGTTTACTGATTCTTTTTACATCTCATTTATCTTTTAAATTTTTAGATCAATATTCAACTATCATCATCATTATCTCACTCCATATATAACATATGAACTAAAATTTACACTACTTTTACTAAAATTATACTACTTTTTTATATTATAATTAGACTAAGTAATGATTAATTTTAGGTGATCAAATTTTAGCTTTAGCCTTTAGTTAGCTATGAGACACGAACTGGTGACTAGAATTAATCTAAATTGGTACAGCCAGCGGTTGCCACATTACGTATTTGTGCTCACGAAGAAACTAATACTACGCCACTAATTTTAATACCAAAGGGAATAATATTATACTTTAGAGACGATAATTTGCTAGCGACCAAGACAAACGGTGCATGGTTTGACTAGTTGTTGATTTGATGTGGAAAATCTTAGCGAGCGTGACAGCGTCTGGACTGTTGTGCTGTGATGAGCTGCTTTTCCGTGTCCCTGCTAGTGCATGCATGTGCCCGTAAGGACTTCCCATGCTCTCATCAGCTGAGGACAGAGGTTGATTAATAGTGGGAAATGGAAGCGTCCGTACTCCGTCTCAAGTATATGGTCCGGGGTGCATGCTAGGTGTTGCATAATGGTGTGACGTCAGTTTTTTATAAATCGATGCCAAGGTCGTTGATACGGAGGCGAGAGAGTTACGAGAGAGAGCTACGAGAAAGTCAAGACAAAGCTCGTATTCTTAAAATTAAGAATATTACATATGACAATATTGAATATATGCGTACACGATATTTTCATTATTATATTAGACATTTATATAGATATCTCTAGATAACAGAGACATACGTAACAAAACTGACTCTCGTGGAAATAGGGTACACTAGCTGCGGAAAAGCCGCTTTCAATGGATGATTCTCTATAAAGAGCCGTATCCCAGTGAAATGTCATTGTCTTGCATTGATATATAGGAGTAATTTACCGTAAGACGACAAAAATGACTGACATGTACACTGCTATCACTACTACAAAAACGATTTAACGGGACGTCCCTGTACAGACGGATTTTTGAAACCGTCTGTACAAATAGTATTACAGACGGTTCCAAAAGAAAACCGTCTGAGAAAATGAGTACAAGCGGTTCCCACAAGCGGGACGCTACAGTGCAGACGGTTCCAAACTGGAACCGTGTGTATAAATAGCACAGACGGGTCCAAACTGGAACCGTCTGTACAAATCAAACAATACAGACGGTTCTAAGTTCGGAACCGTCTGTACAAATCTGTGAACAGTACAGACGGTTCTAAACTTGGAACCGTTTGTACAAATCGAACAGTACAGACGGTTCTAAATTCGGAACCGTCTGTAAACGGTACAGACGATTATAAACTTGGAACCGTCTGTACAAATGGAACAGTACAGACGGTTTAAAGTTTGAACCGTCTGTACAAACGTAATAGTATAGACAGTTCTAAACTAGAACCGTCTGTACAAATAGATAAGCAAGGCTGGTTGATAGGCTGCTGCCGCGGTAGCAAAAACTACAGATTTCCTTGCCGCGGTAGGAAAGTAGCAGCGTCGGGGAGGGAGCTTGACAGCTCTGATTGTCGAACGGTTTTCACGGCTGTGAGCGGGAGGCCAAACTCTACGTCTCCACAAATTTTGAGCCAATTCTGAGAAAGTCGACGAAACGACTAGTGGAAATCCCGGCCCGAAATCAAAGATTTTGAAAACGGCACCTCGACGAAATTGCTCGGCAGAAGCTGGGATCAAGGTGGAAAGCAAGTCCTCGGCTCAAGCTAACCAGGGAAATAAGAATCACACAATTCGGAGTCCGGGTGTAGGAGATATGCCCTCCGCAAGATCAAAAAAAGTAACGGAAAAACTTTCGGAGCGAAAAAGTCCTACTTAGAAGCCAAATTTTGAGGATCAAGATGCATACAGGTGTATACACGTGTAGAATTTTCGGATGCGCCTCGTCGTTAGCTTCGATTTGAGTGGTCGTGGACCTAAAACGGACTCCGTATGAGAAAGTTACAGCCGTTTTACTAAAACCTCTCAAACTAGAGTTGGATCTAGACTCTAAAACTAGCATTCGGTGCTACATTACAGACGGCTCCAATTTGAAACCGTCTGTACAAATAGCACAGACGAGTCCAAATTGGAGCCGTTTGTACAAATCTAACAGTACAGACGGTTCTAAACTTGGAACCGTCTGTGCTATTTGTACAGACGGTTCCAAATTTAGAACCGTCTGTACTGAAAGCGTCCTGCTTACTCGTAGGGATTAGTTAAGAGGAAAGCTACTCAGTTTGTATCGCGTACTCAGTCTAGGTCAGTTGGCAACTCCCCTTGCTTGGACAACGCGAGATTGCGGGATCGAATCCCGCTGGAAGCATATTGTGCGATTTAATTCCAGTGGTTGGATGAGACGACGCGGACGGCCGGATGAGACGCGGTTGAAGACTAGGCACATGGCGCGTGGGGCCATATATTTTTTCTAACACGACATCACAGACAGGTGCTAATCGAGTAGTATAGACGGTTCCAAACTAGAACCATCTGTGCTAATCGATTAGTGCAGACGGTTCCAAACTAGAACCGTCTGTATAAATCGAGTAGTACAGACGGTTCCAAACTTTGTATAGACGATTCTAGTTTGGAACTGTCTGTACTAATCGATTTGTATAGACGGTTCAAAAACCGTCTGTACAAAGCTGATTTGTACAGACTCTTTCGTACAGACGGTTCGAAAAATCGTCCCGCAGGGGGGTTCCGAACCGTCTTTACAAATGATTTCTATTGTAGTGTATTAGGGGCCATGCAAGTTGGGAGACTCTGGCTACCGTGCCTGTCAACGTTGGGATTATTTTAAATCTTGTGGTCCTTGTGTTAGGTTCCAAACGTTGGTTCACTCTTAGGATTACTGGACTAGGAGAAATCAATTGCCTAATCACACGTACTCAAATCTAGATTTCCAGGTCTCGACCGAGGGAGGATTCAAACTTTCTACCACCACTAACCATCACAAATAACAGGAGTGTTACCAGCCGAAATTAATTTTCTGATTGTTCGAACGATTCCTTCGACGTGTTTCTCTCCTGACAGCTTCCACGTTGGTGGGCTCCACCTACCCACTATCCCTTCACTCATTTACTTTTTGCCGCATATTAGTCGCCATTGAGAGAACAATTCCCCGTCACATCTCTTCCACATAGAGAAAAATCTCCATCACTCCATCTAACTCTCTGGTGCCCTGCTGCCGGCCACCACTTCTTCTCCTCCTCTCCTGCTCAAGGGTTTCGCTGCCATGGTTCTCGTGGTCGCTGCAGGGTTGTTGTGCCCCCACATGCAGCCCTTCCATGAATTGCCGATGAGAAGGTAGGGTGGGGTACTAGAGTTTCCTTTTTGTGTTTTATCTGATTTTGTTGGTTGAGAACTCATCGGGAAAATAGTGGAAAGCTTGTGATTTTTGGTTGAAGGCTCAACCAAATGTTGAAAGCTTGACAACTTTTGGTCTAAAAGCTTGATGATTTTTGGTTTAAAGGTTGTCAATGAAAATTGATGACTTTTGGTCCAAAGCTAACAAAAATAGTTGAAAGGTTGATGTTTTCCAGTTAAAAGCTCGATAGTGTTTAATTTAGAGCTTGCTGAAAGTTGACGATTCTTGATTGAAAGTTGATGATTCTTGATTGAAAGTTGATGATCTTTGGTTGAAAGGTAACAAAATTAGTTGAAAGCTATTTTTTCATATTTTGTGATCTTCCTCGGCTCCGCTGACGGTGCTAGTGCCAGCGCGAAGTGACCGCGCTGTCACCGGTGATAGAGGTTGAAGGTGTTGTCGTCATAGAAACAACACTTAAGAGGAGGTGTTGATAACTCGATGACTATGTCGCAATAGTATTGGGCCGTGTAAACAGTCTTATGGGAAGGTGACCATACACTTGACATAATAAGACATTTCGATATTTTTTAAATAATTTTGGTCGTCTCATGGGGCACGCCCTAGTCTTATGTCTAGAGCAGAGCCTCGTACGTGACTTGGCTAACCACTTGGGGCTGTCAATGATTTCCCAAGAGTGCTCCTAGAGCTCCCTGTCTTGTGACTTGGAGCTCTAGCCCTCCCTCATGAGATTTTCTCATTTATGGAATGAATTTTACATACCCCATGGGGGGTTTATATAGGCTAGAGCCCCATGAAAATGACCACGGGTGCCCTTAAGGGATGAGTAAGAGAGGGGTAAAAGGGTAAAACTTGGTCCATGAGTCCTGGTGTACTAAGGAAGTGGGGTGGTGCATGGTCCATGGTGAACTAGCCCCCTCATATACCTCCTAATTTCGTTGATTTGGTTTGACTTCCTTTGATGGGCTAATTGTTTATTGACTTGTTGACATTTTGCCAAATAGACGCCACATAGGACATCATGGGCCAGCCCATATTGTGATTATTATTTCTCGAACAGGAGCCTCCGTGAACTGTAGTAGTGCATGTAGGCCAACTATCACATGTTGAGGAAAATTTTCGTCTTCTTTTGAGTTTTTCAACTGAATACTAATTGCTTGATTTTGCGGGAGGTTCCTGTCTAGATCTTCTACTGGAGGCGAATGTGCTTGTTTCGTAATGACGAAGAAAGAAAAAGGAAAGAAATCCCTTTTCAAAAAGAAGAGTGAGGCTCGTAAGGATTTTCTCCCTTTTCCTCGGGGTTTTCGTCCTCTTTTTTTTTCTTAACTTCCCCATAATTCTATAAAAAATAGAGAGGAAAAAATCACCACAGCCCTTATTGACCTGCTGAAAGGACCAAGGGTGCCGACTAGAGGGGGGTGAATAGGAGGCTAATTAAAATTACTTAGTTTTAATCTTGTTAGCTGGTTATTGACTTAGCAGATCAACAGATTTAAATGGCTGTGTGACAGGTTCCTAACACAGGTGGAATATAACAAGTAAAATAGCACATGGCTGTCACACAGGTGGGTCACACAGGTGATCTAATAACCTAGCACAGGTAAGCAAGAAATATGGCTGTGACACAGCTGACTAAGACAGGTAGAAAAGATGGTATATCTATAACACCTGAGATACAGCTAGTACAAGCAGGCACAAAGCAGATTAAGTAGGTATAAAGTAGATCTGAATCAGATGAACAAGGATATCTCAGATCATATAAGCATGCAATGAATATTACTGCTAAAGGAAATATGCTAAGCACTCAGAGAGAGACAAGTGAATTTATCCCGAAGTTCCCTACTCTTTTCAGAGAGGTACGTCTCCGTTGGAGAGACTACTCCGAAGAGATAGTCAGCACTGAATCGTGCTTGTCCTCCGAGTACCTGACGTTCAGGCCTGTTCCTTGCTTGTGGAGGTCCTTTTGCCTTACAGCAAGATGACCTCGATGCTCCTTCACAAACTTACTGATTCAGCCCACACAAGCTTGGGTGATATCAGCAACTCCTACACCCGTCTAGGAGTAGACACTCCAAGAGTAATAGATGATGCAGCAGCAATCTCTTGGAGGAACCTTTGCTCGTGCTCAAAGCTCACAAACTCACTCGGACTGACCCTTAGGCTTTTAGCTCTTGTTGAGTGGTTGGAGGCTTTGCAGCGGTCGTATGTGATTCACTGGTTTGAATAAGGTTAAGAACGAAGTCCTCCCCTGGTCCCCTATATATAGGGTCCTCAGGCACCTGACCGTTACCCTGTTGCCACGTAGGATTAAGTGAGCCACCGGTGTCAGCCACCGGTGACACAGCTACACACTACGCCCAACTGTACCCGGCTCAGGCAGACCGACACCTGTGTCACCGCGGCACACACAGGTGAACCCTTAGCTGATAGCCACACTACTCAGCCCGGTCCTCAACAAGTTGAGTTCCTCAACAAGAAGCAAGATCTTGAATCTCTAAAAGTGGCTCATGATGAACTTAGATTTGAGAATGATTCCCTCATTGCCAAACAAATTAGTGAAGATCAAGAAGGCTTTAATCCTCCATGCTTGAAATGCATTGCATCATCTAATGACATGTCTCCATCTACATCATCTAGCACCATACACTCAAATGTTATATCTTCAAATGCTATTATGGTCTCTTGTTCTTCTAACCCTCCATCCAAGGAGACCATAGATGCTATGAGTGAGAATGCTAGGATGAAGACCATCCTTGAGGTTGGCTTCTTCAAGTGCCGTAAAGGAAGCGAATCTCTGAGAGAGCTTCTTAGCAAGCAATCGATGAATTCGAAGAAAGAAGGGTTAGGCTTCATCCCAAGCTACAACTCGGATGGAACCAAGTGGAAACCCGAGCAATATCCCAAGACCAAGTGGGTGCTTGGAAGAGGGAAGAATATCGATCTCACTCATTTTAGTGGCTATGCTAGTAAAGATTATGCATCCATGCATGCTAACCATAATGCCAACTATAGACTAGCAAAAACCCAAAAGGGTAAAGTATATGCCAAATTCATTGGGCACAAGAGTAGAGATGTGACCTCTAGCAAAACTATTTGGGTACGCAAAGATCACATCGCTAACCTTGCACCCAATGTATTTGACACATCTAACAATGTTCCAACCACTAACATTCACGGACCCAAGAAGATATGGGTACCTAAAAGAAACTAATTGTTTTGTAGAGCTACGCCTCCGGAGGAAGAGAATGGGTGCTTGATAGTGGATGCACCGATCACATGACCGGAGACGAAAGCATGTTTGATGAGTTCATGCCAAATGCTTCACCTTCTCGAAGCATTACATTTGGAGACAATGGTAAGGGAAAGGTAATGGGACTAGGTAAAGTAGCAATATCCAAGGACAAATCTATTGCTAATGTTATGCTTGTCAAGTCCCTTGGATTCAACTTAATGTCCATTGCTCAACTAACCGATCTTGATCTTAATGTATTATTCACTAAAATTGATTGCCAAGTAACTAAAAGTGATGATCAAACCTTAGTCTTCAAAGGAATGAGAAAAGGCAATCTATATCTTATTGATTTCTCTAAAGGTCCTCAAGTGACCACATGTTTGATTGCAAAGTCTTCAAAAGGTTGGCTATGGCACCAAAGACTTGGACATGTAGGAATGAGAAACCTCGACAAATTGGTGAAAGGTAAACATATCCTTCGAATCACTAACGTATCTTTTGAAAAGGATAGACTTTGTAGTGCTTGTCAAGCCGGGAAGCAAGTGAAGTCAAAACATCCCTCCAAGACCGTCATGTCAACCACATGTCCTCTCGAGCTTCTTCACATGGACTTATTTGGTCCAAATACCTACAAGAGCTTCGAAGGTAACGTTTACGGTCTTGTAATAGTAGATGATTTTACTAGATTCACTTGGGTATATTTTCTTGAGGATAAAGCTAGGACCCAAGAATGCTTCAAGAGATTTGCAAGAAAAGCACAGAATGAATTTGAGTTGAAGATCAAGAAAGTGCGAAGCGACAACGGGACGGAGTTCAAGAACACAAATGTAGATGACTTCCTCGACGAAGAAGGCATCAACCATGAGTTCTCCGCCGCCTACACGCCTCAACAAAACGGTGTTGTTGAAAGGAAGAATCGAACCCTAATCGAGATGGCGCGTACAATGCTTGATGAATACAACACGCCAAACCGATTTTAGGCGGATGCCATCAACACCGCATGTCACGCCATCAACAGGCTCTATCTACACAAATTCATGAAGAAAACATCTTATGAGCTACTAACCAGTAACAAACCAAACGTTGCATACTTTCGTGTATTTGGATCTAAATGCTATATCTTAGATAAGCACCGCACATCTAAATTTGCACCAAAATCACATGAAGGCTTCTTTCTCGGTTATGGCTCGAGTTCGCACACTTACCGAGTCTTCAACAATTTCACACGAAAAGTTGAAGAAACGGTGGATGTGCAATTCGATGAAACTAATGGCTCTCAAGTAGAGCAATTGCCAAGTATTACGGATGAGCTTGTTCCCAATAAAGCTTTAAAGAATATGGCCATTGGAGAAGTAAAGCCAGTTGAAGTCAAAGAGAGCACTTCATCTCTAGATGTCATACCACCTTCCTCAAGTCAAGATCACCAAGAAGGAAATGATGACACTGAAACAAATGCCGAAGATGAAGGTCAAACAAGGCTTCAAACTCAAAGTGGTCCACATCACCCAAAGCTCATGAAGCAAATCCAAGATAGTCATCCAGTTGACAGAATCATCAGTGACATAAACAAAGGTCCACAAACTCGCTCACGTACTAGACTTTCAAACTTTTGTGAGCACTACTCCTTTGTGTCTTCTTTGGAACCAACTAGGATCGACGAAGCAATGGATGATGAAGACTGGGTGATGGCGATGCAAGAAGAGTTGAACAACTTCGAACACAACAAAGTGTGGACGCTAGTCGATAGACCGAACCCCAAAGAGCACAATATTATAGGAACAAAGTGGGTGTTTCGGAACAAGCAAGATGAAGATGGTCAAGTGGTGCGAAACAAAGCACGTCTCGTCGTCCAAGGCTACACGCAAGTGGAAGGTTTGGATTTCGGTGAGACTTATGCACCCGTAGCTAGACTAGAAGCTATTAGAATCTTGCTAGCTTATGCAAATCATCACAATATCTTGCTATATCAAATGGATGTTAAAAGTGCATTCTTAAATAGTGAAATTGAAGAATTAGTATATGTTGAACAACCCCCAGGTTTTGAAGACCCAAAATTTCCTAACAATGTGTATAAACTTCACAAAGCTCTATATGGACTTAAACAAGCTCCTAGAGCATGGTATGAATGTCTTAAGAAGTTTCTTCTAACTAAAGGCTTCAAAACTGGAAAAATTGATTGCACTCTCTTCACCAAAGTAATAGATGGTGAACTCTTTGTATGTCAAATATATGTGGACAATATTATTTTTGGATCAACTAACCATAATTTCAGCCAAGAGTTTGGAGAGATGATGGCAGAAAAGTTTGAGATGTCCATGATGGGAGAGCTGAAGTTCTTACTAGGTCTTCAAGTGAAGCAACTCAAAAATAGAATCTTCATCTCCCAAGAGAAGTACATTCGGGACATGCTCAAGAAGTTCGACATGGAGAAAGCAAAGGGAATACGAACTCCAATGCAAATGAACAGCCACCTCGACCTAAATGAAGACGGTAAATTCGTTGATCAAAAGGTATACCGTTCTATGATTGGTTCCTTGCTTTACCTTTGTGCATCTAGGCCCGACATCATGTTAAGTGTTTGCATGTGTGCACGGTTTCAAGCCGCTCCTAAGGAGTGCCACCTCACGGCCGTCAAGAGAATTCTTCGATATCTAGTTCACACTCCCAACTTAGGGTTATGGTATCCCAAAGGGGCTAGTTTCAATCTTGTTGGATTTTCAGATTCGGATTATGCGGGAAACAAGGTTGATAGGAAGTCCACCTCCGAAACATGCCAATTCCTAGGTAAATCCTTAGTTAGTTGGTCTTCCAAGAAACAAAACTCTATTTTCCTATCCACCGCCGAAGCCGAATACATATCTGCAGGTGCTTGTTGTGCTCAATTATTGTGGATGAGGCAAACTTTGAAGGATTACGAGATTATTATAAAGGAAGTGCCTCTTTTGTGTGACAACGAAAGCGCAATCAAGATAGCCAATAACCCAGTTCAACATTCCCACACAAAACACATAGACATCCATCATCACTTCATTAGGGATCATGTTGCAAAGGGTGATATTGTTATTAGCCACGTGAGAACGGATAAACAATTAGCGGATATCTTCACAAAACCCTTAGATGAGCATAGATTTTGTGAGTTGCGAAGTGAGCTAAATATCTTGGATTCTCGAAACATAACTTGAAACCATGCATACATGTTTATACCATGACTTGATGATGAGACTCTAGATGTAAACACATTAAAAGAAAGTATCATTCTCTCAATGAATGTATACATCTAAGAATGTGAGAAAAGTAATACATATGCTTATTGATGAATATGATTCATAGAACCCTCTTCACAAAATTGATATGTGGTTCTAAATCTTTACATTCATACATGGTGGCTTCAAACCACCACATTTGACATAGATCTAGTTTTAATCTTAGTCCTATTGATCATCCAGTTTATAGCTAAATTCTTCAGTTGGTATTTCTCTAAGTGGATGACAAAAGACCCTAATCTCTGATCTATCTCATATCTTGTCTAAAGTCTTCATGCTATTCTTCACAAGTGCACTGTTGAAACCTATTTCGGTACCACCGATTTCCCTTTCTGATGCTACCGCGATACTCCTCAGAGTCAGTTTCTGTTTTAAAGCAAATTCTTCGGTTCTACCGGTTTTCAAAACCCGGCACAACCGGAAACACACTCTGTTGAGACTCTGAAGAATGAAGAGTTGAGTTCCAGTACTCAAAAACCGGTGCTACCGCGATTCATTCCAGCACCACCGCTTTTGATGACTCAAAACGGCAGATCCGGTTTCTTCGCAAACCGCATCTCTGGCTCTACCGGGAACCGGGGCTATAAATAGACCCACGTTCTCCTCCCCGACGCTTGAACTCCCAAAAACCCTAAAAAACTCTCAGCGCCGCCGCTGTTCTTCGTCCGACCACCGGAACCACCGCATTTCACGACCGGACTCACCGCCGTCGCCGGACTTCTTCACGTCTGCCGTCGCCGTAGCAGCACCGCCGTCGCCGAGTTAGGGCATGGTAGTGGAACCCGCGATTTCCTCTTCGAATCTCATCGCGTGAGTTCAATCTCCACGGTACTTTTTCCCTCCAAAAACTAGTACCTGTCAAATCACGAATTCCCTAGACTTTTGGCGCGTTTTTAGATTCCGTTCAATCTCTGCGCTAATCAGAATGAGTTGTTTGTCTTCAACTTTTCCGGTTCAACTGAGTCTTCAAACCGGTAGTTCCGCGTTTGTGCTCTGCAACGCTGAAGCACAAGCCCAGCACTTCCGGAAGTGAAACCGGTTGCACCGACTTTGAAGAAATAACACATTCTTCAGCTAAAATTATTTTCTTCAAAATTGTGTCTGCTGAGTGCTCTTGTGATCTTACCTTCTCTCTACTTATCCCATATGCTTCACAGGTATCAAAATGAGTTCTGATCAAAGTGACTCAAATGCTGAGCGCAGTTATGATATTCAGATCAGTAACAGTGATCCAGATAGGGCTTCCAACAGCTCCAGAGAGAGTTCTCCTCCTCCTCCTCCAACCAAGAAGTCAAAGTCTCAGGCTGGTTCTTCAGGAACCGCAAGCAAAAGGAAAAAGCTGCAGAATATGGCATTTGAAGTGCCCAAGGAATTGAAGATGTACACTCCTCCTCATGAGTCTGCCATGCAAAGAAAGCACAGACATCAGAGGATCAGAAGGTATTGGGAGAAGCAGCAAAAGGAAGGAAAATATGTAACTGCTTATTGGAAGAATGTCTTCGAAGAAAGAGCTGCCAAACAGACTCCTGTTAAGTCCAAGAAGCCATCTTCTTCAACACTTGAAGAAGTCAGGAAGAGGAAAGAGGCAGCCAGTGCCTCAAGAGTGATTCTTCAGCAGAAGAAGTCTCCTCCAAAGGAGAGAAGGGTAGTAGGAAAAGTGAGTGAGAGCAGAGCTCAAGCTTCAAAGTCTTCAGCCCCCAAGCCATCTTCTACTCCAAGGGATGAATCAGGTTCTGACATTGGGGATAAAATCCCAATTGGGCTTAGGGCTGCCATAAGAATGAAGAAGGCAGCAGATCAATGGGAAGCTGAAAAGGCTCAGAAAGTTGCCCAAGAATTGGATGCCCAAGAAAGAGCTGAAGCTCAACCTCAAGCTGGCCAAATGATCCCCCTCTCAGAAGCAGAAAAGGTCAGACAAGGGGCTCTAGCCCTGGAAAGGCTAGAAATCTATGAAGCTGCCAGGATAAGCAAGGCAAGACTTGATGATTTTCACAAGCAAAAAGCTCAGAGAGAGGAAGAAATGAAGAAGTTAAAGTCAGCTCAAGGCAAGAGCAAGGAAAGCTTCCAAAGATACAAGACCCTTATAGCTATACAAGCTTCTGAAGAAGAGAGAGGAAAAGGCTTAGCCAAAGATGCTACCCTTGCTGAGTCAAGGAAGAAGAAAGCAATAGCAGAAGCTGCAAGGATCAGAAAAGAATTAAGAGGCAGTGTGGCCAAGCCCTCTCAGCCCTCCAGCTCAGCCATTGAACAACCTCAGGTTCAAGACCCCTCACAACTAGCAAGTCCAGCAGGGACCTCTGCACAAGAAACAACCTCAGCAGCTCCAGTTGAAGAGTCTGCTGATCTAGTTGAAGCACAGGCTACAGCTCCAGTTGAAGAGCAGCCTGCTCAAGTCACAGAGATTCCTCAGGCTTCACGTGCTGATGTTCAGCAAGAGGAATCCCAGGTTGAAGAACCAAGGTCTCAACCTGAAGCTCAAGTTGAGGCTCCAACAGCTGAAGTGCCAGAAGGCCACCCGGTTGAAGAGCAACCAGTCCAACCTGAGCATCCAAGAGAAGAACCCCAGTTTGAACAACCAGCTGAAGAGCAGCCTACTCAGTCTGAGGAGGCAATCCCTGAAGAACAAGCTGGTACTGCTGCTGGCAGTGCTGAAGCATCTGCATCCTCTGGAGGTCAGGCTCAAACACAAAGATATGAGTGAAGAATGAGGAAACAAACTGTCACTCCTAGACCAACACCTCCAGCAGAGAAGAAGAAGAAGAAAAAGGCTGATAAGTTGCCTCCTAGGCCCAGTCAAAGGACAAGATCCTCTCTGAAGAAAGCAAGGCTCCATGAGGATGAAGAAAACATTGAAATGAGGGAGCAGCAAAATCTTGAAGACAATGCTGTATTAGTTGTGCTGGCCCTTACTCAAATGATTCCTCGACAAGGCAGAAGGCCCCAACCAGTGGTTGAATACAACAAGCTGACCAATGAAGAGCTCAGAGAGATTAGATAGGATGTAAATCCCTATGAGTTTGCCAGGGATGCTTCAAATCCCAGATTCTGGACTAGGACCCAGCAAGATTTTTATCAGACCACTCTCTTCAAGAAGAACAGAGTCTTCAAACATCAGTATGTTGATAGAGCTTATTTGGAGAAGAACAGGTGCTTTGCCCCTGTATTGGATGCTCTTCATCAAGTGAATCTTGAAGACTTTGTCACTTTTAAGCAAGACTGGAATGAAGAGCTCATACTTCAGTTCTATGCCACTTTGTATATCTCAGGAAGTGATGCTCACTCAAACACTTGGAAACTTGAGTGGATGACTGGCCATTCCAGATATGAAGCAACTTTTGAAGAGTTCATTGCTAGAACAGGGCTCGGAATGGATATCAACTCTGAAGATGCCAAGATCCACAATGAAGACATCTTACCCAAAGAAGGGTTGGCTCCTCTATACTATCAAGACAAAGAATTTGTCCTCGGCAAGACAGCCAATCTCACTTACGCTGCCAGGACTGTTCTGAAAATTTTGAGGAAGACACTTGATCCGAAGAAGGGAAATCAAGATGAGATCCACCACCGAGCAAGGAACCTTCTTCTGAAGATCATGACCCATATTTCCTTCAACATCGCTGATTTCTTTGGCAACTTCATGAGCGAAGCTTATGCAGATCACATCAAACAGCTGCCTTATGCCCCCTACATCATGAAGTTCATTTTGAATAAGACAGAGATTGCCTTTCATTGCGACACCACCCATACCAAGTTCACTCCCTCTCTATATGAAGACTTGGTGAAGAAAGTATCTCTTGTCCAAGGCAAAGGCAAAGCTCCAGCTGATCTAGCTCCTCAACCCTCAGCTCCTCAGGCAGGTGAAGAACGAGTTCCTCTGGCCAGTGATGACCCTGCTTTTCATCACTCTGAAGGCCAATCTCAGTCGCCTGAAGCTCAACCCCAGGCAGCTCCATCTCCAACAGACCTTATTCTTCAAGAGCTTCGCCAAATGAGGTCTGAGCTGCATCAGATGAAGAAGGAGCAGAAGTTAGCCAGGCATGACCTCAATGCACTCTTCAACATGGCATCTATCTCCCAGTTTGCTGACAGAGAAGCGCTTAAACGCTCTTGGGTACTTCTGAAGAAACACTACTCTGAAGCAGAGCTTGAAGCACATGGAATCAAAGAATCCTACTCCTGGTGTGCTCATTCTTTGTCTTCACTTCACTACAGAGTAACCCCAAGTCCTACCAACTCCTCTGTCCAGCCAGATGAAACTGCAACTTCTCCATCAGTGCCTCCATCAGCTCCAGTTCCTCAGCATTCTCCACATGCCTCTGCCTCTGCAGTTCCCCCAACAGCCTGAAGTTTTTGGTTCTTTGATGCCAAAGGGGGAGTGATAGAAGCTTCAACCCAAGGAAAAGGGAGCGCTGAAGAAGAAGATTTGAAGAAGTTTAGGAAGAAGAAGATTTGAAGAAGTTTAGGATTAGAAGAATTACAAACCTCATTTTTCTTTGATTATTCTTGTATTGGTTTGTAAACTCTAAGTGGTGATACTCTTTAGTTCTATTTCTTCACATACTTTGAGTAATTTTCATGCTTTGATCAAATATTCTGATTAATTGCTATGCATGTTTATTTGGTTGAATCACCACTTGTGCATTGTCACATTATCTATTATTCTCATACAATGCACTGCCATGGATTTCAAGATATAGGGGGAGCTCCTCAAAACTCCTCAAAGATGTGCACTTGTATTCAAAGCAAGATTAAATCAGTGCATATATTTAGGGGGAGCTATCTCTATATCATGAAACCCAAAACACCAATTCTTTATATTCAATTTGAAGCTTTAATCGTGTTGTCATCAATCACCAAAAAGGGGAGATTGAAAGTGCATCTAGTGCCCCTAATGGATTTTGATGATTAATGACAAATGATTAAGGGACTAATGGTTTACTAAGTGTACACAGGTGATTAGTCTCCAGGTGATTGGCTTAACCGATAAATGACGACCCCTAAAAATTGATGTTCAAGAAAGGCTTGGATCTAGAAGATTAGTGGAGATTTTCTAGTGTTTTTATGATCAAAGATCATTTGAGTCTATAGGACAAGCCGCCTATTAAGAGGGGTCAGATAAGTTAAGCTCTAGGAAGGATCTTCTTAAGTGCTCAGTTCAAATCTCAAAGAAATCCTTTTGAAATCTCTTTCTGAAACACAGTCAGTGACTTTCGGTTGTACCCGTTTGAAGAATCGGTTGTACCGGGATTGGCCTCTGATGCAAGGTTTGAGGACTTAGCAGTCTCAACCTTGAAGAGCTTCAGTTACGGCACAACCGGTCTTGAATCCGGTGCTGCCGAGAATGGCCTCTGTGTTGGAGAGTTAGGGAACCCTGCCGCTTAGGGTTTGCCCTAGTTTGATATTCTGAAAACCGGTACGACTGGTTTGGGAGTCCGGTGCTACCGGGATATGCTTCTGTACCCTAGACCAAGTCCTGTCGAGCATGGGAATTTTCCTTCGACTGAGGAGGCACATGGAGATGAATGCACCAAGAATACCTCCACCATATCCACTTGTGTCAGAAGCAAGATGCAACCAATCCCATGTGAGGATGAGAGCCACCAAGCCAACTCGAGAGAGTGACAAAAACCAAGAGTTGTGTGATTCCACCAAATGTGAGATTGAGTGCATCAACATTGAGGGTGAGAGAGAAACACCACAAGAGTTGAGAGAGGTAGTTGATAGGTCAAGTGAGGTCAATTCAGAGGCTAATTACTTACCCTCTTCTTTTAGTGTTGTTTCTCACTTGGTGCAAGATTTGGAGACCCAAGCGGCATCCATTTTCAACAAGCTAGCCCCACCATTGGATGCAAAAGAGTTCATCCCGGTGGAAAATGGAGAACTTGCCACCACGAGGTTATGTCAAGAAGACGGAGGCTTAAAGGAGACAATCATATCATCAACACCTATTTCAACTGAGAAGGACATCAAAGGTAACATTCAAGGTGTTGGTATGATTGTCTCACAATCAAATGTGAGAAATGTTGATTGCTTACATGATGTAGATGAGCTTTAATGTTTCTTCTCATGTCATGTTGACTTTCCCATGTGATGATTTGATTGCAAGCCATGCTATTCATGTGGAGTTAATTAGACATGATGAAGTTCTATCTAAAATCACACTTGCTCAGTCCATATGCTATATCATGTTTGATGAGCCTTTGACTTTGTCGTGTGCTTTAACTAAGATTTCAGAAATCACATATTTGAAGTCTTTTCATAGTACCTATGCCTATCCTTATAAATTTAATTTAATTGGTGAATATGGCATAGATGATAAGTTCCTAGTATGTGGCATGAATGTCACTTGTAATGAAATTGCCATGTTAAAATTGCATATTTTAGGCAATTCATCTTATATGCCATGCTATGCACAATCTAACATGCAAAATGATCATAATGCCCCTTGTGTTGTAAGAAACATGATGACCACTTGTTCTTTCCAGAAGATTTCTTGCAACCATACTTGTGTGATAGAAGTGCCATCTAATGAACTTTGTCAAATCACTCCTTTTGTTGCAACAAACATGTTGGCCACTTGTTCTTTCCACGGATTTGCTTGCAACAAAGATATTAAGCTTGAAAATGCGAAGGTCCCTAAAACATTCTCGTGCCTACTGGGAGAATTTGATTCAAAACATGCTCATCTGAATTTATTGTGCAACATGGATAACATAATTAGAGGTGACATGGAAATCAAGTTTGACGCATCATATTCAACATGCACCTTTAATTTACATAATTTTGTGCATAACAAAGGACAAGTCAAAATGGATGACATGTACATATACCATGTATACACATTACATTTGCTATACATTTTGTGTGCTAATGGTGGTATGCGAAAGAAGAACCACGTCATGATGAATGATGTGTTCATCTACCACGCATATACGATGTTTGTTTTGTCTAGTGATGGTGCAGGAAACAATGTCTACATCTCGAACTCTGAACAACATGAGCTAACCAAAAGAGCTCAAGAGAGCTACTTAAGCATAAGCTCTCATGACTTGTTCAAGCCCAACACCCCAGGACGACAAGAGATAACAAGGAGAGCACGAAGGAACCTCACCAAGGTGAATTCTTTCCCTTGTGATAACCCTCTCATAAGCTTCAAGGATGGTCTACTCTTTGAGTGTTCTTTCTTCTTCATTGTCAGCTTAATGTACATCATGGAAGGAGAAGGAACACCATGGACTAACAACTTCAAGGGAGACGAAGGTGCGAGGTATCAACGAGAGGAAGCTTGGAGATCATCCCTCTTTGGCATGGAAGGAGTAGAGTCGAGGACGATTCCTTTTCAAGAAGGGGGGAATGATGCGGAGCATCCCACGGATAACATGTCATCAAGCTATTCAACTCCAAGTGACACGTGTATGGATCCATATGTAGCCAAGACATGGCATGAAAAGGTGAATCTTTTCCTTCACACGTGTCCATCTAATCCTACCTTGAATGGTATGCTACCTAATGCTTTGATTCTATGCTTGCTAAGGTATAAAGGAGCAACCAAGTGGAAGAACAAGCTGACGAGCAACGGGACTGACGAAGAAACGCCAAGCATCAAGACCCCAAGCTCCAAGCCGAACCCCAGCCGGACTGCTGTTTCGGAACCTCCGGACGTTCACTAGAAGTGAAGACCCGGACTATCCGGGTGAGGCCCGGACCCTCCGGATTTGAGCCGGACCTCAACCCGGACCCTCCGGGTGAGTGTCCGGATCTTCTCTGGACAGGCCGGACCTCAACCCGGACCCTCCGGGTGTTTTTTGTGTCCGGGTCTTCTCTGGACAGGCCGGACCTCAACCCGGACAGTCCGGATGAGGGTTCGGATCTTCTCTGGAAAGCCCGGACTGCAACCCAGACCCTCCGACCACCCGGACTGTCCGGCCCCAACCCGGACCATCCGGATCTGCCCGCGCGCAGAAAAATGGGCCAAGGCCCATGCATCTCTAAGTGGAGGGTTAAACCTATAAATACCATACCCCCACTAATTAGGGTTTTCAGACTTGTTGTTTTAGACTAATAGTGAGCTTTGCTCCTAATCTAGGGTTTCATTCCTCTAGGTTTAGGAGTTCCCCCATTAGGCCTTACTTTTCCTTGTGAATTGTACGGATCGGCGCGTGCCTCCGAGGGGTAAACGTGGCATTCAATCAAGAGGATTGTTGAATTGGTTCCTAGTTCCCAAAGGCTTTCCCATTGGGGTTTGTTGTTGGGGTGTGTTTTTCCAATTAGGCTTTCCTAGTTATCAAATCCAATCCGTGAAGATCGGGAGCCACCGTATCATTAGAGCTCGAAAATAACTACGAAACCCCCCTGTGTATACTTCATCAGTCACAGAATATGCTGACAAAGACGACCAAAATTAATAACATGGCACACATCGCGTAGCTTCTTACAAGAGTGTTTAACACAATAAGCCACGGGGCTAATAAGGTACATAGGACTTATGTTCTTTACAAATCAGAACACAGCGGAAAATATATGGATAGAGTAGTGGTCTTCATCTCAGCCAAAGGTAATCGACAAATTCTAGCGTAACCCTACTCGTCATAATAATCATCATTGTAGTCCTCCTCAACGGCTTCAAAAGTTATCTGAACATGCCGAAAATAAACATGCTCGATGAGTACTTCACGTACTTAGCGTGCCCCTATTTAGGAAAACCTATTGCTAGAAAGGGTTTTATGGCTCATTTTGAAAAAAAAACACTTTTAGTTGAATTATCATAACTTGTTTCGAAGGCAGGTTTTGAGATCAAAATTTTATTTGAGATTAAAATAATTTTAATAACTGGGTTGTTTAGTGAAGGTTCTAACCACCAATACTGGTCAGGTATGGTATATGCCTTAATCTCGATGAATGGTTTTGACCACCTATACTTATCTAAAAAGGGAAAAGAGATATAGGGAATAGCATGAGGGAGAATCGTTTTCATGAATAGAATGTTATGCCATCTGTAACCATGGACATGCATGGTAAATCGGTTAGTTCTACACTCTGGAGAGGTTGTAGACATTACCCACAAAATGTAAGATTAATCCGGGGTTTCACACTCTTCCAAGCAATGTGCCCAAGCACCTAAATCGAGGCCTTTATAATGTTTTCCCCTAGTTGACACTACCCACCTGCCCAACTTGAGAATAGCTATCACTAATAGTTGCCTCACAAAGTGTATGTCTTGCTTCGTTCCCTACATAATGTCACCCTAGCTTTCAACAAATTAGTTGGCCCAATGATGCCCATAATAGATTTGTGATTGCCCTTGGTTCACAATTTCATAAATTTAGGATTCAGTTTCTTACGGTGTAGGTGACTCTAAAAAAAATCTAAAAACCGAATGTTCATACAACCATCCACCACATCAATCCAGTTGTCACCTACACCTTAATGGTAAGTTGCATCCAGAGTAGAATTTAGATAAAAATAGCAATAGAGGGTAGATGCTCAACAGGCCCAATCTATCACCATGTGATAGCAATTCATGATTCATGATATGAGTGAACCTCTAGCGAGGGACGAAAGAGATTTTACTGATCTTTGCAGGGCTAAGTATTACTACTTCTAATAATAATGAAATAACTACTCTAGATAAAACAAGGTACTGATAATATGGATTCATGGTTCAATTTGGATTGACACTAAAGCATTTGATAAACAACAAAATAATATGCTTATTTATAAATGATACAAAATATAATAATTTTTAAACACATGGGATCAACATGATCAAGAACAAGGGGGCATGGCTTTATTATCATAGCCTCCCTTTTTTGATTTCTTCAAAAACCAATTTGAAAAGGGAATTCAAAGCAAATCCAAAAGCAATCCAAAAAATTATGAGAAAATTCATATAAACCAAATTAAATATAAGGAATCTACTAAAAATGGTTCAGGGGGAATATCCAAAAGAATGAAAGCTGAAAATTCATATCTCCTTTATTATAACCAAAATTAATTCAAAGACCATTGAATTAATTTGGGAAAAATCTAGATAAAATATTTAACTAAAAATAATATGATGTAATATCATTTGCTAGCTAAAAGAATTCAAACCCCTCAAAAGGTCAGTATGTTACATCTTTTCTCTAAGCTCAAGAAGTATGAGTGCATCTCCAATATCGATGATCATCCACCTCTGAACCCTCATACCTCTAACCTCTCCGGCCAAGCTCTGGCAAGAGCTCACGTCACTCGAGTGGAAGAATAAAACGAGGGTTGAGCAGAACTGAAAACCTATGCTATAGCAATTCCGATAAAATAACACGTATGTCTCGTGCTTCACTGCATGAGCATATCCGATAAAATAACACGTATGTCTCGTGCTTCACTTCATGCATGCAGTTTCATTCGTGTTGTTTCAGTCTAAGATTTTGACGCAAAAATCCTGGGCACGCCATTGCGCCTGCACTTTTTCATTTTTTATTTTTGGCGGGCAGCCTGCAAATTAAGGCTGGAAATGCTGCAGCGCGTTCTGCAAAGCATTGATTATGTCAGTTTCTGATAGCACGATGTCAGTGCACGTCATACGTACGTTCCGCCTCCCAATGCCCTGTCTCCCCCTCCTCGTCCCATGAAAGCGACCGAAAAAACAGCTAAAATCCACAGCTGTTGCCATCACTGCCTGAATCGTTACCAGTTTGGTACGTGTAGGTTTCGCCTGCTCTGCCCACCACACTCTCTGTAACAGTGTGCCTGTGGTCTGGTAAGTATGTATGCAGGTGTCCCCAGCGCTGCCTGCCAAAAAAGCACAGGCCGGCCGCACGTCTAAAGCCAACGAATTCTTCTGCCACTGCGCCGTTAAAGCTGCCTCTCTCTGTCTCCCCTTCATTTCCACTCTCACTCTCCCGAGTCTCCTCTCTCTCTCTCTCTCTCTCTCTCTCTCTCTCTCTCTCTCTCTACTGCGACGTACTACACGAGCTGTGTTGCTTCATATATTGGCATGTTGCCGTTTGCCATCGTGAAACATAGTACACATATGCATGTATCAGGAGCAGGGCTGAAGCTAGGCTGAAGGGTGAAGCCATCATGGCAGAAGAATTCCATGCAGCGGCGGCGGCCGCCTCGCCGCTCCCGTCATCCAAGAACGCCACCATGGCCGGCGGCATCCCGTGGCTGCTCAAGAAGCGCGCCAACAGGGTGCAGCACGGCTGGGCGCAAGAACCCGACGACGACGAGGTGGAAGAACAGGGCGCCGCCTGTTCCAGCTTCGCCGTCTCCACGCCCTCCCCGGTGGACGCTGCCGCGGGAGGAGCCGGGGCGTCCAGGCAGGCGCTCGCGCGGCTCGGATCGGCGATCATGGCCGTGTTGACGCGCGTGCGGCGCCGGGACGGGAGCAGGCCGATGGGGTCCAGCGTCACCGGCACCATCTTCGGCCGGCGCAGGGGCCGCGTGCACGTGGCGCTGCAGACGGACCCGCGCGCGCCGCCGGCGCTCATGGTGGAGCTGGGCGCGTATTCCACCGGCGCCCTCGTGCGGGAGATGTCCTCCGGGCTCGTCCGCATCGCCCTCGAGTGCGAGAAGACGCCGGCACACACAGGTAAGCATACTTACCACCTACTTACCTAGTACCGTCCTCAACCGCGATCGAGCTAGCGCTTAACATGTCATCAACGACGATCGATCGTTCGACGTCATGTCTGTGTACGTACGTGCATGCAGGCGGCGAGAGGCGGCGGACGGCACCGCTGGTGGAGGAACCGACGTGGCGCGCGTACTGCAACGGGCGCAAGTGCGGGTACGCGGTGCGGCGGGAGTGCGGCGCGGAGTGGCGGGTGCTGCGAGCCGTGGAGCCCGTCTCCGTGGGCGCGGGCGTCCTCTCGGACGGTGGCGCCGGCGAGGGGGACCTGATGTACATGAGGGCCAGGTTCGAGAGAGTGGTAGGGTCCAGGGACTCGGAGGCCTTCTACATGATGAACCCCGACGGCAGCGGTGGGCCCGAGCTCAGCATCTACCTCCTCAGAGTCTGACAGGGATCATCCAATGTTGTACTATGTTTACATGCATGCATGCATGGTTTTATGGGTTAAGTTACGCGTGTATCGCTCTTGGTTATGTCAAACTGGTGGTTTGTTGATGTACTTACATTACTCTCAGTCAGTTATTTCCGTTTATGCTGGTTTAGTACCGGTACGTACATGCATGCAACATATATTTATGAGTTTTTTTTTGCGAGGGATATTTATGACTAGTTTAGCTGTATCAGAATTACTAATTCGGAACTCTAAACTTGTGCGGTTATAGTAGTAACTTTGGACCTCCGAGAACTTGATATGTACTACTGCTTGCCCCTTACCAGTTCCACCTCTGTTGACTTCTCTCTTTGACGGCCACGACAGACCTCACTTCACCTGCCAGAATCACCACCGCCACCGTGGCTGGCTGCACCTCATCGCAAGATGCAGCGCTGCCACCGCCGGCTACGGCCACGAGCTAGCTGCAAATCAAACATCGTGGATATGTCGCATGCGCGTCCTCACAGCTACACCAGTGGTGTAATAATTAAGTAGCACTTGCAAGTTTTGTGTTCCAATGCTAGAGAAGGAAACATATTCTTACAAGAAAAGCACAGAAACATGGAAGGGCTTGTTCATCTGTGGCCCTCTATAATTTCAAGATAAAACTCAATGTCATTTGCGAGATAAATAAAACCAATATACTCAGAGAATAGTCCAAGTCACTCAATACTGTCTGTTCCATATATCTCTCAAATGATATTAGACTTTGTCTTTGAATTTATTTTTAGATATAGAGATGCATGTGCCCTTTCTTGTAGAGAGAACAGAGTATTCTGAGAATTTTCGAAAGCTTCCACACCTAATTTTCCATTCGTTTGCAAGTTGCAGGTAGCGAAACTTCCAAAAGAAGCACAAAAAAGAAATAATATCCAAATAAAGAACTGTTAAACATACTTTTTGGCTTTTCTTTTCTTTCCATATACCATTCACTTTTATTTAAAGCTGATCATTATTATTTACTCTTTATGCTGCAGGTAGTACATAATGTGATAATAAAGCTAGTTCGATAGGCACATCAATGTGTTTTCCTCTTTTTTATAGGCATACCAAGATGGTGTTCATCCATGTAATAGTACTACTCGCACTGAAATGATCATGTCTGATGCAGTAACTAAACTAAATCATGCCACCTTTAGTTATCCAAGCTCCATTCTCAATTAATCATAATTCACATGAAAACATGTCTTTTGTTTTTTCTGCAGTTTCTAATTAACTTATTTTTATTTTTCCTTTTGGTGATGATCTAATTACCTTATTCGATCCCATTATTGGAAACGAAACTTATACAGATATATAAAATGCTAAATGAAGATAAAGATTATATATTTAATTTGAAGTTGCAAGCAATTTCCTGAGTGACAATCTAAAGTTTTATCACTAAGAACATATATGAGCTCAACTTTAAAATATATGGACATTTAATCACCACTAAGCTCAATTATAATTGTCGTGTGATTTCTTTTTCATGATCTATATAATTTTTATTCCGAAGGCCAACCGATGGCTACTTCAAGCGGTATTACAAATTGTGTCATGTCACCACCCCAAAAGCTAGCTAGCTCAAATTCCTGTCGTCTTAGGGTATTTCTGACGACTCATCCGTCAAGATAATTTGAGGTACCTGACGTGTTAGCTGCACATACAAATGTGGTCGTATTTGCATCCTACACGCAACTTAATCTGTGTACTTCATTGTGATTTGACCATGATCGTTCTCGGTTGTTGAGCTTATACTAAGGAATATATATATAATCATTTTCCGCATAATAACCGCACCTGTGGTTATTATATGTCACCATCTACATATCAAAGGTGATGGATACATCAAGCCTAGATTATTATTTTTATAACTTATATAGACCCATCAGAAAAGTGATTTCAACATCTTGATCCTAATGAATCAATTTGTTCCCCATCATTAGGGTTCAAGAATCAAATCTACGTACCTTTTGGGCACCCTTATCTCTTTTGCAATAGCTTTTCTTCAGCATGTTTGATCTTTATTCTCTTGTTAGCTGGGGCGCCAAAGTAAACAGCGAGTGGACCACGATAGGCAAAGTTGGCGTGCTATGCATGGCCCAAGCAGTCATGCACAAGGGTGTACGTCTCATAACAATTCTCTGGTTGTTGGGCCACTGAGCATCGGTCTTTGATAACTGTGAGTGTGATTAAGTCAAGCAAAACAAGTTTTAAAAAAGTCAAGCAAAACAAATGGACCTGAGCTTAAAGGAGTTGACAGAAGGATGCAGCTGTAGCACCGTAGTATTATTATCTGTTCGATCCACGGTTTTCCACTCTTTGTCAGTCATGTGGTGCCCGTGGCAAGGGTACGCCTTTGATAGCTAGCAAATTACTACTGTCGGTTCATTTCCAGAGAACAAGGGGCAGAACCATATATCTTACCCCGGATGATCGGTTACACCTTACAATTTCTAAGCAGCACTCGGAGTATGGGAACCCCGTGACAAGACTCCTGCAGGATGTAACTTTGACGGTGAATGTGGCTTCGTGCGGCAGCTTCTTCAAGACTCGAGAGGGTCTTTCTTCTTCTCTCGACCCCTACAAGATGCTATGCCGGTATTGCCAAGTCTTGATGAGTGATGAAGATGAATTTGACAAGCATGCTTCAGCCATTGAAAGAAATCACTACCACAAAAACGACGATCCTGAACACCATATCCCAGGCGGTTATTGGAAAACCGATAGGAGGGTTAATCAACCTCAGCCGGTTCATCTCGGAAAACCGGCTGAAAAAACACTACTGCAGAATATATCACCAGTGACGGGCCAAAAAAGCCCAGTAGTGACGAGCGGGCCGGCCCGTCACTGGTGATCCGCCACTGGTAAGTGGTTATCAGTGACGGGCTACCTGCTCGTCACTGGTGATCTATTTATCAGTGACGGGCGTGTATGTGAGCCCGCCACTGGTGATATATTTACCAGTGACGTGCGGGAGTTGCAGCCCGTCACTGATAAGCTCTACAGCAGTGATGACCTCTCGGGGCCGCACGTCACTGCTGTTATGAGCAGGCCCAATTCAAAATTGTATTTATATGTACAATCAGCAATTAATAATTAATAATTATATTTATATGTGCAATCAGCAATTAATATTCAGTGACGGCACATCTATATCACAGTATATATCCATGCAACTTGAAACCACAAACACAATATGTTCTCGATATATAATTAGATGTTTCAAACCGAGTACGAAAATAACAAGTGCCAATACGTAGATATGTCCACAAGCGTATAAAGTACACCAGTTTGGGAATACACGACCACAAACACAATACATATGCAATGTTTTTCCCTCCTCTAGGGCCTATCTTCACACATTTTTCCCTCCTCTAGGGCCTAGCTGCATGTAGGCGAGTGCGTCTTCTTGGGACGGGATTTCGCGAACTCGCTACTCTGAGCGAGCGGCATGTTCCTCCCTTGGGTCATTGCCGGCGTAGTAAAGCCCGGTATCCGAGACGACATCCTTGTTGATGATATTCGCAAACGCATTTTGAAGGCATGCAAACTCTTGCTTCCAGTCGTACAGCTTGTGCTCGAGGTTATTACTCCACTTGCGTAAGTCGTCAGGTTTGCAAAACGTGTTTCGCGCTCGTATAAAGTCGTCCATGTGGGAGCAGACGTAGTAGCCACACGTCACACTATTCTCCGGCTGCTGTCTACAACAGAAATCAGTCACGTGTTTGAAGCGTGGACTACCACTTTTTTTACCATAGTTCCTCCCTTGTGTGCAAAGTCGAAGAGAGCATCATCTAGAACTTTCTTGAGTAGGGTGTAGTTTTTCTTCTCCCTTTTCATGAAATCATAGTAATAAGCGTTGCTTTCCTTCGGCACTAGCACTAAGAGGATCCAGTGGTCGCTGTGCAAACATGTGAGCAAAACAATATTAACCCACGAAGTTGGCTAGGTGCACAAGCAAAAGAGAAATTTACGAAAGCACAAAGTAGAGAAGGACTTACAATGGATTGTAGGGCACGAGTAGGTATTCCTTGCCCTTATGCGCTATCAGCGCACTCACGAGGTATTCTTTCATAATCTCTCTACCTTGTTGGGAGCGAACGTTGTTCTCGTGCATGTGATACGGATCTGCTATTCCAACATCGAGAATCTTCAGGCGTCTGGTCTCTCTGGCTAGGTGCAGCGCCCATAGCCTGACGAATGATGCTTCGAGCCGATAAAGGTTGAACAGGGCTAAGATCTCCGCAAAGTGCAGATAGAACTTGTCCGCGGGATACTGCTCGACGAAATGGAAACCCTCTGGCACCTTCGCCGTGTAATATGAGACATTAGTTTCATCGGGTCCTAATTCCAGCTGTCGAACGTTCTCATGCAGAATCTTCAGTTCGTTCGGGAGGACGTCGAACTCATCCCTTGGTACCATGGGGTGACCCGGGACATGATAGGCCCGCCATTGACGACCCGTTGCTCGCTGTCCTGATTGGGAAGATGCTGCGTAGGTTAAGGATTTTTTTAACCTCGCATCACCCTGTCTATCGTAAGTACCGGTGCTAGTATGTGTCTTCTTCGACCCTTTTTTCCTCGTACGCTGCGTGTCCAGAGATACGGCCCTCTGACCGGCCATTGCTTCTTTGGCTGCGCCCATGAGTGTTTTCGGAGTCAACTTCATCTAGGCTTGCTCGTCATGCTGGGGTGGCGTCGTATCTACAAATTCTCGTGTCTCTTCGTCACGAGGCATGCCATGCTCCGCGCCCTCCGCGGCATCCTCCATCTCCAGATCCCTATAGGATAGAGGTGCGCAAAGACCCAAAGGAGATGGTCTTGCTGATGGACTCTGGGTGTGGCTCGGCGACGATGTTGGACGATTGGAGGTCTCAATTAACTTTATCGCGTCCTTCGGCCACCGAAGAAAAAACCCCTTGCAGGCTCCTAGTTTTTCGTATCCCTCTTCAGGGGGGGTCATTCAAAACCAAGTCCTCAAAGGTGCCGACCACCTTAGTCAACTCCACCCTCGCCAAGTTTGGTGGTAAATCCACACAGTGCATCCTGTTTTCCGGCGTTATTGGGTGGACTCGACCGTATGCGACCGTCACCATCGAGCCGAGCACTTGGGTCTGAAGATGGCATGGAGTTATTACCTGCGAAACATATATACAGGTCGTCGATGTTAGGGTCCAAATAACGAAATCTATACGACACCGTTACGATTTGTTGAGCCGACGACGCTTACCGTTAGGCCGTCGATTGAATTTGGCGACCCGGGGCCAATGCCCGACACAGATGGGCTGCTACTCTTTGCAGCAGTGAAGGGCGGCGGCTGGGTATCCAGATTAAAGGGCGGCGGCTGCGTGCAAGGATGCTTGGGTGGACGTTGTAGTTGCTCATATATAGGCCCTAATATACGTTTCACCGCCGCCTCCACTCGCGCATCGAATTCTTTATCTTGCTTGGCTTTCCTCCTCTCGCGGGCAACCTCACAGGTTTGGGGACAATAATCAGCCCATCGAGCCCCATACCCGACCCCCATCACGCGGCCACAAGTCTCCGGCTTCCCGAGAGCCTTGTTGATAGGGTCTTGCCACCTGTCGCTATCGACAGAGTCCTGTGAGCTCTGAGGTTGCTAGCTTAGCTTTTTCTGCAAGCAACATAAACCATTTAGAAACGTACCTTCTCGAAAAATAATCTACGTGGGACAAATAAAGTAAAATGGGTTCAGAGGTTACCAGTTCTTCGTGCAAGTCCTTCATTTTCGCGTGCGTGAAGATCGGTTCCCCCGTCGCAGGGTCAAATTTTGCGCGAGCCCTCACAAAATCCTTTCTGCGCCCTTGCTGGATGTCCGAGAAAGGGGGTTCTTTCCCAGCCGCAATGAACCTTGCATCCTCCTTGTCCCATTTTGGCCTCTTCCCTTGGTAACCACGGCTGCCGAGTCTGTGGTCACCCACGATCTTCCCCCGCATGTCCTTCCCCCAATCACTCAACTTCTTGAATTCATCATCGGAGCGAGTTTGAATGAACTTGGTCCAGTCCGCCTCATCTATCGTAGGCCATTTCGGCTTTATCACGGTCTCAAAATCTTTATCCTTCATTTTATTGGCATGGTATCGCCAGGTATTCAAGGATTTGGACATCATGCTCAGGGCTTTTGTTGCGACTCTATTTTTGTCGGCCTCCGGGACGAAATACCTGCTGAATAGCCTGTCCAGGAGGAGAGTTCGAAGATGCTCGGTTTCTTTCGTCCTTATATCGGGGGTTGTGATCTTCACGGTTTCACGCAAGATGCAGCCTACGGCATTTGAGTACCCCTGTGCAGCTTTTAAAGGACTGGTAGATTTACCCAAATCATCCACTCGAGTGATTACGAAGGTGTCGGTACTCAACTTGTTAGGTCTCCTAGGCGCGAGCCGCCTTTTTCGCTTGGCTGGTGGAGCCCCGTCCGCCTGTTCTTCTTCAATACCGGTCTCGTATTCACGGCCGATCCCTTCGTCATGATCGGTCGCGTCTTTAGCACCGCCGGACTCTTTTGCACGTCCAGACTCTTCGTCCGACTCATCGTGGGACGAATCGTACTCGTTGTTATCCCCAGCAGCAGGGTCGTCGACGATGGCGGCCCCCTGAGATATTTGTTCGAGGGCCAGGTCCCGGGGAGCTTCCGCACGCCCCTCGATATCTCGGGACGACACCGGGGCATCCGTTGGTGTCTGCGACGAAGAGGGAGTACTTCCGGCCATTTTCGAACTAAATGGAAACTTGTTAAACAAAAATTAATGAAAACTACACTTATGAAAGCTTTCATGAGAGGCTAAAAAAATAATAAAAGTTTTGCTTATGTAACTCTACTTCCTATTACTTTAGTATTCGTAATATCCATTCATTATAGCAAACAAGGGTGCTAATTAAAATTTTCTTTCCAATTGAGATTTGAAATATTAGATAAAACATTTCAAAATCTCGGCAGGTTATTGAAATAAATTATTGAAAATTCAAAATTTCGGCATGACCCTTGCTAAAATTATACAAAATTGAGTATCGAACGTTGACAAAACGTTGACGAAGCAACATTTCGCCAAAACGTTGAACTCAGTTTCCCTGAAAAAATAAACAGAGCAACGAATGTTGCCTCGGCGCGACGGCCGGTACCACACGCAGGTCTCAAAAACCATGTTTTGAGCAATAGTGTTGTATACAAGGCTTTCAATACCCATCTATCCACAAAACTTAGGCCATCAAAATCAAAGCATGTATTCATCAAAATACAGAAATACTAATGCCAAATAAACAACAAGTCACTAGATCTGGACTAAATAAAAATGTTTGGCAACTCACGACAAGAACTATAGAATCACTTAGCACCACAAAGTAGGAGTAAACCTTAACAAGAAATCAAGGGCACTGATAACATAAATTATATAATCGATTTGAGATCAAACTGTTAATGAACAAATAAGCTGCACATGTGCAGCAAGGCACACCAGACAATGCCAATTCAGGCATCTGTGTCAACACTAAAATGATAGAATTAATCAAGCATACACCTGGACATCAATCAGATTAATGCATGAAGTAACTTATAAGTCCCTTGCAGTGTTGCCTAGTGCCAAAGTCCCTTGCAGTGTTGCCTAGTGCCAAACAGAAGGCCACTCATGATGTAAAAAATGATTCCAAGTTCTTTAGTAGCAGAACGTATCCGGGCATGAACATGACATGTATAGAAACATAATGAGTATCTTAAGTGTAAACGGAACTTACTTCAACCTCTGACCGTGGAGCGGCGGGAGGGGGGGGCGGCGAGGGGCCGAGGAGTGGCGGGGAGGCGGCGAGGGGCCGAGGAGCGGCGGGGAGGCGGCGAGGGGCCAAGGAGCGGCGGGGAGGCAGCGAGGGGCCAAGGAGCGGCGGGGGGGCGGTGAGGGTCCGAAGGAGCGGCGGGGAGGCGGCGAGGGTCCGAGGAGCGGCGGCGAGGAGGTGTCAGTCGCGAGAGGGATTAGGGCGGGCGCGCGGGATTTGGGGAATTTTTCCCCAAGTCCCGCGCGGGAGGTATATATTCTGGGATCATCAGTAACGAGCTCAAAACTGCGCACGTCACTGATAAAGTCTTATCAGTGACGAGCCAAGACGGGCACGTCACTGGTAAATCGGGATCATCAGTGACGAGCTCAAAACTGCGCACGTCACTGATAAAGTCTTATCAGTGACGACCGCATAGAATTGCTCGTCACTGGTAAGCTAGGTAGGGTTAGCCCGCTTCTATCATGATAATCAAATAATGGGACCATGTCACAAAGCTAGTGTAGTTTTCTTTTCTGTAAACATTGACTATGGCTAACATCTCAGTGTACCATGTCACAAAACTGGAAAAAATGTATAACGAAGATAAATAAAATAAAAATAGAGTATACCTTGCATTAGTACTTACATATCATTTAAGTGGTCATAGTCTTTAGTGTGTAACTACATTATAAAAACACTAACTTTACGAATGAAACATCTCCCACAAAATTACAATGCATCATTTCACAACAAGAAAAATTACTCATCATTATCGCCGATTTCTGCTCCAAATTAGCATTAACTTCTAGATAATTCTGCATAACTTCCGATCCAACCCGGAAGTAGTTCAGTCGAAACCACTTCGTCGTATATAGTCGCGAAAACCAATCCCCTGAGCTATATTCTCTACGCCTCTAGAATAACCCCAAGGATAGACCAGCCCTCCTTTTGGCCATCATGATATGGCCTTTAATTCGCAACCGTCTCTCACATGTGCGTCAATACAAATACAGGCAATGATATATACCGGTAGGTATAAGTGAACAGAACAACAGTACTGTTCTGCCACAAGAGGTCTCTACTGAAATATCACTTCGTGCCGCAGCACCACAGCTACATATGACCACGCCGGCACAACGATGGAAGTAGCAAACCACCACTGCTGAGATAACTATGCGGCTTGCCGTATGTCAAACCACCTCAAGATGTGACCACGAACATAATTCAGCTCCAGTTCTGCAATAACTCCTGAAGAACTGTTACATCCATCGTCCATGATACCTCACCCAGGTACACACTTTTTGGTCTTGGCTCCGTATAGAATGTGTAATCCGTTGAGTCAATGTTGGTATGTCCCGACATTCATCATGGGGCCCTGTGCCAAGTGGAAACACCACCCGAGCTACGTCATCATCTTTTGAGAACCTATGCTCATCAAAATAGTTTTTTAGCCAGCTGGCGAACGTAGCGTTGTGCTCTTTCATGAGAGCCACTTCTGTCTTTCTTCTGCCGTGGTTTGCTTGTAACATTGCCATGTGCTTCTTAACACAAGGCTGGACCACTGACAGGTGCTATAACGCTACCGTGTGCGCTCTGACGTAGTCGTCTGACCGGTTCGGTACATCATTGTGCACATGTAAATCCTTCTTTCCGCGTCGGTGACCTACGCCATCGAGCCTACCAATGTGCCAATTAACAGGCACACCTATAGGTTTGTCGACGTTCATGTAATCCGTGCAAAACTCCACGCTCTCCTCGGTGAGAAAGCCCTGAACGATGCTCCCATCTGGATGAGACCTGTTACGAACGTATCGCTTGACGACCCCATTGAACCTTTCGAATGGGTACATGTTGTGTAGGAATACGGGACCTAGGTCGATGATCTCCGGGATGATATGGATCATGAGATGTACCATGACGTCGAAAAATGCGGGCGGAAAGTACATCTCAAGCTCGCATAGTATGACAATGATCTCCGCCTGCAGTCTCCTGTAACGATTCTTACTGATGGACTTCTGAGAGATAATGTCAAAAAAGTTACAGAGATCAAGCAGTGTCTGCGGATCTATGGCTCCATTAGCCCTCTAATTGCAACCGGAAGTATCTGGGTGATCATCACGTGACAGTCATGAGACTTCATACCGATTAGTTTGTGGTTCTGCATGTCTAGATATCTCCGTACGTTTGCCGAGTAGCTGGAAGTTACTTTGACACGTTTGAGGCACTTGAAAATTTTATCGAGCTCCTCCGTACATAGAGTGTAACAAGCGGCGGGACAGTCTTTCTTGATTTTGTAACATTCCTGCCTATCTTGATCTTCTCCTCGTTGGCCCACAGCTCTCGTCTTATCCCCATTTCCTCATAGTTAGCTCGTGCCTTCGGCCCATCTTTTGTCTTGTCTGCCATGTGGAGCAAGAGACCAAGCACATCTCACATACATTTTTCTCAATATGCATGACATCTATGCAGTGACGCGTCTCGAGAAAAGGCCAGTAAGGCAAGTCCCAAAATACAGATTTCGTTTTCCATACGCCTCCCAACAGCTTTACCTTCTTCTGCTTCTTTCCCGACTTAGGGCACTGGCCCCAAGAGTTCAACATCTCATATATTTCTTCCCCACTCCTCTTACGTGGCGGTCCTCGAGTCTCAACCGTATTGTCGAACTTTTCCTTTTCTTGTCTCCACGGGTCATCCCGTCGAAGCCATCTTCGGTGGCCCATGTACACGATTTTATGAGAGCCGGTAGGTGACGACTTATTGTATCTTCCATACACTTAACACATCCTTGGTATCCGTGGCAAACCTGGCTGGATTGATATTCGTAAGCGGGATAGTCTTGCACCGTTGTAATCATCATAGCTCTCATATTGAAGTAGTCTCCTTCGTGAGCGTCCCAGACCCGGACCCCTGGTTCAGCCCATAGTGTATCTAGCTCCTCCTTCAGTAGTTGATGATACACGTTCAGATCGTTCCCTGGTTGCTGTGGCCCTTGAATTAGCATAGAGAGGTGTAGATACTTTCGCTTCATGCAGAGCCACAGAGGAAGGTTGTACATCCATACAACCACGGGCCAAGTGCTGTGCCTGCTGCTCATTTTTCCAAAAGGATTGAGTCCGTCCGTACTCATACCGATTCTGATATTCCTCGGCTCTCCTCCGAATTTGGGGTATTGGTCGTCGATAGCTTTCCACTGGCAACCAGCTGCAGGGTGTCTCAGCATGCCGTCATCTTTTCGCGGCCTCTCGTCGTGCCAACGCATGAGCTTTGCCTCTTTCTTGTTTGCGAATAGACGCTTCAAACGGGGAATGAGTGGAAGGTACCATACAACCTTCGCAGGACCACCGCTCTTCACTCCGTTCTCACCATCTGGTTGGTAGTTCTTTCCCCGCTTGAATCGGGATGCTTTGCACTCTGGACACTTGGTTAGCTCCGCGTACTGGTTCCGATAAATGATGCAGTCATTCGGACACGCGTGGTATCTCGTCACCTCCATTTCAAGAGGGCACACGACCTTCTTGGCCTCATCGCATCCGCAAGGCAACACGTTCCCCTCCGACAGAACTTTTGCAAGATATTCCAATGTCTCGTCGAGGCTTGTATCTGTGCTGTTGTGGAGTGCCTTGAGTCGTAGAAGTTTGAGCGTGACTGAGAGGCGGGTGTACTCGGGATTGCAACCGGGATACAAGGGAGTTTCTGAGTCTTTCACCAGTGTCTCCAACTTGGCAGCCTCTCTACGAGCCGCACTATCGTTATTCGTCTCTTTCACAACCTGCTCTTGCACATGACGGTCCTGGACCATTCCGGCCAAATTGTCCCCCATGCTTCGCGTATCTGCTTCGGCCTCTTCGTGTCTTCCGGCATCTTCGTAATCCAACCGTTCTGCTTCCGGCTCTCCACGTCCTGCTTCTTCATCTAACACTTCGTCCGCAACAACCTCATCCTCCTCACCGTGACTTCTCCACCGTGTATAACCTGCCATGAAACCCCATCGCACCAGGTGCATGTGCAAAAAACCAGATTTCCTTTCGTACATCTTCAAGTTTTTGCAATCACGACACAGACAGCATATCTTCGTGCCACCCTTTCGCACCATATCTCGTTCGGCGAAATCAAAGAACTCATTCAAAGATGCGTAGAAACTCTGTATGTTCCGATCGCCGTCATACATCCAACTTCGATCGATCGGTCGTCTGATCCCTAATTAAGATATATGAAAATTAATTAGTACCAAGCCATAGAAAATTTCGGCATGACCTTTGCTAAAATAACTAAAATCGAGTATGCTGAACGTTCGCAAAACATTGACAAAGCAACATTTTGACAAAACGTTGACAGCTCAAGTGTTGACAAAGAGCAACAAACGTTGCCTCGGCTCGATGGCCGGTACCACAGAAGCAATGTATGAACAAATTTATCAAAACGATGGCTCGATGGCCGATCGATCACAAATCCTTCCACAAATATTCATATCTCATACGATCAATGTCCTTTCATCTCATTTTTTCATTTCATACAATCGATGGAGGCAGTACTGACAGTTTAACACAAACATTTGTATACATATGTACACATAAGCAAGAATTACACATGAAGCGCCCGGTCTTCAAATGAATTTTCTAAAAATTTGATTAGTTCATAAGAAACTAGCTATATAGGGCCGGTGAAATCTTGGTTCATTTCTTGGTGAAGACTAGGGAGGTTGGGGAAGCTATGGAAGAAGCAGGTTTGGGGGAGAAGTTGAAGCAAAAATATTTGAGAGGGGAGAGGTTTGGGGGAGAGATTAGCTGATCAGATCAATGTAGCAAGCTAGATTTAGGAGGGATAGAGAGAGGGCTAGAGAGGGGAGGTAGGGGAAGCTTTTAGAGGGCATGAGACTACCAGGGGGCGAGTACGGCGGCGGCGGACCTGCAGGCGGCGGGCGAGCTTGCTGCTAGCCAGTGGATGACTGGGCAGTAGCGAGCTCGCTGTTGCCTTTTATAGGGCAGGTTATCAGTGACGTGCCCGATTACATGCCCGCCACTGCTCTATCTCATACCAGTGACGTGCACGTATGGTTACCCGCCACTGGTAGCCCGGCCCGGAGCGCGGCAGTAGCAAGTATTACCGGTGACGGTTATCCAAACACGCACGTCACTGGTATATTAAATAGCAGTGACGAGCACGTATTTCCGCCCGCCACTGATAGCTTCTTCTTTATCAGTGACGAGTCGTAATTGTGGCACGTCACTGGTAAACATTTAGCAGTGACATGTGGCTATTTGGGCCCGCCACTGGTAAACTTTGTAGTTACCAGTGACGAGTTTTTTCTGTGATCGTCACTGGTAACGTGGCATCTATAGCAGTTTCTGCAGTAGTGAAAGTAACCAGCTGAGATAATATATCATGTCAGTCAGTTTTCAGAAAGAACCGACTATATGAATTATACAGCCGATTTATTTTTTTGATCCAACCGTAATGTATGCTCCAGTAGAGTCGGTTTTTATTCTAAACGGGCTGAAAGCGATTTAGTAGTTGGTTATTGTGGAAAACCAGCAGTAATAGTTTTTGCGATTTTTGGACACTAAGCCAGAGATTGATCAGAACAGAAGTAACACATGCAAATTAACTAATACATGCTTAACATAGTAGTAATAGAACATATATTTGATTGAACACATGCTTAATACACTGTAGTAATTAGTACACTACTTCATCCAAATAAGCCTTTGTCTCCTCCTAGGTGGACCCCATCGCGCTGTCATCGCCATTGCTGCTGCCATCACCTCCGTCAGAACCATCGAGGTCGTCGAAGTCGTTGTCCTCCTCATTGGTGTCCTCCTAGCCGTTGTCGGTACAGTAGCACTGGACGGCAGTGGCGCCCTACTGCTCCTGCTACTCTGGACCGCCGTTGTCATCCTCATTGTCGTCGTTGTCCTCGTCCTCGTCGTCGTTCGCACCGTCATCATCCTCCTCCTTATGGTCGGCCTCGTCGGTCTCCTCCTCTAAGCCCAGCGGTAGCACACTACTGTGGAAAATCATTCGGCATCCAATCAGTGTCGTCGGAGCTCGGCAGCATCCAATCGGCGGAGTGGTTAGTCTTCTCATCGGAGGAGACCACCATCTTCGGTGAGTCCTCCTTGGACGAGTAGTTGGATGGCCAACTAATCAGCGATGGAGGACCTGTGAGGGGCAACGGGACAGGCGGCAGTGGTGATGATGACAGACAGGCCATGGTGGAGGAGAAAAGGAGCAGGAGGGAATGAAGTATTTATAGAAGAGGTGGATGTGATGCGGGCACATCAGTGATCATTTGTATTTAGCAACATAACTCTTTATGTTGGAAAGAAGTGCTAAGACTTGTTGATAAATATTATCAGGTGGATTCAATTAACACTTGTCTTACACACTTCATATATTGAGAGGCATAGCTACTATACACTAGTTTTAGTCATATATTTTTTGTCCTATACACCTAGAAAAAGCCTACAAAAATATTTGTCTTTTGCCGTAGTTTTACTTCTGCAATTTTCGTGCGTTGTGTTAGGTCCACTTTACTAGATTATAGTGTCGAGTTGCTGATCTTATTCCTTTTGCGTCACTTCGTCGTTGTTTTTGTTTCCAATCTGTTTGGTCTTTTCGTGTGTCTTTGGTGTCCGAATCACGTGTTTCTTGATCCATTCGAACGCTTGTGTTGTCTACTTGCTGTTTGTGTCATCAAAACCAGCAAATAAAAAAAATATTAGCCACAACATTTTGAAACCATCTTGCTGCATTGTTAGTGAGATCCACTATCTTTGCGCTACCTTTTTCACCTATTGAGACTAGCTATAGATTTGCTCGAGGGACTGCTCATTGTTTAGGTTGTGCACCCTAAATTTTGTTTCATCAAATTATTGTGCTCCCCACTGTTTTGCACGTTTGTTGGCCAAAGAAAAAAATAGAAAAGAAGAACAACAAAAAAGAGAAGAAGAAAAGAAATAAAAAGTGGCCAAGTTCTATTATCATATCAAGTGCTATCTTATTTGGGGGTGCATATCATCCAATTTTGTTTTGCACAAGTAGTTGAGCAATCTTGTACCCTCTTCTTTCATATTTGAGCAATAGCTAGCGTCTCTTCTTGAACTGTTGCAATACAAGCTTTGCTGACACTCTAAATTTTTATAGCTCATTCTTTTGATTGCAATAGTCCCATTATCTTTGTGCGTGTATTGCTGTCCACTCTTCACTTATATTTATCGATCAGCAACTAGGCATTGTGGTTTGGTGATTTGTGATCTAATTCGAAAATCGAGGTTCAGAATTTCGTAGGGCTCCCAACCAAGCTCCACCCTACATCCGTGTCGTGTGCTACCTTGCTCTTGGTTACGCTCATACATTACTTGGTATTTGTTTGTTCGCTGCCATCAGTGTAAGTTTGCTATCTCTAATTCACTTCGGAACGGTAAGCTTGCCTTGTTTCAGAATAGTGAGTTGTGAGTGTTCAGAGTTTGCACTTCTATATCTACATATACTTTTCACTTGGTGTTTTCCACCTTTGGTCATGTCAGGAGATGAGGCAAACATTCCTATGTTTACAGGAAATCCGAATGCGGAGGAATATATTACATAGGAGCTGAATGTTGATGAGCTTTTCCGCTTGACCCACTATTCAGAGGAGCGCAAATTGCACCTTGCATCCAATGGTTTGGCTGCTTACAGCGAACATTGGTGGGAGCGAGTTGTCCGCCTACGTACTGAGCGTCATGATTTGCCGATTGTCACTTGGGATGAGATGAGATGTGAGCTACGTGCACGTTTTGTACCTCACCACAAGCGCTTTCTATATGAGAGGTTAAGACAAGAGTTCTAATGCAATGTTGCTGATCAACATATCAAGAAGACGGAGCTTGGGATGTTCCCTTCCGTCGACGAGACGAGTGCTGCCCATCTATTACCAGTGGCACAAAATATGAGTACGATTGATGGCAAGCACACCATTGTGGGCCCTTGTTCTACTTCAGAGGTTGATATGCATCAAAACCCATGTGCGGATGAGAGCCCCATAGCCAAATTGAGCGAGAGCGATGTTATCAAGAGTGAGATGTGTAACTCCACCATATGTGAGGTTGAGAGCATCCATCTTCAGAGTGTGAGCGTAATACTAGAAAAATTGAGTTTAGTAGATGAAAGCATATGTAAGGATATTTCTACTAATACAATCATCTCTACTTCTGGTGTTGTTCTTGTAATACACAGGTTGCTTTTGACGAAAGGGAGCTACAAGAAACACAACTTCATTAGTTGAGGAGATTTTTGAGGTACCTACATCATCCGAGAAGAACAATAATGCACATGGTACTGATCCGATAACACAACAAGAAATGAAGAACATTTGTGAGTATATACCTGCTATAGTTAATTCTAATGAGTTACCTTGTACAACAATTGAACAACCATGTGATAAATTGCGTGCTTCTAGTTTTGAACATCTTGTGCTAATTCCACATAAGGAAGTGCTAGCTCACATTCCCCCTACTGATATTCTATACAGTATCATGCTTGATGAGCCTGTTAGTTTAGAATGTGCTATGGCTAAGTTTTCTGCCATTTCATCATTCACATCCTTATCTAGCACTTACTCCCACTGTTATAAATTCACTTTCATTGGTGACTATGGTGTCGATGATCAGTTTCTTGTTTATCAAATTTGCATAACTTGTAATCATCTTGCTGAATTGAGGCGTGGTATTTTAGGCAATCATAATTGGGTGCAGACGTTTGTTCCATGTGCTGTACCATCTACTTTTCGTGATACTACTGATATTGAGCATCCGCTGCATGATTGTTCGTATTTTAGTACATTCACTTGTATTACAAATCAACATCTTGTAGTTGATAAGTGGAAACCAATTCGATTGATATCACCTTTGTTGGCATGGTTCAATCTTGCTCACTTAAAATCTGATCATCTGAATGAGTTATGCTTGCTGGAAAAAGTTGACATTATGCCCATATATGCTATTGATCGAGGATTACAACAAATGAGTTTTTTGTTTCCAAGAAGTGGAAATTCTATGTGTTTTACTTATATTTGCAAGTTAAGTTGTAAACTAAACATTGAGAGTTATTCTACTATGTACTTCACTTATAATTGCAATTTGAATTGCAACATTCTGAGAAAAGTTGCCTTGCCGAAATCGGGTTTGCTCATTTTCTCCTGATCAGCTTCTATGAGTGCTTTCAAACCAACTTCCTACTTTGGTTATTGCCATATAAAAATACATCCGTTGGTATCTACTTGGTACTATATCCTTCATTGTTGCTATGTAATTTGTATACGAAACCAAAAGAACACTAAAATCTGGGATGTCTACATATATGTTGCATACACGTTGTCCTCTTTGTTTCTTGCATCTCTAGCTTGCCAAAAGCCGAGGACAGCTTTTCTTGAAGAAAGGGAGAATGATGCGGGAAAGATAATGAATGATAGCATTCATCATGCATACGACAAACCGAGGACGGTTTGTTTTGAAGAAAGGGAGGATGATGCGGGCACATCAGTGATCATTTGTATTTATCAACATAACTCTTTATGTTGGAAAGAAGTGCTAAGACTCGTTGATAAATATTATCAGGTGGATTCAATTAATACTTGTATTACACACTTTATATATTGAGAGGCAGAGCTACTACTTTACTTCTATGATATGTGCAGGACACTTATTGAGCTATACAAGTCCAAAGTGAAGATGAGATGTGTTGGCGTCCAGCGGGAGGAGAGGGAGGAAGGACTGCGGCATAAATCAAAATACACAAGTGTCTACATATATATTTGGAACGTGTATCGAGTCTACTTTCCAACGAATCAAACGGTGCATGATTTGGAGCTTCCTAGAGAAAGTTATGGACATGGAAGTAAAGGTTGCACGAGCTGTCTCAAACTGCACGTAAGAATTGACATACTTGAAGAATCCAGAGCTTATATGGCAAGTATTGGTGGAACTCTATACTACTATAATCATCCAAAGGTTACTAATACCATCCTTATCTGGTTCCACTCGTATTTGGGGCAAAAAAGGCAAGGAAATAGAAGATGGAAAGAATTGGGGTTGATTAGGATTCGGTTCGGATCAGCCAGGAGGTCCGAATTTAAAACAGCCATAGTTTCCTCATACGAACTCTAAATTAGGCAAATGAGTACTTGTTGGAAAGCTAATTCCGAGAATTTCCAATGAGTATACACCCGTCTATAGATTCCTTTTCCTCTATCCGCAATCATCACAACAAGGCATCGGTTGTATCTGCGCTTTTCCAAATAGAGTCCTGCAACTTAGGGAAGTTAAAGTTAGGTAGGATTTTGACCCTAACGCTAGGGAGGACGTCCTAGAGTCTATATATACTGCTGTACTCATGGCTTTTAGCCTTAGACCACTTTATGCATAAGGATTAAAACATAACTATTGCTTGTTCTTTCAACCCAACGTTCATGCGAGGATTGCTGAGAGAGAATTAGGCGATCGTGTTTGTTCTGCAATTCAAGGTCAAGCCGTCGTTCCGTTGGGAATTGGGGACTTGGCGATCGTTGATGATGGTCTCACGACGATCATCTACCGGTGTGTTTGGGCATTTTCTGAAGAGTTGAGGGTTTGTGCATTGGCGCGAGTGTTCAACTAGCGAGATCATCTATTCATACCATTTATCCACGGTTCCTCGCCGAGAAGATCAGGCCACCCCTTATCAGGATGGAACAAAGCGGCGCAGGAGAAGATGAAGCGATGCGATGCTTGGTATAAAGAGAGCAGTTTCACGTGCGAATCGAGGGTTGAAGATGAATGGGCATAGTCGGTTTACTGCTAGAACCGATTGAAAGTATATACCTTAGTCGGTTCCCTCTACTGAACTGACTGAGAAATTTTTGGTCCGTTCAAAATTTGAATTATCCTGGATGGACACCTCAGCCGGTGGACTATTAAAAACCGATTGCAAAGTGTGACATGTGTTGGTTTTTGGAGCAAAACCGACTGGAGAGCACACATCTCGATCTTCGTGAGCATGAACGGTCAATGTTTCCTCAGTCGGTTTTCTAAAAAAACCAACTGTAAAGTGTGTCATGTGTCTGTTTACGGTTGAAACTGACTGAGAGAGCGTGCATGTCAATCTTCGTGACTACCAAAGTCCGGCTGAAATCTTTCCTCAATCGATTTTCTTAAGAAACCGACTGAGATAATATGGCAGGTCCATAAATGCTGTCCGAATTGAGCAGTAGCCAACATTCAATGCAAATAGCAAGTGCTAGGTCTTGCACATGTTACAGAAGTTGCAAATTTTAGGTCATTTAATTTTCAAGAAAATCATTTTACGGAGTAGTAAGGTTTAACTGTTTAACAATGATATGTGCATATACTATTTTTATTATTTTTATATTATATGAATTAACAATCTTTAAATTAAGTTTAGACATATGCGCACTTTGTAGATGGATCGATAGTGGATGTGTGTTGAGAACCGTGTTGAAGATTACATCAAGGGCGTCTCGACACTCCTAGAAGTAGCACAAGTTATCCATGCACAAGTTGCGAAAATCTTAAGAGCTTCACGAACCTCTCGCAGATCCAATCACATTTGATCATGAGAGGATTCATGAAGGCGTATGCATGTTAGAGTTATTGCGGTGAAGATAAGATCATAGAGGAAGGTACCGAAGACACGAACGAAGGCAACGACATCCTTGATACTGTCAATAGCTCATGTATCGAGCAGACGCCTGATGAAGTGTAACATTCTCAATTTTAATGGATTTAATTTTTTTTAAAAAGAGGATGTGCAACTATGTAATCTATCTATGTGTATTTTAATTGGATTTTATTTTAAATTAATTCAAGCCGTTGAATTAATTTGAGAGCTAATATATGAAGTTAAGATTTTTATTTCACAAATATTTTTGGAAATTCTCCCTGAAAATATTTTTGTTGAATTCCTCATGTTTAAATTAATTTACTAGAATTTTTCCATAATTTTTAGACCTCATTTGAATCAGTTTTGAATTACTTTGCTTCTCTCCATTGATTTAATTCAAAAATAATTGTTTTCTCTCTCTAAGGCCTATTGGGCCAAGCCGATTTGTGCTGCCAGGCGACAAGCCGTGGCTGCCTGTTGCATGCATGCAACGGCTTTGCCGAGCACAGCACGCGCACGCACGTGATTTCTGCCGCTGCTGCTGCATGCGTATTGGCCGGGGTTTCAAGCATCGCCGGCGTCCTTTCTCCTCCCCTACTATTTTCTCATCTTCCTACCTTCATACCTATATAAAGCTCCGAACTATTTTGTCTTTCACACATCTTTTTCTTCCCCAATTTCAGCGAGCAATTCCGACGACCACGACGCACCCCACACCGAGGCGCTGCTACTAGAGCTTCCCCACGCCGTCGCGCATCTCCTACCGCAAGCATCTTCGAGCTTCCTCCACTACATTGATCGTACCGCAACTTCTTCCACAACTCCGGCGAACTCCTCTCCACGATTTCTTCACAGTCGGTGAGCTTCTCTCCAATGCCTCCCTGGAGTAGACTCCCATCAACCCATAGAAGGTTTTGCCCCAACCAAGTTCGCCCATTGTTCACCCTCCATGTGCGGCCATGGTTTTGCATCCATCAAAATCCTCTCTATACAGTAGCTACTTGTACTATTGTTAATGTATTATGCTAGTAATACAGTAGCCATATTTGTAATCTAAATATTATAATGTTGTACATATTTATATTTGTATATATGGTTATGGCCTAGTCTTAGAAGACTTATATTAAGGATTCTTTAGCATTAGACCTTATTCCTATCTTCGTCGTAATGACACTGTCGCGCCATCGTTCCATTCCATCCACATCTTACCTTCGTCGTGCTTCTCTCTCGTGTTGCTTTCTGAAAGGTTTTTATTAGAGTTGTTATTTATTTGCTTCGCTCTTGTTACATTACAACGATAGGGAGTGAAGAGACCGACTCATTGATTGGTGCCACTAAAGAAGAAGAATACTACCACGAAGGCATGCCCTCTCTTTCTCGATCATATTTGATACTATATTTCTGAAAGTCATTATATTTTATCATTTACAAACATGCGTGCTGTTTTATTCAAGTAGCTAGCGTGTCGATTGACACACCATTACCTTTCCATTTGTCGTCCTGTTTACTTGATACCCTGAGTAGATTAATATGTTTTATTCTAAATATAGTAGAGAAATGCTTAGCCATGCTTAAATATATTCTTAGTTTGTTTTGTTTTGCTTAGCCATTGTTTCCCTCTCTCTCTATTTCTTCCTATTCTACTCTGGATGAAACTTACCATCTAAAAGATGTGGACGACAGCTGAATCATGTGAGGAAGAAGCAATGATCATTCTTCATGAGATAAAGAAGCCATTAGTCGTCCGTATCGAATAAAGCCGAAGTCTTGAACCCGAGCATTGTGAAAACAGTACAACCACATGCTATATGGGAACTGGCTTGGTTAAGTAGGTTGGTTGAGTCTTGGTGTCAACATTGCCATACAGTAGAAAGGTGGACGTAGCTACGAGGACCTCGGCACAAAAGGGGGGCACGTAGAGTAAGCGGGTGTACGCTCCTCCGTGTCGAAACCTAGTGGGCATGTCACATCGAGATGAGGCTAGCTAAAAGACCTCGTCACGGTCACCCTGACGACACACCGATGGGCGTGTGTATAAGCCCGATCAGCTTGGCATAAGGGTAAAGTGTACAAACTCTACAGAGTGTCAAACTAATCGATTAGCCGTGTCCACGGTTATGGATAGCAGATGACTCATTCTTGATGAAAAGGACCTGTCTCTCTCTCCCTTACTATTTCCCTCTACACCCTTTGCTAATGGAACCTATGATCGAGCTAAGGCAGGAGTTCCTTGCTGAAATGTGTTGGTTGTGCAACACACATGATGGAAAACACCCCTGATAAAAAAAACTGATTTATGTTAAAATGATGCCTTCAAATCTACTCTAATATTTCAAATAAAACTATTTTTCACAAAAATAGCCATAAAGCATTCCTTTGAAGCCTCATGTACACTGGTTTAGGTGTTTCCCTATGAGGGGGCACGCTGAGTACGCGAAATACTCATCGAGCATGTGTAGCGACCAAATTTTAAGACAAGGGATCGTCAAGGATTGTCGTGCATAAATTGGTTTCTTCTCATCTTATGCATGCATTTAGGCTGTTAAGATACAACCCCGATTAAAAACCCTAACTCACGACTTTATGGTTAATGTGAAATAAAACAGTGAAACCTATGCCACTAAGAACCCGCGATTCAAAATTGTATATGTTCCAACTAGTTTAATCCTCCACCAATTTGTGCAAGTCAAGTAGAACGCGTTGAACCGATTTCATCTCCTTCAAAATAAACAAAATCTTGCGTTTAAAGGTTAACTACCTTATTAACCTCAAGTCTAATGTTTGTGGAAAATATTTGGAGAAAAGATCAAATATCTAGAGTTCAAATTATTTTGGACTATACTAACCAAGTACTTAAATAAGCAACTAACTACGTTTATAAATTTTAATTACTAGCTTTCAAATAGCAAAGGGATACAACAAAATACAAGAGAAATAAGATAAGGAAAATATTTTTTTTCTATGGTGGGACCCGTCTGCAGGTCCATTTCTACACCTGGCCAGCATGCTCCACTGCAAATTTCCTTTTTATATACGTAGCAGTCGGCTCATCACTGTCCAGACCAGACCATCTTCTTCCTCCTGCCTCCCTATTTTCTTCAACACCAAGAGCAAACCTCATGGCTTCTCTCCTCCAAATCCCATCTAAAGGTGAAGAACCAATCCTTGCATGTTATACCACCAGATTCTCCACCTCGAGTGCTCTCAATCCATCCAAGAAATCTTAACATGCGTGAGGATTTGAGCACTTGCCAATTTTCCCTGCTCCCCCAAACCGAGTTCTTCACAGTCCTTCTTCCCAAGAATTCCTCCATGAGTCGCGCCGCCCGCTCCCCTCTGCCGGCCGCCGCGCCTCCCCCTTGGTCGCTCGCTCCCGCCGCTGTGGGCCTCCGGCCAGCGCCTCCCCGTGCTCAGCTCCCCTCGCCGCCACGCCTCCATGCCGCCGCCTCCCCTTTCGGCTCACCCGCCGCCGCCCTGCCACCATGGCGCGCCGCCGCCTGAGCCACTGCCGCTGGCGAGCTCGCCCCGGCCGGCCTCCCATCTCCCCATCCACCGCCGGATCTGCCGCCTCCGCTCACCACCGGCTGCATCTCTTCCGCCGCTCGCCCCGCCAGCGACCCTCCACGGCAACCACCCGAGCACCCGGCCGCGCTCCCCTTTCCCATCCAGCTGCCAAGCAAGCTCAAGTCGCCGGGTCGACCTCCTCCAGAGAATCCCCGTACCAGCTCCGGTGGTCTAACCGATGGTCATCAGTCGTCTCGGCCGTTAGCGATTAGGGGAGGTTAGTACAAGTTGATGCAGTCTTAGTTACTGTAATGAATGCGCTAATTGCTTGATAACTGTGGTCAGTTAACCTGTTAGTAGTTAGCGGTTAGATGTTAGTTGAAGTGGAGTAGTTAGTGGTTAGAAGTGAGGTTGTTGCTGGCAGTTAGGTTAGCTGTTGGCAGTAACTTTAGTCGCTAAGTGAAGGATTCGATTGAAATTACTTAATACATTGTCTGCTAAATAACCAATATACTCAATCATTTTCTACGTGTAAATCATCACATATACACATGAGCATGTCTCCTGGATTTCGTGTTAATTCTTGAAATGGATGCACTTATGAAGGACTCAGTATATCACGTAGTTCCTTTATCGTATACCGCTTACTTGATGCCTCAATTAAAAATATGTTCGGTTAATAGAGCTTGATGAAATAATCAGCATCACTAATGCTTCGATGGGTATAAGCAGTGTATATATGCATTAATCCAAGGTCAGAGCTGTTATCGTAGGGGCCAAATCCTAATTAGGGAAAAGTTCAATTAAAATGTGCGGATTATTGGATGCTAATGTAAGTTAACCATCAACGACACATGTAATGCACTTATTCCTTGGTTAATCACTTGAGTTAACGACCACAGTCGATTTCGTGTTAAAGATAACGTTAAGGTTCTAATGCAGATGCACATATATTCTGGGGAGATATGCATGCTGCTGAATCTCAGCTTTTAGCTCCCCTCTAATGCCACAAGAACATATCTATATCAGCCAATCAACTAGAAGAACAGAGGCTCAATTTGATTCTAGGTTACTGAGGATGATGCCCTTATATCTGACATGCCTTGCATGCTTTCATATAACTAAACTAAAATTAATGGATGCCAAGGTTGATCTTGGCTTAATCTTGTGATAAGCATTCCTGAGAAGAACCTAGAGAAGAGTAATAGAATCTGGTCAGAATGAATGCCCATTAGTTTAACACGTCCCTAACGGTGATGATTGAATTAAAATGTATAACTAGCCTAACCTAGTCACAGCGTTTACACCGAGCTTAGCTGTAATCAAAACATTCTCACTTTCATCTTGGACTTTGGATTAGAAATCGTCTCTAATGAACTAATAATTATCCTACCAAAACAGAACAAGAGTTTCACCTATGATCATTTAACTAGAGTAGCTCAATTAGCAATTGCAGAAATAGCAACCTGCGTGTTATCACTGCTAAGCTACCTGTGTATGAGCACATATGCTACTAACTATGCCACCGCGTATTCTACTGCTATTTAGGTTTGCTTGTCTCACCTGACTCCATATCAATAGGTTAGTTAGTGTGCAATAGCTAACCAATATGTTGATTTGCTCAGTCGGTCTCTGATATGTGTATGTCTAGTTCAAGAGCAGCATACAGTGGTATGCCTATATGCTTAATATAGCTAAGCAGTTGTTGCACGAAAATATTGCCTTCTCACGTCACTAAATTGATAAATGCTCGAGTGCATTAATACTTGATAGTTAGCTTAATCAACTAAGTTTAGACATTTGAAAAAGTCCCAATTTCTCATTAACCATGGGCAGTTCGTTCGGTAAATACACCAACTAAATTGTGAGCTATCATGAAGCTAATCGGTGAACTCAATCCGTGAAATATACTAGTAACCCGTTGGTAAGTGAGTAGTCAATTAGTGGCTGATTATTTCAGACATTCTAAAATTAATGTAAGCTTATTTCTTTACTGAGAAGAAGACAGGAAATGCTAAATCTGAGTAAACTCTAAATGTACGTAAACTAGAGAATCTAGCTTAACAGCCAAACCAAAATGCTCAGTATCATAACTCACTAGAATCAGCACGAAAACCTAACATTTCATGCATGCATCCATGTAGTTGTTCATCCACCATTAAAGCTATATCATAACTAAAACTAAACCTAAAATCTGGAATAAACACCAACCTATTTAGGTACTTGTGTACTTTATTTTAAATCCACCGTAGTTGCATCCATATCACTGGCATTCATGCATCTTCGCCCTTTTCGAATTAGTTCTTAGGGTTGCTTTTTCCCTTGTTAGAGGTCGCTTGCTTCTTACCGATGTTTCAAGTATTCTGGAATTCTCCCGCATGCTCCCCGCAAGAACAGGAACAACCCGAATCAGGCAAGCAGAGCTTGTTGCATCTTTACCTTCCGTACTCTTGTGTATGCCCTGGTTATATGTGCTATGTGTATGAATGTTTGTCTGTGAATTGTCGCAAGTTGCGTACACTAGCATGTGTAGGATGTGTCTTACGTCGAGAACATCTGTTGGCTCTTCAACTAAATGGTTAAGTGAGTTGTGAGAGCCGAGGGCGTGCACAATGGGTACGGTTGGTGTTCATCGTAGTTTGATGGCGACGCGGGAGTAAGTAGAGATTTAGTCGTCACACCAACCCTATCTTCAGCGTGTCACCATCCCTTATCACACGTGGACGCTAGCGAGAACCAACACTGAGGATAGTTGGGGGTAGGCATGCACTTTGGAGGCTCGCTACCTCCAAACTGTTATGCACTCACTATGCCTGCAGGGGTTGAGTTGTCGGTAGCGGTTCGAGAGATTAAAATGAACTTGTTGAGGATTGGATCAATTTGGATTGGATTTAGGGGCTGCCCTAATCAAATTGGATGAGGTTTAATGGATTGGTTTGGGATTGGACTCAGAGGTTGCCCCAAATGGATTTGGATTCGATAACTTGATCTCGTGGTAAATTAGCTGTGATATGTTGTGTCCTGAGTTAATCTGTTATTTAATCTGTCTTTACTTCACCTTATTAATGTTATGTTCTTAACTTGTATATTGTTACTCTGAGAAGCATCCATGTTTAATTGTTGTTGCATTAGCATGAGTAGGACATTTAATCAAGCACGAATAAGTCTTGCGAGTACGTTCGTACTCACCTAGGTTATTCCTAGAGCTTGCAGGTGAGCCGGTGGTCGAAGATTATTTTGATGATGCCTGAACGTGCGTTTCCTCGGTTGTATTCGATTGTTGGGATAGTTGTAGCTTTTGTTCAGCGGTCGCTAATCCGCTGTGGGACTCATCCACTTGTTTCCGCTGTCGTTTAATTTCTCCGTACTCGGATATGCTTTCAGTCATGACTGGATAATGTAAGGTGTTGTCCCATCGTGGGCAGTTAATATTAATATCGTATTTGTAGAGCTTTGTTATGATATCCGAGTTGTTAATTCCAGGCTGCCCTTACGCAATGCGTGTATGATATGAAGCGTTTTGGGTATGCCGTGAAGAGTCGAAGCCGTACCTTGTTCTACTAAGTCGAGCAGGTGTTGGTTGAGTGACCCGCTGGCTGAGATGCTGTGCCGGCCAGGCAGGGTGTGGGCGTGTTCTACCGGGCTTTCGAGCGACCCACTAGCCTCCGGGCTAGGTTAGGGTATGGGTAGAACTGCCGGGCTCCTCCGACCTTGTTTGTCGTGGTAGGATTCGGGAACGACTCTGAACCTTCACCGGGTCATGGAATCGTATGTGGTTCTGGGAAGATTGGTCGCTTCCGGCCGGCTCGCACGTGGCGGGTGTCGGATCGTTCCGCTTTGGTGCGTACGGCGCAGGTACCGTGCCACCGAGCTGACGAGTCCTTCGGTCCTTGGCGACTTCGCGTTCCCTTAATCATATGCAATTTCGGGTCCGTGACAGCATGTTTTTATGATGGTGGTGTGCAGAGGAGTATGCTGAAGAAGGAGCTGATGAAGATTTATTTCTATGATGATCCTGAAGAATAGGTCGTGTGGCCTCCGTCAACTGCCTGTGGCACGGATGGAGCCGCTTTGCTTCTACTTCCGCTGTTTGCTCTGATGTAATAATGTCGTTAAGACATGGTACTTTGTAAGCCGTGTGGCATATCGTACTCAAACTATGCTTTAACTTTGAATGCATGCAATATTATTCATTTTATTTGTGTATCGTCAGCTTGATCCTGGACTGACAAGGATGTACACGAGGGGGTGTCTAGTAGTTGAAATTAGACTCTCACATGAAGTCCATGTGTTAGAACAGGACGTCTCGTCGGACGACACATCGAGGCATCAAGAGAATCACCTAGATCAGATCTTGCGCGATGCTGAAGAAAATTGTGAGAATAATAGGAGGTGCAATAAATTTGTTGGATTGCAGGAAGATTCGGAGAAACCTATGTACCCGGACTCCAAGTACACAAAGTTGAGTGGTGTGCCAGAACTGTTGAAATTGAAGGCAAGCAGCGGTTGGAGCGACAAGAGCTTCTCATTGCTCCTAACTTTGTTACATGATATGCTTCCAGAGGGAAAACATATGCCGAAAACTACGTATAGAGCTAAAAAGGTTGTTTGCCCCTTGGGAATGGGCGTACAGAAAATACATGCAGGTCTGAACGACTGTATCCTATACCATAAAGAACATGCGGAACTGCGTGCATGTCTGGTGTGCAAAGCATCTCGATACAAGCGTAGGAGTGACGCCGATGATGGTGAGGATGGCTTGGATGGGAGGAAGGGGACTCCTGTGAAGGTTGCGTGGTACTTGCCTATAATTCCCCGATTGAAGGGCTTATATGTGAACCGTAAGGAGGCTAAATTGATACAGTGGCATGCAGAGGAGTGTATAGATGATGGAATGCTGAGACACCCCACAGATTCTTTACAGTGGAGAAATATTGATAGGAGGTATCCAACGTTTGGTGAAGAGGGGAGGAATGTAAGGTTTGCACTGAGCACTGATGGAATGAACCCGTTCGGAAACATGAGCAACCGACATAGCACCTGGCTCGTGAATCTTTGCATGTATAACCTTCCTCCTTGGTTGTATATGAAACGGAAGTACATCATGATGGCAATACTTATTTAAAATAATCTAGTACATATGTGGTAGTGAGCAACTATCATAAAAGTGTGGAAGGGATCGGAGCACGAAGGAGATTTCATATTAATGTGAGGTATGGCATACGAGTATGAACTGAACAGAGTAGATGAATTTCATGTAGAGATCCAAAATAACCTAGCCAGAACATCGTGCCAGGGGAGAACATTTTGATGGTGCCGACCATAAGTTATTTCAATGCAATTACCTCAAATAAGTATGAAGCATTGTGGATCCCTCAACACCCTTAAGCCTTTTAGGTCCTTTAGATTTGGTCCTATACTAGTATATATGTTGTCGTTGTAGAAACAATATTATAAAGGGGGTGTCGATAGCTCGATGGCTAGGTCATAATGTTAATGAGCCGTGTACGACGGTCTTATTAGAAATTTTTTGTAAACTTGACAGAGTGGGACATGTTTGAATAGGTTCGGCTGCCTCGTGGAGCGCGGCCTAGTCCTATGTTGAGGGAGGCGCCTCGTATGGGACTCGTCTAGTGACTTGGGCCGTTGTGGACTTCCCAATGTTGTGACTAGAACTCCTTGTAGGTGACTTGGATCTCTAGGTTGAGGCCGACTAGCGACTTTGGGTCATCAATACCTCCCCTAGATCGCTCCTAGGGCTCCCCGTTTGAAACTTGGAGCTCTAAACTAAGGCCCGAGTAGTGAGTTCAGGTCTTCAGGGACTCCCTAGGTCATTCCTAGCGATCTCGATAGGGACTTGGAGATCGAAGCCTCTCTCCATGAGATTTTTTATTTATGGGATAATTTTACAAGCCCCCATGGGGGTATATACAGGTTTGAGTTCGATGACAAAAAACCATGGGTACCCTTTAGGGGGCAATAAGAGAATAGTAGTTAGGTAAAACTTGGCCCATGAGTCCATGATAGATAGAGAGGTGGGAAGGTGCTTGGTCCATGATGGAGTAAATCACTCATACCACCTCCTAATTTTGTTGACTTGACTTGACCTGTTGACCATCTTTTATGACACATAAGTGCCATGTAGGACTATATGGGTTGGCCTAGTTAGGAAATATTATTATTCTAATAGGATCCCTCTTAAGGTATATTCATGGGAGTGACTGCGGTTCAATTTAACTAATGTTGGCAAACAATTTTCTTCTCCATCCTTTCTTGTAGGAGGAAAAGAGGAAAAAGGATGCCTTTTAGAGAAAAATCAGATCTTCAAGTTCTTTTATTTTCTATTTTCGAGAATTTTTCCTTTCTCCCTAGTTTTTTAATCTTCTATGTAGCTTCTACTAAAAATCTGCACAACAAAAGAGAAGAGAGTGGGGTTGTGAAAGGACCCTATCGTTTTCCCCCCAGGCCTGTAGGGAGCCAGCCTGGCCCATTCTTTGTTTGCCGAGGAGGAAATCCACTCTTGGAAAGGCTCGGCCCACCGCGCTTGCCTCGGCCTCGAAAGGAAGGAAGAGACCACCGCGTGCCATCTCATCAGTCCAACAGCCAGCACTTCGAGGTGGACTAGGAAAAAAGGTCCACTGAAGGGAGATGCTCGGGCTAGACGTGGGCCTTGGTCAAGCTGGGATTGGTTGAAGCCCACCTAGTGAGGGGCACAGTGCATGCATCCGACGACTAATCTTGGCCTGAGCGAATCCATCAGACGACTCTTCTTATCGGGACAAAGAGGGCATGCACCCTTAGTGTTCCGCCTCCCTGTCCCTTTCTCTTTCTAGCTTTCGGTGGTCTTGTCATTTTCTCCAGCTGGGGATATCCCAAATGAGCGACATACATAACGTGTGGCAGTCATCCTCCCTTCCTACATGGACATCAAGGTAGGTGGCTTGGCTATAAATCCAGCCCCTGGCACCCCAGGGGAACCCATGCTCCCATCGCTGCCCTTTCCGTTGCGCTGAAGACCCATTTGACAGTGCCCGGGTTGTGGTGGTGACGAGCGAGGCTGCTTGGGTCGTCCCCAACAGGACTGCTGGGTTGGAGAGGAGTAGGAGGCGGCGTGGTGGTGCCAGTGCAATGGTGAGGGTGCGGTAGTGATGGGGCCCGATGCCGGGACTGTTGCGCTCCACGAACGGTCTTGCACGTAGTGAGGGCTGTAGTGGCGCAGCTAGAGTTGCACGGAGGGCAAGCTCGATTGGTGAGGTGGCCCTGGCAACTGGTGGGCATGCGGTCTATGCACCACGAGCTCTGCAGACATATCGTGCAGGGTGAGAGAGGAGCATAGGCATGGTGCGGTGGGCTCCATGTTCGGGGCATGTCCGTCCCGTGCCTTGTCAAGTGTGGTAGCAGTTGTTTCCAGCTTGTTACACATGAGCGTCCCACGACCCTTGGCAATGTGTCACGCAGCACCGCAATGGTGCGTGATGGCATGAGGGTGCCAATGTATCCGTACTAGCCACAGGTTGACCTGCTGCGTGCACACCAAGGACGGTGTCAAGGAGCATCGTTCGTGGCGTGGAGGTGAGGCTGGCATGACGTCCATGTCTCAGGCATGGACACGCGAGTCGTGCACACGCCGCCCAGGTCGACAATCTCTAAGGTTGCATGTTGTGCCTGTGCCGATGGCACTAAGGGGAGGTACGCACAGCGTCTGGCATGGGGGCATGATGCTCACGCTCTGGGTGTGTGCGTGTGCCATCGTGCTCCAACGCACGCTGTGCACAGCGACTGTGAGGCTTGCTAACCCAACGACATTTCAAGCTTCATCTTTCACTCGCTCTTGTGTTGTTGTGCTCGTCTCACGCCCATGCCACGGGCACTAGCAGTGTCATTGGTAGGCTGATGTGATGAGTGGTGATCTACATTCTTCGGCCTTGTATGCGCCTTGCATGGCCCTGGTGGCGTCCATGGTCGAGAGTCGTGGCAAGAGAGCAGAGGAGTGCGACGCGTTGCTGATTTGGGCCCATGGCACCATTTGCAAACTCAGCAACAGGCTCTATGCGTTGGGCCGTGGAGTGATAGGTCTATGAGACTACAGTGTGTAGAAGGGGCGCTAGCGAGGCGCTGCTATAGCCCCCTTCACTTCTTTTTGGGGGACTGATTTGTTGGCTTATTAACCGAGTGAGTGTGGCCTGGTCGGCCACTCTATCCTCATGGCCTCCTACTTGCCCGGTTTCAGTGCTTGGGTGGCATAGTCGCGTGCGTGTCCTAGCCCGCTGCTTCGCCCCTTGAACCGTCTTTACTAGGCATTGCGCTTTGGGCCACGCAGCCGCGTCCGTAGTCTAGCCCATCGATTCGCTCCTCATACCATGTTTGTCGGGCCGTGTAGCCAGGGGTGCATCGCATATCAAACCCTTTTTGTAGGATGGCTTTGAGGACACCATGGGCAGGTTGTTAGCCTGGTGGATCTCCATTGGCTCAGGGTAGCTTCCCAAGCGGAGGGTGGAACAGTAGCCTGCTACGCAGTAGTGTCTGTAGTCTGGTCCAGCCGCGGTTTGAGTCTTTCTTAGCTTTTATTTGCACAAGAATTTTCCTCCCATGGTAGGCCTTAGGCATCCTTTGGAGTCGTAATGTTTATGAGGGTGCTAACACTTCCCGCTTTGTCTTGAATGGGGGAGATGGCACACGACGGTTCCCCATGGTCGACTGAGAGAGTGAGCAACTCGTCAAGCAAGCTTAGGGGTTGTTCTTGCAACGACGCGTCTGGGGTATTTAAGAGGCTTCCAAGGTGTCGAGGCCTAGAATCGTACGAGACCTAAAGAACGATGGGTCGCCAAAGACCGAGAAACCACCCAACATACCATATTTAATTCGTCGTATGTATCTATCATCGTTGGGCGGCCCGACACTGGACCAATGTGGCATACGTACATGTAGTCGTATGGATCACCGTTGGCCAAGCCAACTAGAAGCGAACATCAGTCTAGAAGTCAGATACAATTCTAAGACACCCTCGTAGAGACCTGGTGCCTGTATTTTGTAATGATCAGTGCAATCACCTAGAGGAGCCCAACACCTGCGTCCCCACCTAACCTAGCTGGCCGAAGTGCAAACTAGTTTGCTCAAGAGCCTGACACAGGTATCCACACCCTGCCTAGTGAGTCACTCAACTAAAGAGATTACCATGATCGTACAAAACATCGGTACCAATTCTCTACCGTCACCCCATACACTTCATATAGTACACGTACTGTGTATCGAGGGACATGGTGAACAACTTAAATCATTAAACAAACTCTAAAGAAGGATTTAACAGCACAATGGAGCACATCCCTTACACATGGAGAATTTAGATACTAGACAAAAGACCGGTAGATCATAATTAGCAACTTGATACATCAACTACAGCAGCGAAATATAAATAAAACATAAACCCAATAGTACATAGGACCATTGTCCAACTCACATAATACCCACAAGACCTTTTAGCTGACTCGGCAAATGAAGTAAGTGGTAAACACGATAATCACTACAACAATTCACCTGCCAAAATTTAAATGGAATAGAATCCCAATGAGTACTTTCGTACTCGCAACATAGAAAATCGACATTGAAGTAATTAAACTTTCAAACATATATGAGAGCATCCATACTTAATCAAATACAGCTAAGGCAAAGATACTTTCTGACAACGAGTTAAAGAACTCAATTTCCAATCATAACAAGTGATATACATGGATCATTATATTATTACACTAAAGGTGCTAATCGCTTAGCATCACTGACAAGTGTTCCGAGGGTTCTCCAAATGGGGGTTGCAAGGTCCCAAGAGGATGACATCCATTCCTGAAACACTTTCAATGGGTTCAGGAATAACATATATGGCTGACAAGGATTAATCGAGTGATCATCCAGTAATTGCGACAGTGGTAATGGTTACTACGACCAAGTTACTTGATGAATGATTCTGACAAACCATTTCATCCCCCGATTGCACCGTCACTATCCCCTCGTCACTCTTACTGAAGAAAAAACTTAGGTTGTATTAGACATCGATTTAAACATCCATGCAATGCAAGACCAATCAATATTCAATCATGTACATACCAGAGCAGATATTGCACCATCAAGGAAATTAATCATAATGACATAAAATCAAATGATTGCATAGCAAAGCAAACAACTCTTTGCTTGCATGTTAACCGGATGAAGGTATACAATACTTCCAAGTTCGCTTTTGAGAAATCCAAATGGTCGAAACACCAGCGAGAAGAAAAATAACCTTTAACAAAGAAAAGCAAGTCTAAGGAACAATTTGCATAATGTAAAAGGACATGAATGCACATAGGGATGAACTAAGATGGATTATAACTCTAGTGGTAGACATATTACTAGTTATTCGCAGGTTGCAACATTTTATTTGGTTCTGTTCTAATTGTGTTATGCCCTAGCATGGATGGAACTTTAATATAGATGTATGCATGACACCATATATGCAACTAAGGCATGTAACCATGCATGATTGCAGCATGCGACTAAGAAAAATGCAAATACCTTTTAGTTAAGAATGATAGTGTTAAGTAGCTAATTCATCATATTAACTTTTAGATTGGAATGGTAATGACATGCATGAGGTGTATATGGCATTTTCTAGTGAAATTTCTGACCTTGTATGTTCTAACAAGGTGTATCTTTAGTTAACATGAAATTTGAGATTCAATATGTTTCATAGAATTGACATTATTAACAACATGGGTAGTCCTACGGGGCTCTAACATAGGCATGCAATAAATTTCACATATGGTTCATGGTTTAATTCTCATATTAACATGGCCATTTGCATTACGTAAAGTTGTATGTTTTAAATAAAAAGGAAATCTGGGCAGCAGGAGTATTTGGGCATTATCTCCTGAACGGTTTATCTGAATTAGGTGAAGGAGCCCTCTAAATGAAGCTAATGACGAGGGCTATGATCCTTATTTTGGTACCAATGCATGAAAAGTGACCAAAGGTCACCGAAAAATGCTGGACAGATTCAGCCCTAACAACACCTACACTCGACAATTTCTGAAATCACGCGATTTGCCGCATCCATTGCATACAACAAATTTTGGAGCAATAGGGCATTACCAAAGTTGTGGGAACACAAAGGAATCGTGGACGGCGGCATCGGGCTTGTGGATTAGGCTTCGACTCGGCATTCCTCCCTCTATCTTCATCTTCCTCCTCCACCTTTCGTCTTCGCATCTAGCTTCACCTTCCTCTCTGTCATAGCACAGCAGTGCCGTCTTCCCTTTTTCCTCCTTCCTCCATAGCAAACAACAGCTTTATGTACCCCACAGCAGACGGTGGTGGTTGGGCATGGTGGAGAATGCGGGAGGAGGCGGCTTGGCCCAAGGGCAACGGCAGCAGGCGTATGGTGTGATGCAGCGCAGGAGGAGGGCCCGGAGAAGGAGGCGCGACAGGGGTGGTGCAAAGCGGTAGCCCCGGCAAGAGGTGGTGCCAATGGCTGGCTGAGCCGGGGTGGCAACCAACCCTAGGCAGCTGTAGTAGTGTGGAATGGGGGCTGGAGTGGTTCAGCCTGATGCCCTTGGCCCTTATCCATTTATTTATTTATTTTATTTGTTATTGTTGTAATTATTATTGTCTTTTTATTTATTTTCTAGTTTATCCCTAGGGTTTGAATAAAAGGGGTTCAATTTTACTTTTTAAAATTGGGAAAAATTTCAGAGGATTCCTAGGACCTATATATCCCCTACACATTTTATTAGATTGAAATATTTTCATTTAGACTATCATTTAAATATAAAGGTAAAATAGTCCAAACTTACGTTTGAACTAGTAGTTCAAATAGTTTTTAATTATTTTTGTAAAATTTATATCTGATTTCAGGAAGATAATTAACTACCAGATATGAACTTTCATGAAGTTTGAACTATAGGAAATTCACTTTATTGAGATATTCCAATTTTGTCCATTAGAAAATACTTTGGAAAGACATTTATTTCAATATGCAAATTAATTCTAAATGACTTGAAAATTTATGGGGACTTCTCTGAAGGGTTTAGATCTCATAGAAATTATTGTATAGAAACTTGGAGTAAATTTGTTTCACAATTTTTTTTCAAGTTGATCCTAGGTCAAGATTTTAGGGTTTTGAGTTTAGTCCTTTTTTAGATGATCTATATGCATGCATGACATGAGAAAAATTACTTTTATGCCTGATGATCTACACTGATCTCATGTTCAAGAAAAGGGGTTCTTACAAAACATACCCCCTTAAAAGAATCTTGTCCCAAGGTTCCTAATGGTTAGAGAAAAGAGAGGGGTGTTCGGGTCGCAGTTGATCTTTGTGTTCGCTTGTGGCTTCATCTTTGGGGTGGTTACTTCTATTGGGCTATCGATAGTAGAATGATGAAATCACTGGTTGACTTTTACATCAGTTCTAGAAAGAGAAAACATATCAAGTTACTACCTTCAGTAGTAACAACGTCTCCTTTTGTGCTTTTGTTTTAATGGGCTCTACACTTGACTCACTGGGGAAATAAGGGAGAAGAGAGCAGTAGCAGAGGAATGCAGAGAAGATCATTAGTCCTACAAATTCAGAATTGAGGATTGTTGGGTTGAGAGAGAGGGACTGTTATGAATGACTATTCTTTACTCAAGCAAGGAATGATGAAGATGGTGTGGAAGGATGACTCTGAAGCAATTGAAATATTTATTTACGATTACTTTGTGGGAGAATCAAGAGTATGATAGAGGCATCGGGGAGATGTTACGGATTCGGCAAAAGATAGCAATATTCAAAAAATATTCAACTCAAAAAGAAGGAGAGTTGAACCCAAGCTGGGGAGAAGGGAAAATCTAAAGAGAAGGGTTATACAGAGAATGTAAAGAGTTGGAAGGAAGATCCTATTATATTGGATGAATTTTCACCATCTGTAACAGTTAGAAGGTAAAAGAAGTGAAGTGGCAGCAAGATTCTCCTCACAAGCTCAAGGATTGCGGCATTTAGATGAATGAATCCTTTAAAGGATCGACTACAGCCGTCATGGACTTCCCTATGTCACCACTAGACCCTCCAGTCACGGAGTTAGAGCTCTAGACCTCCTTCATGTCGTGCTTGGCATCGAAGCCCCCGAGACCTTGTTTTAGGAAGAAATTGGAAGAAAACCATAGCGAAACGGTTGAACCTTAGCGAAGTATTTGTGGTTCATTACAACTTGATCCTATTCAGAATCGGAGAATAGGAATAATAGGAATGAAGTAGCTCACCTAAAGAGGAACTACAATGATTCTTTACTTCAATCAAGAAAGAGCTTTCTCAATAGAGTTGCTTACTACGAAAAGAAAGATGCCCCACTAGTCTGATTAGATGATCACTAGCCCTTACTCTCAGCCACTAATTCAAGAACAAATACCGAGACAGCCGTTCCCTTGCCGGTCTACTGCCTAATGGCTTTACATCGCTAAAGAATCTGTAATGGATGGACAGCAAGAACACTCAATCAAGAAAAGTACCAAATCAATTGGAAATGTATGCTCATGTTGGAGTCGAAAACACTGCATAGGTGCCTTGTTCTACCGAGAGATGAACTAAGGAGCGGCAACCCCTACATCAGTTCTTTGTACCGCCCAGAAGGGCACGAGAGAAAAAAAACCAATAAAAGATCAAACGAGACGGAATTGGTAACATGAACGTCTTTTCGTCTTCTTGCTTGAGTTTCATATAAAAAAACCTGGCTTTCCAAAAAAAGAAGTACTGATTGAGACAGGCTTTCCCTTTTCTGATGGCTATCCCTAGTCTATTACTTACTGAATTTCTTGTCTACTGGCTGGAAACTTGAAAGGCTTTCCACTATATCAAAGGTGGAAAAACTTTTAGGATTGGCTAGAGGGAACTATGAACTACTCCCCCAATACCATTGGCTGCAGTGGAACTCGATGTTATTAGAAAATCTTCATTCATTCTAACTCTTTTAGAATGTCGCTTATTACAGGTATCTTTTGAATTTCATTGACTATATATGTTTCTTTCCATATGAGCTATTCCCTTTGCTTTCAATCTGTCTTGTGCCACTCTAGCTTTCACTCAAGCCATTCTTTGCCTATTGACTCTCACTCTTCCTCTTGCTTCCTTAGTCTCGAGCATAAAGAAGGCACCGAAAATAGGTAGGAAAGGAAAGGTATACTTTTCACAGTCGACAAGCAGCGCATTTAAGCCCTAAAGAACTAGCTTCCTGGCAGACTTACTCACTCGATCACCAGCTTTCAGAGGATTCCCCCATTTAAGAATAAAGGGGCATAGACCACGAAAGGGCTACATTCACTTGATGAGTGGTAAAAGGTATTCTATTACACAATGAGAGCATACGAGTGAAATACAATACTATAGAGCTTTTCGAATGTTTGAGCTGAAATTCGAGGGTAATCGTGCCCTTTACTCTGTCAAGCTATTCGAATTGGCTGCAACTTTCTATACCAAAAAGGGACGGGCAAGGGGGAAGTTTGATGCAATAGAAATCTTTCATAGTTGGATCCCGATATGATCTAATTGATATGAGAATTCTGACTGCCTCAAAGGGCTTTGAGATTGAGACTGATGCATGCACTCTTTTGTTTATCCATTGAATGATTATCGTAGCATCAATCCACCTTCTTTCGGCTCCTATTTATGAAAGCAGAGGTTCCATTTGGAGAGATATTGGATGAATAAATTCTATAGGAAATAAAGAAGAGTTCTGAGATTGGATCACAGACATAGTAGGCGGTTCTATTCTAAAAGTAAACCCCATTTCATTGATATATGCACTAGTACGAGAAAGCACAAAAAGGTAATGATGAGCGTAGAAGCGAAAGAACAACCTAGTTTGAAACGGAAATCTTTTAGCAGGGGAAGGAGTCCGGCAAGACGATCAACAATAAGAAAGGGCTTTTTCCTTTATACGGGGGCGATTTTGAAATACTTCTATCCTATTTATTTCAATCACCTCTTGGGGTGCATTCTAATCTTCTTCCAGTGATAGATTGGATTTTTTCATCTTTTTCTTATCGTGTAGTTGTAGCAGTTATAGTAAAAACATAACAAGATTGCAGAACCGTCTTATCTTGGCTTGGGCCAAGCATTGGAAATTGTTCTTTCATAAGAACAACCCTCCTCTAATGAATAAGAAAGTGCCCTTTCTTATCGAGTTCACCACCTGATAATTCCACAGTTGCACTTACTTGTTCGACACTGGATTTCTATCCCTTATAGAGGGAACATCAGCTCTCACAATCCCGTAACCGTCTAACAAAACCACTAATAAAGTTTAGGGGTAGGCACAAAAACAGCATCCCTTCTAAATCTCTCAAGATAGGGTGTCCTAACCACCCGACAGCTATGAAATCTCCATTGTCCATTGATCTCGCTGTGAAGAATCCTCCCTTCGCCAGATTATTAGCGATGTCATCAGAAAAAACTAGTTTCTTGGTTTAAACTAAGCTTCCGATAAGAATAGTTGATTGATGTTGAGATATCTTTATTGGATTGGAACAACAGTTTTGATAGGATTTGGATTTCTCGTGGGTTACCGAGATCACTTCCTGGATGGAAGTCAGGAATGAATCACAAAAATCTGCAAACCAATGAATGGTGAAAGCTAGCTACCTCTAGCCGATGTTCATTTGACGGATGTCGAGCACTTGCTAACGAACGGAAACCAAACTGAACAGTGAAAGATCCTGGGGGTTTAGCCAGCGATCTCCTCCACACGTCATCTGAGGGCATTTGACTCTCTTCCCAATTGTAGACTATTCAAACCTGAAGGTCTTCGGATGCATGTGCTTTGTGAACATTCCATCTCCTGCACAAGACAAACTCAGCTGCTACCTTGAATGAATGGGAATGGCCTTGTTGGCTGTGAAGACTATCATCTGTAGGAGAGTGATGCAAAGCCCTAGTTCAATCTAGAGGCCGTCACAAAGGGATCCCTCGCGTCAACAAGCAAGGGATGAGCGCTTTGTTGCGCCTGTGCATCCGTTTTCTTCCTGGGTAATTTCTAAGAAAGTTTTTGTGTTGTTGATTCCTATTCCTAGGTGTCATGCTTTTTCCCCTATGCCGCCTATTGGTACTAGTGGAGTAGGATTGGCCCGTAATACAGAACCTATAGGTGGTGTAACCTTTCTCTCAATACTCAAATCTACAATTGAAGCATCTGAGGCTGCATCAATCGGGGATACACGACATAAGTAATTGTTAGATCTTCAAACTGAACCTCGTCTTCACCAAGCATGGGTTTCTTTTACTAATTTGGTTCTCTCTATGTGAACCGCCCCTCTTTCTCGTAAGACTGAGGTGTAGGGCTAAAAAATAGAAAAAGAGTCAAATCGCACCAGCTCTAAATGCCTTTTTTCTCCTGAGGTTGTCGTAATTATTTGAAAAAAAATATTGGCTACAATTGAAGAGGCCTTATCAAGAAAATTTCCATTTATATGGGATCTAGGCATAATTAGCAACCCATTCTATATAGAAAGATTTTCATTACTTTAAAAAAGAACATAAAAAACAAATTAGATTCTTATAAGTAGATCCATATGTTCTAAATGGATAACAGAGATATGGGATTTCTGCCTAGCTAAAATTGTCTCTTTTTCCTTCTGCTTGGACAAGGAGAGATATTCAATATTTGAATCATATTGGATTTCATTCCACTTTCCTATTTCTCAACAACAACTTATCTCGTCAGCTATTTCATGTTTTCAAAGTCATTGATTGTCCCATACCCTATTTCTATTTCTATTTTATGGTGTAGTGTACGTTATGCAAACAAAATTCTAGGGTCATTACGGAATAAGAAGAATTCTTCCATTTTTTTTCTCTTTGGAGAAAAACCAAACTCAAACTTTTCGAGTTAGCGGAATTCCCAGTAAAAGAAATCCTGGATTCTTCCACTTAGATGAAATAGCTTAGATGAAATAGTAAGTAATAGTTCCACTCGTATCCATGGAAGTGGGAAAGGAATTATTCCAATAGAACCATCGAACCCCCGAGCGGTTGTGGTTGTACCAGTAATTGCAGGGATATTAAAACTTGCTATTCACTCAGTCAATAATAAGATTATGTAGGAGAGGTGGCCGAGCGGTTCAAGGTGTGGCATTGGAACTGCTATGTAGGTCTTTGTTTACCGAGGGTTCGAATCCACCACTTATTCCTTCCCACCCACAATGGGGTGTTTCTCAAGCAGCTCAGGAGGCGCCAACCCCACAACCATAGGTAGAAGGAGTTTCAGGTGCAGCGTCCAGATCAAGGAGTAGTGGCCCATCCTATTCGGATGTAAAGGCAAGATGAAAAAAATTTCTCAAACAGCAGGGAAAGGGTCCCCATACGTCAAAGCCGGATAAAGAATCTCCAACAAGATTAGAAATTGGATCATTCAAGTCCAAAGGATAGAAAAAGATCCTATCCATCATGGTCACCAGAAGATTTTTCATCGAGACAAAATGCTGGTAATGCTATAGTATTGGAATATTGGGACTACTGTGAGCGGGAAAAAAATAAAACCTTCTGTCGACTAGAGTTTGATGTCGATTTATCCACACTTCCATGACTTCTAGAGGAAAGTTAACTGCTTGCTAGCTTGAAGCTGTATGAGTGGTAACGTCCATGTACGGCTCCTTGAGAAGGTGATGGAAATGTCCTTGTTCTACCTCACTCTTGTCTTCAATGGGGTCTACTCTTTTTTTTGGGAGAGTGATGCAGACATCAACATGGACAACAACATTTCACATTCAAGCCCATCTCCACTTGTTGGGCCAATGACATGAGCTTCATCCAAAGCCCAACATGAGGTGAATCTTCTCCTTGGTACTTTTTCATTTGGCATGAATATGAATGGTATGCTACCTAATGCGCCGACCTTGTGCATGCTTAGATACGAAGGATTGTCCAAGGTGGAGGGCAGCGGGACCGAGGTAGGGACTCCAAGCTTCAAGCTCAACCACGCCCAGACTGCTGCCTCAAACCCTCCGGACGTGCACTGAAGAAGAAGATCTGGACTGTCCGGCTGAGGCCCGGACCCTCCGGATGCCTGGACCCCCCAGCTGGGACACTCCGGCTGAAGGTCCGGATTTTCTCTGGAAGACCCGGAGGTCAGCCCGAACACTCCGGACGAGGGTTCGGATCTTCTCCGGAAGACTCGAAGGTCAACCCGGACCCCTCCGGGCGAGGGTCCGGATCTTCTCTAGAAGACCTGGAGGTCAGCCCGGACACTCCGGCCACCCGGATAGTCTGGCCAAAATCTGGACAGTCCGGATCTGCCTGCGTGTAGAACAACGGGCCACGGCCCATGTATTCCTTAAGTGGAGGGTTAACCTATAAATATCGTACCCCCCACTAATTAGGGTTTTTAGACTTGTTGTGTAGACTTAAGAGAGCTTTGCTCCTAATCTAGGGTTTCAATCCCTCTAGATTTGGAGTTCCACCCTAGGCCTTACTTTCCTTTTGGAATTGTACGGATCGGCGCGTGCCGGTAAACACAGCATTCATCAAGTGGAAGTATTGATTTGGTTCCTAGTTCCCAGAGGCTTATCCATTGGGGTTTTGTTGTTGGGGTGGGTTTCCATCTAGGCCTTCCTAGTTATCCAATCCAATCCGTGAAGATCGGGAGCCACCGTATCAACTTGGTATCAGAGCTCTAGGTTGCCACAGTTTAGATTTTGTATCCCCTCCTTTCTCTACCCCCAATTGCTAGTTTTGTTTTGGTTTTTCTTGCCTATTTCAAAAACCCCACAAAAAGAGCCCGATTTGAAATCTAGATACAATTTGGAGTTTTGAGTGAACTTTGGTTGGTTTTGATCCATTAGATCTTTGCTATACTTGTTGATCTAACCTTCCTTTGTGTTACTTTGGCCAATTTTATTGTTTCCCCTCCGATTTGGTGGATTTCAGGTCACCCGCGTCGCAGATCTACTCCTCTGTTCACCGGTCGGACAGTTCAGATTTCACCCAGATAGTCCGGGCGGCCGGACCCTCCGGATTCAACCTGGACAGTCCGGATTCAGCAAAACTGGATGTAGCCATTTCACCATTTGGGGCATAACTTCCACATTCGATGTCCGTTTTCAGTGACCTAGGACTCGTTTCAAAGCTAACGATGAGCTCTAGGCCATCATCAAAGACACCAACCTCCACAAGCAAGGTAAAATCTCTGAAAGGGTCCTTCTTCCTTGTAATTTCTTTGTGAGCCAATCTATCCTTTGTGAAATTTCGTTCCTATTAAGACTAGCTCATTGATGATTGCTAGGGTCTTATACACTTGTGCTACTTAGAATATCTTTTCCAAGCAATCAACAATGTTAGTTTTATAAGATCTTGGCATAAAGAAAAAGAGGAAGAAGAATCAAAAGAAACAAAAAAAAGAAGAGAAATAAATAAGCAAATGCCATTAGTCCTTTTGTAGGGAAAACACAAGCTTGAAAGGAAATCTAAATATGGAGAGTAGTTAAGTGTACAAATCTATCACCCTACAAACTTGCAATCGAGCTAGTGTCTTTCCTAGTATTTGTGCAACATGAGCTTCTAGTCTTCGCTAGGAACAATCTTGTTTTAGCTCATTTCCTGGTTGCACAAATCACAATATCATTGTGTGTGAGTTGTCTTGTGCTTCGCTTATATCATTTGAGATCAACTCTTATTGCATTGTTTTATTGTGGATTACTACTAATCTTTGCAATATCTCATTATTCCATTTGCTTAGTGTGTTGTGCTAATCCTTTCCGACATCCACTAAAAGCTTTGATTGAGTTAGTGCTTTGGGACTTGGAACTTCTTCAATCCCAAGGAGGCAAGGACTACTGAGGTGAGTGAGGTGAGAGAGTTCTAATTTCCACATACATATATTTGTGCTTTGCTAATCATGTCTAGGGAAGGATCACACGGAACTAGTAGCAATGAAGACTGTGTGATTCGAGGACAACACTTGGCCCTCCAACGGAGCCTCCTCGACACCATGGGCAATTTGAGGCACGACATGACCCGACAAATGGAAGCTATGAAGACAAGCATTGTGCAGGAAGTTGTTCAGGCACTTCGAGGCATAGTTCCAGAAGCAGAGATTGATGAAGAAGAACCTCTCGATGAGATCTATGCCGAGATGGCGGCACGGCGTGCTCAAGCTTGAGGAACCACAAGACACTGAGCACCTCTCACTTCATCAAGAGCCCGAGCTCCAACTCATGGGCAACACAGTCAAGGGCGATCAAGGAGCCATGAAGGGCGTGATGAGAATGAAGGAAGTGCATCAGAAGGAGGTTCAAGCTTTCATCAACCCAGTGAACCGAGACATCAAAGACATCCAGATAGAGACCCAGGGTTCCGAAGACGGAATTACCATGATGAAGGCACAGAACATCGGTAGAGGGGTCAACAAGGAGATAGGGAGGAAAAGTTTGGCAAGCTCAAGTTCACAATGCCCAAGTTCTCCGGTGATGCCATTGATCCCGAAGAGTATGTCACATGGGAGCTCAAAGTGAACAAGGTCTTTCGTATGCACAATTACTCTAAAGAGAAGAAGGTTGCCATGGCCTCCCTTGAGTTCGATGGATATGCACTCATTTGGTGGGAACAAGTGCAAAATCAACGAGGCGACCATGGGGAACCACCAGTCATGTCTTGGACAGAGATGAAGAGAGAAGTGTGCGGGCCCGCTTTGTGCCCAAGTACTACAAGCGAGATCTCTTCAAGAAACTTTAAGATCTCAAACAAGGTATTCAGACAGTTGAAGAATATTTCAAGGAAATGGAAACCGCCTTGATCCGAGCTAATGTCCAAGCGACTGAAGAGCAAACAATGGCACATTTCTTGGCCGGATTGAACCACCCAATAAAGCACATCACCGACTATCAACTCTACAACACAGTTGTGGAGTTAGTGCATCAAGCTATCAAGGCAGAGCGCTAGGTGCAAGAGGACGCTCGCTACTCCAAATCATCGGCATATATTTCATGCTCCACTCCCTACATCTCGCGCCCCACGGTGGTTGCTCCTCGCCCCACTCCGAGTGTAAAGTTTGCTCCAAGGGCTACATCAAACAAGACAGAAAGTCATGTGGGAGGTGGAAATACAAGCGTGCGCCAATGGTCAAACACAAGCCATCCTACCACCTCTTCCTCAAAGGATGCACCGGCTCGAAGCAATGCTTCCTCAATGGCTTCCATGGGCAAGATTCGTGACATCATATGCTTCAAATGTCAAGGGCGTGGTCACATACAAAAGGAGTGCCCCAATGCACGAGTTATGTTGATCACCGAAGAAGGCGAGTATGAGTCTGCAAGTGTGAGGATCCGGACTTAACTTCCAGACTCTCCCTGTGTATCTCCTCATCAGTCCAGGATCAAGCTGATGAACACAGGCGAATTGATACCACTGCACACATCACGAAACATTTTAGAAACATAAACAATTGAGTTATAGCAGTAATATGACTAAATAAAGTAACTAGGACTTATGTCCCTTACCATTCAGAAATACAGCGGAAAATAAAGCGTAGATGTCTCCATCTCAACCACAGGCAGTTTACGGAGGCCCCGTGACCTAAACCTCAGCATTGACGTAGAAGATACCTCATAGTCTTCATCGTCCTCATAGATATCTGAACACGTCCAACAAACAACATGCTCGATGAGTACTTCACGTACTCAGCAAGCCACCTGGCGGTAGATGGTCCTATCATACTACATGCAAGGCTCCAAAGGAAGGCTTTATGGTTTATTTGCGTAAAGCAATCTCTTAATTGAATTACTTATAATAGATTCGAAGGCAGCATTTTGATGTAAATCATTTTTAATATCAGGGGTGTTTTCAACAGGTGTGGTCCACGACCAACACACTCGAGCAAGAACTCCCGCCTTAGCTCGACCATAGGATTCATCAGCAAAAGGGTAGAGGGAAATAGCAAGGGGGGAGAGGGACAGGTCCTTTTCATCAAGAATGAGTCATGTGCTGTCCATAACCGTGGACACGGCTAATCGATTAGTTTTAACTCTGCAGAGTGTGTACACTTTACCCACACGACACAATCCCGTCTTGTTGCCACTGGCTGTCGCCAGCATAGTACACACCCATCGGTGTACCGGCAGGGAGATTGTGACGAGGTCTTTTAGCTAGATCCCCCTCTGATGTGACATGCCCACCGGGTCTGGCTCAGAGTTGAGAGTACGTCCCCGCACTCCGTTCCCCCCATCTGTGCCGAGGGTCCTCGTCGCTACGTCCACTCCTTCTGCGGTACGGCAACATCGGCACCAAAGGCTGACTAACCTACTTGACCAAGCCATTGCCCATATAGCATGTGGTTGCACTATTGTCACAATTCTCCAACTTCAAGACTTCAGCCTTATGCGGTACGGATGGCCAATGGTTCCTTTAAACCAGCCTTCTGCTGGTAGGCAACCATATGCTCCTTCATCACATGATCCAGCTGCCGCCCGCACCATATTAGATGGTAAGTTTCACCCAGAGTAGAATAGGAAGAACAGAGAGAGCGAAAGCATCGGGCATCCGGCCCTAGCTCAGCGAGCTCAACAAGTTTCAACAAGGATCATTGATCCGGTATTCATTCCTCCGTAGAGGCAAGTCAAAACAACCTAAAGATGTATTTAAGCATGGCTAAGCATATCTCTACTCTATTCAGAATAAAACCTACTAATCTACTCAGGGTATCAAGTAAACATGGCGACAAGCGAAAAGGTAAAGGTGTGTCAATCGACACGCTAGCTACTGGATTAAAACAGCATCCATGTTTATAAATAACAAAATATAATGACTTCGAAAATATAGGATCAAATATGATCAAGAAAAGGTGGCATGCCTTTGTTGACGAGTTGGTCTTCTTCTGCAGAAACTTGACCTTACCCAACTTCGCTATTTCCTATTCGTCGCAACAGCAATAAAGTGCAAGGCAAATAAATATAAATCCAAATTAAATATCAAATGGAAATACCAGAATAATAGGGCTAGCAGGGTTGGATAGGTGTCAAAGGACAAAGGTGAAGAGATAGGATTGTCGAAAGACAACTAGGAAGGTGTGAGATTATATATCTCAACCAGATAGAGTACATGTACTCGAAAGATGGTCTTTCGAATCAGATCATTCTAGAAAAAGGATAGATTTATGGAGGATAGAATTTACATGTAAAAGGACTAAAGTTAATCCACATGCGGGATAGGGATAGATATGCGACTGGGAACAATATATGGTCGATGACAACAATAGCACAACCATATGATTAAACATGGAAACCCGACATGCTAGTCGGCAAGAAATGATAACAAGCGATATGACAATCTATATGGACTATCATGCAATACATAATTAGACATCATGTAACAAATTAGATAGACGGCATGAAATAGAGACTAGTCATGGCGTAGCATAAGATAACATATGATCATGCAGTTATAATCTAATAACAATCATTGATAATGCAAACGGTGATTAAACTATATAGCCAAATAACAACTAGCATCGATATGACATGCACCAAACATACATGCAATCTATGACATAACATTAACTCTACTAATGCTATTATGTGTATACAATGCAGCAATCAACCTACACATACTACACATAACAATAATAATATTTTAGTAAAGAATGATTATTAGCAACATATATGCATATATTATAATCGATACCTAAAGGTTAACCATGTATATGTGACTATACACCACCTTATGGAAGTGTAATATAAGATATCAACCTATGCATACTAGTACATACATATTATATGTCTATCAGCTAACATACGATATGATTAAATAATAATAACTCGGTAAGATATTATTATTCCAACATGTAGATTATCAAGAATATTAATTCTAATTATATATATCTCTATATGCAAGATATTATTATTCCAACATGTAGATTATCAAGAATATTAATTCTAATTATATATATCTCTATATGCAACTACATGATTATGCAACATAAAGTCATATTGAACATGTGCAACTTAATCGTGTTTAAACAAACAATTAAATTATACACATGAATAAAATAATGTGTCAACCATTGCATGACGGATTATTATCTAAAACATGGATTAGCCTATGTATATATGCATAAATATATACACATAGCTGCATATGTAAACCACATGAAATGCATCAAATAAATATGAGACATATGTGTGATCTTAACCATATTATACACAGAGGTTAATAACGTGACAAACTATTATGTAACAATCCTTAAATAAACATGAAATAAACTATAGGTGCGTCTAAGATGTGCACGAACATATGCACATTCCACCATGCAATATACATCATGCAACAATCAATATTAAAGATAGACATAGACTAAGCATGTGCAATCCTAACTATGTTCAACTAATAATTAAAATACAAATAGAGTTTACTTAATGTGCTAACCAAGTCATATCAAACTATTATTTAAACACGGGCAATATATACATGTAACATATATACATGACCATATATGCAATCTATATGAAGCATAATATGTGAATATAAACTATGCGTGTAATCTTAATCATACTATAAACAAAGGTTACCATTATGGCTAAATATTTTACAGCACCATTAGTTAAAACAGGAAGCATCTATATATATAATAACTTTATATTTTGCATAACATCATGTCATACTTCCATTTAAATATGAACAAATTTATCCGCAATAAAAACAAGATTGAACTAACATGTTGAACTACCTCATGTCTACTAACTATTAAAACCGAATTATATTGTATATATTCAACTATACAAACATGTAACATGTAGCTATATGGATGAATAAACCTAGTATTGAACTAAACATGATTGATCACATGATGAATTCTAAGCATGAACATTACATAAATAGAAGCAATGACTATATAAGAACTAAGCATATAAATATATGAAACTATAGTCTAACATAACCTTCAATTTAATTTGGTGATCAAGCAATAATGAAGAACATTATAGATGAACATAGGGTGATGCGAGTGATTTCAAACAAGGATTAATGGTGTAAAATAATTTCATGATGCACCACAAGATGTTAGGAGATTAACTATATGGGTGGGGGCGACATTCGTAACACGAAATGGTTGGAACTGGACATAGATCAGTTCTGGACAGACCGGAGGATTTTGGACGCTGCACGATGCTCGCTCAACGAAATTGCAATCCGCCAATTGCGTTAGAAACTAGACACACAGAGGTACAATTTTACCAAAGGGTTTTGGAGAATTCTTACCAAGTCAATGGGAAAAGATTAGACAAGTTAGACATCTTGCAGATTGAATTTGGACGTCCGCGAACAGCACGTCGGAGATGGATCAATTCCTGATAAACGGCTACACGGATCAAGGTGAAAATTTATAGAGGTGCTTATAAATACCTAAGGCACAATTTGACCAAAGGGATTGATGATAGACTCACAGGATCAACTGCAAAGAAGGTGATAATGCCGAGCTACTGTTTTTGTAATCAAATCTGGACGTGAACAGCAACACAAAGAAACTTGATTTCCTGGAGATTGGACCATTGGATTTCCTTCAATTTTTGTGGAGATGATCTTCACAACATCATCCATGATCCCACCAAACGGATCTTAAAAAAGAGGTCCGAGCTAACGAGGGCATCATTCCAATCTAGATGCATGTGCAGAAAATCTGGGTGCAAGCAGCACGTTAGTATTTGGAGATTTTTCGATGATTTCATTGTTAGATTTTTACCAAATTTTGCAGAGAAGTAGAGAGAAAAGTTAAGAATAATCTCACCGAAGGGATTTACCAAAAGATGTTTGAGGCGACAGGAATTGGAAAAACACTGAGACGATATGTGCTGTTTAGAAACTGCACGGAGGCAAAGAGGGGGGTGGCGGCTGTTTGGGAGGTTTGGGGGCTAGGGTTTCATGGGAAAAGAGTGTGGGGGAGTGGGGAAAAGGTGGGAGGGGTGTGGGGTATTTATAGGAAGGTTAGAGGAAAGAGATTTAGGTCAAACCCTATCGGAAAAGAGGTGGCGACGCATGCTGCGCTACGCAGCACTCGCCAGGGTGGCTGCTCAAGGGAGGAATGAGGCGGCGGGATGCCGGGTGGGGATGAGCCGGGATGGCGGCCATAAAGGAAAGGAGGAAAAAAAGGAGAAAACCAAAATAAAACAAAGAATAGTAGAGCGAGATTGTAACTCCGAAAATTCTGAGAAAAACTCTGGAGACATATTCCAAATTTGAAAACAACTCAAACTCAAGTTGCATTAACTCAAATTAACTCCGGTCCAATTTGTGAAATTCCAATTAGCTTTAATTAATTAGTGAACAGATAACGAAATTTTCTAGCTCTGATTTTCAAATAAAAGATTTTGAAAAGCTCTGAAAATTAGGATGTTATAGCAAGCGAAGACGAGATTGATGCCATCCATGAAGTAGCAAGGCTTGAGCAAGAAGGAGAATATGAAGATGGATAAGAGCGAATCTATTGCAAGACCGAGGTGGGACCATCCCTCGTCGTCACCAAGAAGATCCTCATTGTCCAACTTCAAGATGAGCCTGAGCAATGGTGCAACCTCTTCCGAACCAAGGCCACAATCGATGGCAAAACCATCAAAGTCATAATCGATAGAGAAAGTTGTCACAACTTGGCAAGTCAAGAGCTATGTTCCAAGCTAAACTTGAAGTATAAGAAGCACCCACGTCCCTACCATGTACAATGATTGAGTGATAGTGGCACCGTCAAGATACAATACACAGTGCAAGTCTCCTTCAAGATTGGAGCCTATTAGGACACAGTGGAGTGTGATGTGGTACCCATGACGGTGTGCCACCTCCTATTGGGCCGCCCATGGCAATACGACCGAGCGGCGCGCCACGATGGTCACACTAATGAGTATATCTTTCGGTGGCACCATAAGGAGTATGTGCTTCATCCCATGACACCAAGCCAAATCATCGCCGACAATGCTCAAAAGTTGGCAAGAATTTAAGAGGAGAAGGAGAGGAGTGAGCGCGAAAGCATCATCTTGAGTGACTCCCATAAAAAGGTGAGTGAGTGCCACAAGCCCAAAATGAGAGAAAAGAGCAAGGAAGAGAGTAGAGGCTTAGTGATGCTAGCCACCAAATCCGAGATGAGAGGAGTAAGGATTGACCCACCTACACTACACTTTGTACTTGTGTACAAAGATGTAGTTGCTTTGACTAATGATTCACCCTCACTTCCTCTAGCTATGTCTCGTGTTTTGCAGGAGTTCGAGGATGTCTTCCCCGATGAGATCACGGCGGGGCTTCCGCCCATTCGAGGCATCGAGCACCGCATCGACCTCATCCCGGGAGTGCCACTTCCCAACTGGCCACCTTACCGCGCCAACCCCGAGGAGATCAAGAAAATTCAATGTCAGGTACAGGAGCTACTTGACAAGGGGGTATGTTCGTGAAAGCTTAAGCCCTTGCACCGTCCCTATTATTCTTGTCCCCAAAAAGGATGGATCTTGGCGCATGTGTGTTGATTGTCGAGCCATCAATAATATCACCGTGCATTATCATCACCCTATTCCTAGGCTAGATGATATACTTGATGAGCTTAGTGGTGCTATAATCTTTTCTAAAATTGACTTAAAGAGTGGCTACAACCAAATAAGAATGAATGAAGGAGATGAATGGAAAACTGCTTTCAAAACCAAATTTGGCTTGTATGAGTGGCTTGTCATGCCTTTTGGTTTATCCAACGCTCCTAGCACTTTCATATGCCTAATGAATCATGTCTTGCACCAATTCATTGGTAAATTTATGGTAGTCTACTTTGATGACATTCTCATATATAGTAAACTTTGCATGATCATGTTACCCACATTAAGCAAGTTCTACTAGTGCTTAGGGATGAACGTTTGTTTGCTAATCTTGAGAAATGCACTTTTTGTACGAAAAAACTTGTGTTTCTAGGCTTTGTTGTTTCTACTCATGGCATAGAGGTAGATGAGTCCAAAATCAAAGCAATTAAAAATTAGCCTACCCCTATCAATGTGAGTCAAGTGCGTAGCTTCCATGGCCTAGCAAGTTTTTACCGCCGATTTGTTAAAGACTTTAGTGCTATTGCTTCTCCTTTGAATGAATTGACTAGGAAGAATGTTCCTTTTGTGTGGGGGCAATCTTAAGAAAATACTTTTCAAGAATTAAAGAAACGCCTAACCAAGGCACCCTTGCTTGCTTTACCAGATTTTACTAAAACCTTTGAAAGTTGAATGTGATGCTAGTGGGATCGGTATAGGGGTGTGCTCATGCAAGAGGGCAAACCGGTCGCTTACTTTAGCGAGAAATTGAATGGTGCTCAACTTAATTACCCGGTTTATGATAAAGAGTTGTATGCCTTGGTTCGTGTTCTTGAAGTATGGCAACACTATCTTTGGCCAAAAGAATTTGTTATTCCTTTCGATCATGAATCTTTGAAATACCTTAAGGGCCAAGCCAAATTAAACCGTAGACATGCAAAATGGGTCGAATTCATTGAAAACTTTTCCTTATGTAGTCAAATACAAAAAGGGTAAAGAGAATGTTGTGGCGGATGCTCTTTCCCGCAAAATGACCCTTTTGAATCAACTCGAAGTTAAAGTGATGGGTTTAGAATATTTGAAAGATCTATATGCTAATGACCCTGAATTTGCTACTCCTTTTGCCAATTGTAAAGATGGGAAGGGTTGGAAAAAATATCATGTGCATGAGGGATTTCTCTTTCGAGCTAACAAACTATGCATCCCCGAGTTGTCCGTGCGTTTGCTACTTTTGTAGGAATCACATGGTGGCGGCTTGATGGGGAACTTTGGGATAGACAAGACCTACTTGATGCTTTCTAACCACTACTATTGGTCGAAGATGCGGAGAGATGTAGAAAGATTAGTTCAACGGTGCATTACATGCCACAAAGCTAAGTCTAAACTCAACCCTCCTGGTCTTTACACTCCGCTTTCTGTTCCTAGTGCACCTTGGGAGGATATTAGCATAGATTTTGTGTTAGGATTGCCTAGGGACCAAAACGGGGTGAGATTCCATATTTGTAGTTGTGGACAGATTCTCAAAAATGGCTCATTTTATTCCTTGCCACAAGACCGACGATGCTTCACATGTTGCTAATTTGTTTTTCAGAGATATTGTGAGGCTTCACGGTGTGCCCAAGACCATCGTCTCCGACCACGACGTCAAGTTTCTAAGCTATTTTGGAAGACATTGTGGGCCAAGTTGGGAGTCAAGCTTCTCTTCTCCACAACTTGCCATCCACAAACCGATGGGAAAACCGAGGTCGTCAACCATACTCTCGCAACACTCCTTTCGAGCGATGATCAAGAAGAACTTGCGTGAGTGGGAGGAATGCATCCCCCATGTGGAGTTCGCCTACAACCGCGCGGTACACTCTACTACAAGCATGAGCCCATTCGAAGTGGTGTATGGCTTCAACCCCTCTACACCACTCGATCTTCTTCCACTACCACTGCACAAACGAGTCAATATGGATGCCTCCAAGCGAGCCGCTTTCATCAAGAGGCTCCATGAGACGACAAGAGCCACAATTGAACAACAAGTTCTTCGTCACGCCACCAAGGTCAACAAGAATAAGAAGAGGATGGTGTTTGACCCCCGGTGATCTTGTGTGGGTTCACCTCCGCAAAGATCGATTTCCTGAAGAACGCAAGTCCAAGCTCATGCCACGCGGAGGTGGGCCTTTCCAAGTGCTTCAACGCATCGGCGACAACGCCTACAAGATTAACCTTCCACCGACCAAGTACTCGGTGAGCAACACTTTCAACGTCTCGGATCTTTCACCCTTCCATGGCTACAATGAGTTGGAGTCGAGGTTGACTCCTTTTCAAGAAGGGGGGAATGATGCGGACATCACCATGGACAACAACATTTCACGTTCAAGCCCATCTCCACTTGTTGGGCCAATGACATGAGCTCGAGCCAAAGCCCAACATGAGGTGAATCTTCTCCTTGGTACTTTTTTCATTTGGCATGAACATGAATGGTATGCTACCTAATGCACCGACCTTGTGCATGCTTAGGTACGAAGGATTGTCGAAGGTGGAGGGCAGCGGGACCGAGGTAGGGACTCCAAGCTTCAAGCTCAACCACGCTTGGACTACTGCCTCGGACCCTCCGGACGTGCACTGAAGAAGAAGATCCCGGACTGTCCGGCTGAGGGCCCAGACCCTCCGGATGCCCGGACCCCCCAGACCAGACACTCCGACTGAAGGTCCAGATCTTCTCTGGAAGACCTGGAGGTCAGCCCGGACACTCCAAACGAGGGTCCCGATCTTCTCTGGAAGACGCGGAGGTCAACCCGGACCCCTCCGGGCGAGGGTCCGGATCTTCTCTGGAAGACCCAGGAGGTCAGCCCGGACACTCCGGCCACCCGACTAGTCCGGCCAAAATCCGGACAGTCCGGATCTGCCTGCGCGCAGAACAACGGGCCACGGCCCATGTATTCCTTAAGTGGAGGGTTAATCTATAAATAGGGTACCCCCACTAATTAGGGTTTTAGACTTGTTGTGTAGACTTAAGAGAGCTTTGCTCCTAATCTAGGGTTTCAATCCCTCTAGATTTGGAGTTCCACCCTAGGCCTTACTTTCCTTTTGGGATTGTACGGATCAGCGCCTGCCTCCAAGTGGTAAACGCGGCATTCATCAAGAGGAAGTGTTGATTTGGTTCCTAGTTCCCAAAGGCTTACCCATTGGGGTTTTGTTGTTGGGGTGGGTTTCCATCTAGGCCTTCCTAGTTATCCAATCCAATCTGTGAAGATCGGGAGCCACCGTATCAGAGAGTATGCCAATATGATCTTAATGAGGTGCGGGGCTTTGCATCTGACATTCGTTGGGCTTTCCTCTGCGGGAGCCTGCGTCCCGGCCTTTTTGTGCAATAAACCCCTCCGGCCGAAGACTAGTGATAGGTGGTCCCGCGGAGCTTTCGGAGAAGGGTAGCCTAGTGTGTAAGCACAGCAATGAACCGCGGCGAACCCTCAGACGACCCTTCTAAGATAAGGGGGGAGATCCTCAGTAGTGGTGACCCTTTGACTCTTCCACTGACTTATATATGTACCGAATGCTCATACGGGAAAGTGAACTCCTGGGTCTGGAACCTGGGGGGTTGCTCCGAGAAAAAATCCTTTCTTTCTCGTCCACTCCAGGGGGTGCGGACACACCTGCGCGGATTACAGGTGACGGTTACAAGAATGGCGGGGAAGTGAAGAGTACCCGACGACATTCAGGGATGAATGTAGACCCATCGGGCGGGGATAATCATTCCGGTCCTGGGAGAGGTGGCGACACCAGTCTGAGCTGAGGGAAGCCAGCCAATTGAGTCACTGAAACGACCGCAGGAGGCGCACCCTAAGCCCAGCTTCTCGGAGCTGCTATTGCGAAATACGGCTTCCTTAATATCCAAATTTCAACAAGGGGGCTGGGCTGCTCGCCTTCATAGAAAGGCGACCGGGCCTAGATTAGATGTTCGCCTTTTTATAGAATAGAAAGAGAAGGTAAAGGGGGGTTTGGAGATTCTTGAAAAAATGCATGGCTTCCTCCTATTCCGCTTCAACACAGAAGAAGATTGTTACAAGGTACTGGAAAAAGGGCCGTGGCTTATAGAAGGAAGGAAGAGTGATGATTTTTCAAAAGTTGCAAAGGAGGATGGATGCGCGCAAAGACCTCTCGGAGATGGTTCCTGTTTGGGCTAGTTTTCATACCGAAGGAAAGAGGTAACCTAATTTCATCCTTAGAAATTGCAATAGGAACAACGGGGTAGCAGGTGAGGCCTTTAATTTCAGGTTGCTATGATGAATTTTTCGGAGAGCCCACTGGATCAATTTTCCATTCACCCAATAATTCCTCTGAATATAGGCAACTATTATTTCTCATTCACAAATCCATCCTTGTCTATGCTGCTCACTCTCGGTTTGGTCCTACTTCTTCTTTTTGTTGTTACGAAAAAGGGAGGGGGAAAGTCAGTGCCAAATGCATGGCAATCCTTGGTAGAGCTTATTTATGATTTCGTGCTGAACCTGGTAAACGAACAAATAGGTGGTCTTTCCGGAAATGTTAAACAAAAGTTTTTCCCTCGCATCTCGGTCACTTTTACTTTTTCGTTATTTCGTAATCCCCAGGGTATGATACCCTTTAGCTTCACAGTGACAAGTCATTTTCTCATTACTTTGGCTCTTTCATTTTCCATTTTTATAGGCATTACGATCGTTGGATTTCAAAGACATGGGCTTCATTTTTTTAGCTTCTTATTACCTGCGGGAGTCCCACTGCCGTTAGCACCTTTTTTAGTACTCCTTGAGCTAATCCCTCATTGTTTTCGCGCATTAAGCTCAGGAATACGTTTATTTGCTAATATGATGGCCGGTCATAGTTCAGTAAAGATTTTAAGTGGGTTTGCTTGGACTATGCTATTTCTGAATAATATTTTCTATTTCATAGGAGATCTTGGTCCCTTATTTATAGTTCTAGCATTAACCGGTCTGGAATTAGGTGTAGCTATATCACAAGCTCATGTTTCTACGATCTCAATTTGTATTTACTTGAATGATGCTACAAATCTCCATCAAAATGAGTAATTTCATAATTGAATAAAAACGAGGAGCCGAAGATTATAGGGGGCTACAGCTACGCTTTTGCAGCACTGAACATGGTTCCGGGTACTAAAGATATTTAGTTTGGAGAGGTGTAGATAGATAGGACGTAGTCTTGCTCGATCAGGACCCTGAAGCAACAAGCAAGGGCTTGCGCTTCCCGCGCGAAAGAAAGCAAAATGTACATACGGATTGAGATAATAACGGACTTGAACCGTCACTTCACTTTTCAGGATGCTGTCCTGGTTTATTTGGTTATCTGATCTTGGTTGGCCCTAATCAAAAGATAGGTCATTCTGTGGGGTATTGGTTTTTAATAGGAGAGTTTAGGTTATGGCAGGGTGGGTCAACTCTCATACGGCCGTTCCATTTTTGGTCTCTGGTGACAAAGTCCACTGATTGGTTCTAGGTGTTGGATTATTAATTCATTTTCTTGAGGAGAACAAATACGATTTGAACACTGCTAATAGCTCAATGAGCTGGTTATGTGCTAGATGGTCAATGGCGGTAAAACACAAGAAGACGTGTCAAATTTTGTATGGAGATCCGCATGTCTTAGCTAGGAATGAGCTGTGAACAAAATCTAAATAGTTGTTACTTGAGTCGATAATGACTTTGTGTCGGTTTGCTAGAGTCTATAAATTGGACTGGCACCATGTATTGTAACATAAGCTTTTGTATAAGAGCTGAGATGTAGTTAAGATTACACTTGATCCTCTCTCTGTTTTGTTGCTTCCTTCCATTATCTCCAACAACAGGTATCAGAGCCCCAGGTTCGAGTCGGGCGTAGCGAAGTAGCGAGTCGCGTTCGTGAAGTTTGAAGCCACTTGATTCGATGGCTTCAGGTGTTGGCGCCAGTATGGCGCTGTCGATGATTCCCGTGTTTGCGGGAGAAAACTATGATATGTGGAAGATAAAGATGCGAACGCTGCTACTATCGCAAGGATTGTGGGATGTGGTCGAGAACGGCTATACCGAGTATGCCGCTGACCAAGTTTTCACGCCGGAGCAGAAGAAGACTCTGGCAGAAGATCAGATGAGAGACGCCAGAGCCCTGTTTCTGATTCAGCAGGGTGTTGCGGAGAGCTTGTTTCCGCGAATTATTGGCGCCACGAAGTCGAAGGAAGCATGGGAGATTTTAAGAGAGGAGTTCCAAGGTTCTGCGAAGGTGTTGCGAAGTGACCGAGGTGGTGAATTCTACTCGGATGATTTAAAATAATTTTGCCAAGAACATGGTATTCGAAGGCAGTTGACAGCATCATGCAGTGCTCAACAGAATGGTGTCGCTGAAAGAAAAAACCGGACCATAGTCGAGATGGCTAAGCGTGTACGACGAATTCTGTCTATCTGAAGATCTGAGAAAGGCGCTGATTACAGCTCTGTCCTTGGATGGACCATAGGCCTGATGCTAGGAGAGTGTAGTTCGAGCATTCTATTGTGTGCTCGATCCGTGATACGCAAAGCAATCTCCTGTTTACTATTGATCTAATGACAGTTGATTGAGACTTGCCATTGTCGTCTTTCGAAAGCGAACTCTTATCTGGTTTCACTCGGGTTCTCCTGTCGACGGGAAGTGCTCGGTTCGGATAACTTCTGTTTCCGTACCGGGATCAGCAGGAGGGGAATTTGAGGTTCTTGGTCCTCTGCGAAATCAGTCCGCCAGCTTGCTCCTTTCGTGCATGATAGGTGCTCTTTCTTTCAAATGGTGGTGCTGCCACTAACCTTTTTCCCGAGAATCAGTGGAAGACAAAGACTAATAGGGGGCTGCGGGGAAGGATGGTTTCTCCCATGTTGCTCCTTTCTTTGGGGAGTTGTCCTCAACGCGGTGATGAAGGCTTAAAGAAATAGTTCATTGGCTCGGTCCATGGCCCTGTTGCTCTTGAGTTATGCCATAGAGGTGAAGTGCAAGGGCATGGAGCCACATAACTCTCTGAATGACGAAGCATCAAATTGATTTCTGTTGTTGTTGGTAATGTTTTTCCAAAAGAAATTATGTGCTTCCTGCAAGGTGATGGGTGTGAGTGGCTTGGCTTCGATCCTCTTGGTGAAGTAATTGGTTCACATCAACATGTGTCGGTAGCCCCCTTTGGCCGGTGGGAATAATCCTAAGAGATCCATTTCCCACCGGGCAAACAACCATGTGATTGGGGTGTTCTTGAGCATCAAGACCAGCTCATGGGTGAATGTTGCCGTCTTTTAGCATGCCTCACACTTCTAGAGAATATTGATGGCATCTTGGACCTGCCAGGTGTATTCATTGTCAGCTTCTCCTTGGATGGCTTGGATAAAGGGTTACATCCATGATGGGGACCGAGTATTTGGTTGATGCGTCCTTGCCAACCATTTGGGGTGGCCCACTACTCGGGTGAGACCGACCTTGATGAGTTCTTTAACTTCTTTTCTATTGGTGTTGCTTCTCTCAAGGGATAGCTTCTAGAGTTTTTCTTCACCGAGGTGTGGTCGGTCTTGACAGACAAATGCTGTTGCATCTCTTTGTGTGAGACGCCTTCCATGTCGGTGATTGAGCAAGTGAAGGGGTCAGAGTTTTCTTTGGGGAGGGCCACAAGGTTTTCTTGAAGCTCCGTTGGGAGGTCCACTCATATCTTTGTTGTACACAAGTCTTCATCACCAAAGAGATGGACTTCTTTTGTCCTCCGGGTGAGGCTTCGGTGTGAATCTCCTAAGTGGATCCACGGGGGGTTCTTCGGTGCTAGAAAGGAGGTTGACACTCTTGTTGGTCATTTTCTTGATGGCATGTTTCTCCTCGTGGAGTTGGACCACCTTGTGATCTAGATCTTGCTCTCCATGCACTATGATAGGTCCTTGCGGCCCGGGGATCTTGAGGCATAAGAATTTTTTGATGCACGGCATGTAGAAGCGATTGAGGGTGGTTCTTCCTATAGTTACATTGAAGGATCATTCTGTGTCCACCATGTCAAAGCGTAGGGCTCCGTCCGATGATTCTCCAAAGTCCCGAAGGTCAGAGGAGCTCAATTTAACCGAGCGACTAAATGGCTTTTTCTGGTATGAAACCACTGAGTGGGAAGCAAACCATCCCCATAGCCCCCTTGTGGCTTCAGAGGTTCTTGAGTGTATGGAGATACATGATATCCACTGAAGTTCCATCATCAATGAGGATCCTGGGAGTTGCAGTTGGCCATAGTGGTGGTTACGAAGAGGGCATCATCATGCGGGAAGCGTATTCCCTTGGTGTCCTCCTCCGAGAAAGTCAATGGCATGCTTGCCCATTTTGGCGGTGAAGTAGGAGTGAGTGCCCCAACAATGCTCACCTTCCTTGCATACTCCTTAAGTTACCTCTTTGAGTTGCTCCCGGAGGCTGAGCCCCCTAGCATAATGCCAACGAAAAAGGTTGGATTGGTGCAAAGGAAGATCTTCAATCTCCATGTTCGGCTCATTTACAAAGCACTTGAGTTAGGAAGACTGCTCTTTGGGGAGGAGCCCCCTATGTTGTTGGTGGACCAGCGAAGCACGGGGCTCGTCTGTGGCACCTTCTTCTTGAGCGTGGAGGTCATGAAATTCATTTGTCTAGTCAGCGCCGGACTTGTGGAAGGTGCACCATCTACTTTCAGACTCCCTAGGCTCGCATTGGCAAGTTTGGTTGTTGATGGCCATGATCTTCTGTTCATGCGGACATAGGTGGTTCTTGTTTCCAGAGTTCTTCTTGAAAGAATTTTTGGCCTTTCCACCTGACGGGGTGTCACAGCTATATGAAAATGACTTGAGCTTACTAGCATTTCCATCTTCGCCTTGCGCATACTCCTGTGGTTTGCGGTGCAATTCCTCAATGGTTCTTGCATGCATGCGTTAATCACCATAGTGTGTGGGGCGTTGGCAATTTGGCTTCAAACGATCGAGAATCGATGAAGAAACTTCGTAGGGACTCTCCTTCCTTTTGCTTGACGATGAAGAGTTCGTTCGATAGAGCACGTTGTGTGAAGTTTCCTTGGAAATTTACGATGAAGTCTTCTTGGAGATATTCTCAGACCTGATGGAGTTCTTTCTTTGGTTGAACCATGTTTGGGCCATCCCAGTCAATGCAAGGGGAAAAAGATTGCACATTTCCAATGGTTCTCCTCCCGCGGCCCGAATGGCCATGGAGTACACCTCCAAGAATTGTAAGAGGTTGGATTTCCTGCTGCACTACTTCAACGCGGGAGGCTTGAACTTCTAGGGGGAAGGCGGCTTCTTGGATCTCCCTCAACAAAGGGTTGAAAGTCTATATGTGGCCTCTATCCTCCTAGTGCCGATGAGGTTTACTTCGGGTGTCGATTTTCTCCTCAGGGAATGAGCCTGGTGAATGGTCTCGGGACCTCCTCGATGAGCGGGAACGGTCACGTTGGTGTTTCCTAGAAGCCATGGCCATTACAGACTCTGCCACCTGATCCTCTTGGTACGTGCACATTTGTTCATTGTGACTTGGCGCTTGGCTCCCTCGGGGACTGGTGCAAACTTGGTGGGGGTTGGTGGTGCTCTGCCCATCGCCTTCGTTGTGTGCATTCTGGGCGTGACTTCCTTGGAGAACATTTTGGCTTGGGTGGTCTTGGGTGTCTCGCGACACGATCTCCAAGCGGCAGGCTTCTTCTCATCTCAGAATTTCAGGGAGAGGCGGTCTCATTATCAGTGGTGCCATGCCTTGGGGTGCTCCAGTGTAGGTCAGCCTCTAGAAAGGGTTCAACCACGGAGCTCCACTCATGACTGTCGCATGTGCCATGGTTGGTAAGTACAGGAAGTAGGCCGTGTTGAGGATGATGCTCTTTTGTACATGAATTCGGATTCTCTTGATGTCGCATGATCCACCCTGATGACGTTGGACGAAGGCGTTAAAGAATTCCAGGGCGGGTTAGATCATGACTTGGCTCTGGAGGCACAGCGCGGTAGAAGTTTCTAAGGCATTTGACAAGGGACCTCAAGCAATGCTCGGAGCGAGCCGAAGTCGGGGAGCTCGGCGGTCGCAAGCGCCCTCAAGTTGGTGACGAGCTTGCAAGGCCTCATTTTGGTACCATTGGGGATTCTTGGAACGTCTTAGAGGGCTCTGAGATGCATACCTCTGAGAAGTTCCTCGCCTTCCAGTATGACAGGTACCCCGGTAGTGAGCGGGTAGGTTTGGATGATTCCTTCCATGTCCTCGATGTGTACGACGTCAGAGCAGTCGTCCTTGGACATCTCCAGATTTTTCTTAGGTGGGGCCATTGCTTCTCACGTTGGCTAGTTTCCCCACGGACAGCACCACTATTGTCGTTGTAGAAACAACATTAGAGAGGGGGTGTCAATAGCTCTATGGCTATGTCATAACGTTATTGGGCCATGTACGATGGCCTTATTAGAAGGTCATCATCCACTCAACAAATTGGGACACATTGATGTTTTTTGGATAGGTTCAACCATCTTGTGGAGTGTGGCCTCATCCTAAGTTGAGGGCGGCACCTTGTATGGGGCTTGACTAGCGACTTGGGCTGTCATGGACTTCCCAATGTCATGACTAGAGCTCCCCCCAATTGGAGCTCTAGGTCGAGGCCTGGCTAGTGAGTCCAGGTCATCGGGGACTCCTAGAGCTCCCCGTTAGCTCCCCGTTTGGGACTTGGAGCTCTAGACCGAGGTCCAGCTAGTGACTTCGAGGTTGCTAGGGACTTCCCTAGGTCACTTCAAGAGCTCGCCATTCAGGACTTAGAGCTCTTAGCCTCCCTCCATGAGATTTCTGCTTTATGGGATGATTTTGCAAGCACCCCATGGGGGCTATATATATGCTTGAGTACCATAAAAAAGACCATGGGTACCCTTGATTATGAAATCAGAAAGGGGTAGTTTAGTAAAACTTGGTCCATAACTCCATAATGAACTAGAGAGGTGGGAAGGTGCTTAGTCCATGGTGGACTAAATAACTCATATACCTCCTAATTTTTCTGACTTGTTTTGACCGGCTTTGACTTGACTTGACTTGACTTTTTGATCTCTTTTATACCACATAATTGCCACTTAAGACTATGTAGGCTATCCAGTTAGGAAATATTATTATCCCAACAATACATATATGTGATGATAAAATGTAACCTTCGCTCCAATCCTCTCGAGCGCCCTAGTTGCTTCTATTCTTTTGGTTGCTTGATTACTTTGGTAGTATTCGTGATCTCTGTGACCATACCTCATGACTTTATATTGTCCCTAACATCCTTCTCTGACCAATCTAAATAAAAATCTTATACGATTACCACATGCAAGTTGATTAGTATAGAGATCCATTAGTCACATGTTAGTCCTAATAGAACAATCGCATTTCTTAAAAATCTTCACATTGACATCATTGAAGCCATCGTGATCCTCAAAGAGTTCACTCTAAGTTGGTTCTATCTTTTTGCTATCACCTTTGGGGTCCTCACCACCATATGAGCTTCTACGCATTATTGTGATGTGCACGTCGGCGTTAGCTAGACAGATCAGAATCTCTTCTTAGAGCTTCTTTGTCATGTAAGGTTGTTTACCTCGCCCTTCTATTCCTATAGCTCTTAGTGTCATAGGAATCTCCTCGAGCTCCAAATTCTCACTAGTACTACATACTTGGTCCTACCACATCTTCCTTCTTTCAGCAACTCACAGCATTGCCTCTACGACCGTTTGAGTTTGCAACTATATTTACAGTTCCATGGATAACTGTATACTATCAACATGACTTGCTTCTCCTAACTATAATTTTTATGAGACATCCCACATCCATTTGTTGTTCTATGTGTGAGATTGTCCATCAATTTGCATCACCTGTTGATTTATACACTTTTTATGATTATCTGGCCCTTGAATGCCTTCAGAGCAATAGAAGGGAATGGAAATGCACTCTCTATGAGCCAATTCCTTTTTTTAGCAAGCCCAATCTCAAGGCTTCTCTAGTCTCTACCTCGCATGCATGGATGGCTAACCAAGTATAGGCGAATGTCCGAGGAACTCTGGCCGACTTTAGATGAATAAAAATTTAGGATGAGTTTGGTTATTCAGGATGGGAAGTGATGATCCCTTTAATTACCATGTGGTTCAACTTTTTTTGTGAATTGGATGGTGAAGAGTATGCAAGTAATATTCCTCAAATTTATATCCCACCAATCATGATGGGATGGCTCAGTTCAAGCAACCACATACATGGATAGCATTATCTCTATGATCAGGGGCAGTGGGGGGGTGGGGGCTGGGGCCTGTCACCCCAACCCCCTGTGATCCATGCAAAATTTAGTTAATTAGTAGTAGTAGGCAGTGAAAGTTGCTATATAAACGTGACAAAGGGTGTCTTCCATTGAGGCAACCTAGCTTGCTTAATTAATTACCAGCTTAAATAGATACAGAAGATCACTCGCAACCCCTTGTCGAACAGCCTAAACAAGCATGTGGACATAGACACTCCAAGGACGACCCACCCTTCCTTTCACCTCTTAGGGTTAAGAATTCATATATTAGCACTTGATTACCATTACATTATACTAATTCATTTATTTAACGAGAAATCTAAAAAAGAATGTGCTAATTGTAGCCTTGACCAGTGACCTTTCTCTGCACTGTTGGATGAAACTAGAAGGGTGAGATCATGTGCGTGTAAGACTGCATGCAACTAACAGTGCTAGTGTTTTTCAGATGGCAAGGAGATGAAATTGATGATGCCACCACATTCAATGCTAAAATATGAAGATTTAAAATACTTTGTAGCTTAAACCATTTACCAAATTAACGATCCATTTTTACCACCAAGTCCCTTGCGACGAGCACAACAAAACTAGATCTGATATGGATATGTTTTGACAACTTTTTTCCATACCATTATTTATCACATGGTGATACATTAGTTACCACCTTATTAGTAATGAGTTATCTAGTATTTAAACCTGTGAGGGCTAGCATATTGATAGGTTTTCTCTGACACGTTCAACACCGCTCCACTATGCTTACAATATAAGTTGATATGTTAACTTTCACAATTCCCCTCCGACATAGAGAGATGATGGGATTGCATAGGGTCTCATCTTTCTTGGACATGCTTACAATATTGTGGGCGGTTGTATTATTATGTGCTAGACAGAAGTCTGATAAGCATTGTGAATCGGTAAGATAAGTATACATTGATGCCATTTTCTCGAAGACGGGGTTAGAAATATGCAAAGAATGCATTGTGATATATTGATAACAAGATATGATTAGTCTAATAACTATAATAAACCGGCTACAAATATACACCGACACTATTTTATCAAAAGGTAAGTTAAGAAGTATGTCAAATGGCATTGTTATATGCTGATAATTACGTGTAATTAGACTGACAACTTGCATGTTACAAGCTGATAACCTCTAAGGTCGAATTTTTTTGTCAAAATATTTCCAATTGTGATCAACTTTTAAAGCCCTCGAGACAACGAACTCAACAGGAAAACAAATTGTGGTTCGAGTAAATGTTATGAGCTACAAAACACTTTAAACTTTCAAAATTAGAGGGAATCCCGATGATTTCAGTATTTTTGTCTCACCTGCACAGATGCAATAGACATTACCTCTAGCCTATCTCTTGCTCGATAAAATGCATTCTGACATCTATGCATGGGTAGGCAGGACATTGTCGGAAGGTTGTTGATTAGGAGTAGACAGTGACCGTCCCTCCGTAGTCGCATCCTTTATTTAATAAAGTTATGGAAACACACGAGTTAATTCGTTATCTATTAGCTCGTATTATCTCTCGTCTAGATTTTACTTTTAGTAAACACTCCAAGCTGGCATATGAGTCTAATTTGTATTGCATAAGTACACAATAGCCCCTAACTCTAAAAAAATTGCACAATATTTCATTTCTTCATACATTTAGGGCTTGGTGATGTTCTTATTTCACTTATTTAATTTTTATGAGAACCCTACTTTAGATCTAGTTGAAGAAGACGTGGGATGGAGGTAGACTCAAGTCATGTTGCTGAGTTGGTCGCTTTTGTCAAGTCGTGTTGCTGAGTAGTACTAGACGGGAGAGAATTGTTTGCGTATTCACCTCATACATGTCATACATTACAATCACTTCATGCATACAACTATTGATACACATATACATACACCGAAAATTTGAATTTGATTAAATTGAACGTATTTACAAATGTACAGTAATTGAATACAACGCACAAAAGAAAAGGTAATAAAGAAAGAATTACAATTAATATGATTAGAAATGTTGGATACACCATTGTTACAAGAATAAATAATGAAGAAAATAAAGTTACATTAGATGGAAGTCTACCTATACATCAAGTCTAAAATCTAATCTTCGAATGTCGAGCCGTAGAAGACCAAGTGTGAGGGAGACAGCCTTCAAAATTTTTTGTGGTATCCAAGGCATCGAGTATATGCACTCGAGACCGGCGATCATGCAAATTACTATAGGAAGCATTGAATTTTAAAAAGGTGTTTTTTTAAATAAAGACGGTTCCACCAGCACATTTTTGCCTAATTGCGAGAGCAAAAGAATACCGAGGTGAAACCTAAGTAATTTTTTATTTTCAAAAATAGTTTTAGAAAATATTTTAGTTTCTGAAAATGTCCAAGAGCCACATAGTTAAGACCCTTATTGAACAATTTATATATACATATAGAGAGAGAGAGAGGAAGGATAATAAAATACTTTTATTTTTACCTACACTACTTTGCCTCCATGATTTTTTCTTTGTTGTGGAAAAATTTTTAGAAATTCAAAAGGTAAAGAGATAAGGCATCATTCTATATCTAGCAGGCCACAAAATATTTGACCACGTCAAAGCTTAACTTAGAAGGCAACTGAACCAGCAGGAAGCTACTATGCATATACAATAGCAAATGCTCATGAAAATATCAGCAGCCATGCCAACCATTTAGGGCAGCCAAGAACACGAGATCACCAGGGGCAGCAAGGAGAAGGAGGAGCCGGAGGAGGAAAAGCGCAATTGGAGAAAGCTAGCTTAGGCAGAAGCAAAGAAGGCCACCAATAGATCAAGAGAAGCAAAGACCAAAAGCTTAGGAAGCCAAGCCTACCCTTCTCCAGTGTGAGAAAAGGTAATGGTTCATCCAAGATCATCATAGCTTGAACATGTATACGCATAGAAGCTAGATATGGTATAGGACCCTCAGATTATCTAATCATCATAGGGTTTTAGGCAACAAGATTGTAGTATCAGTTCTTATCAGAATTTCTACCAATTCTCTAATCTTTTCTTAGAGAAAATCACAATAAAAATAAACATTTGATCAAGAATAGCATGTCCCTTCAATTTAAATGAACTGATACATATAAAGAATATTAGTTAATAGCTAAATGGATCAAAGATAGCATTAAGCTAAGAACAGGATCCATAAACATAAGCACACAACATATGTCAATGCTTAAAGGTGTCCAGTGATCACTCATTAGCCACTGAAGGCAACAATAATTCCTTTACGCCAATATAGCATGCTATATCATCTTAGAATGCAAAGCTAAAGACAAGGCAACATCTATTCTTATAAGAATTCTATCTTTTTCTCCATTTTCTTCTTAACAAAAACTCATGACCACATAACTCATGCCCTTATCGAAAACGGGAAAATCAGAGATTATCTTTAGCACACGGAAACCTCAATCCACCAATGTAAGTGCTCTTTTCAAAGCTAAATTGTTTGAATAAAACATATGGTAACAGAATGAGGTTATCTAGACTTAACATTGGACCATAACAATCAGGGATGGCTAGTCATCTAGAAACATACCATAAGCATCATTAGACCACTAATGCACATTCGCATACAAAGAAAATTGACAAGGATGTCCAGAGGCATTCAACCACAACAAGTTGCTCAGGAAAATTGCTAAGCATGTTAGAATCTGGTGTGAACATCTATACAACGAAGTGAACCGATACGCCATAGGAAACCACCACAAAATTACCACATAGCTCTAGCAAGACATAGGAAGAACCCTAGAATCGGTAGGGAATAAAAGAAGGAAAGACTTACCTTGGGGGCGAGCCGCACCGCCGCGGTTGCGGTAGCGACCAAATCCACCGTCGTCCGGTGACAGCGGTGCCAAGTTGAGCGGTGAAGGGAAAAGCATGGGCAGCATCGGGGAGGCTGAGCCTGACCCACCTAGCATCGACGGGGTAGGCTGAGCCTGAGCCCTAGGCTCATGGGGGTGGCGGCATCGGAGGCTGAGGGGGGTGGTGCAGCATGGAAAACAAAGCAAGGGGGAAGAGGAATCACGGTGGCACTGGTAGCAGTGATAGACCGAGGAGGAGAAGTGGTGCACCAAGCGGCGGAGGCAGCCCGAACGGAAGGATAGAGTGGTAAAGGGTAGACTGGAAGGATGGTGTACATTGGCGAGAGAGAGGCGTGAAGGCATCGGATCGAGGCACCGGCGGCACTAGATCGGGATGTGTGCCGTACCCAGTTTTAAGGCCTGATAAACCCCAGTGTTTCCTGTACTGGTCTTATGATCAGTAGCTAGTACATACAAGTTAACCTGAATATCATAGTCATACACTCACCATACAGAGTCTAATACATAATTAGACTGCCACGGTCTTTATTTTACACTCGTAGCCTATTGGCTGAATAAAAGAGTCTGTAGCAAAAAGATACACATAGCAAATGCTCATCAATATGCCAAACCCAGTAGGTAACTGAATGGGGTAACACCCTACTCCTCGTAATCACTATCTCTATTGTCAGAGTAGTTATCTTCCTCTTCTGGCCAAATCAACAAGCCAAGTGAGTACGTTGAATGTACTCGCAAGCATTCCTCAAGGAGGATAGTACGGCTAAGTTCATGCAAGGCTTATTCATAAAGAGGTCGATAGCTCCTTTATTGCCTCAGGTATTCCTCAAATCATCTAGCACTACAACTTGTAGCCAAGCTAGGTTTCTCTTCTGTACCTCCCGCTACATACCGTAGCTCGTACTACACACTGTGGACACTTCATGCCCGCGTTCTTAATCCCATATCCCACATTTTGTAATGAAATCCAGTCTAACCAATGTGTGGCCTAACCAAGTTATGTCCATGACTGCGGATCGGCTATTCAAATAGATTTTAACACTCTACATAGGTTGTACGGCTTTACCCATAATATGTAAGTCCCCCTTGTTGCTGAGCACTAACAAGTACACTTTCATGAGGTGCACCGTAGGGTTATTATAACGAGACATTTTCCTCAGTATAGTCCCTAACGATGAATCCGCTAGATGAGCTATACCCAGCTTCTTCCGCTCGATAAACCTCGACACATAGAAAGAGGTGAACCCATCTCTATGTTGAACAATTTCCTACGTTAAACCTTGAGAAAACTTTCTTGGGATTAAACCATCCACTTGCACTTTTCACCCTATCGCCTACGAGTTCATACAATAGCACTCGATAGAGTAATGCGTCAAGTCCTTCCCATAAAAGACATGTGAACTTACGATGTGAACTTGGGTAAGCGACACTGAGGTTCGGTTCTTAATTGATTCAAGCAAGACTCCATATCATCACCTTTCAGCCAGGCTCCAACATACTACGACCATCTCCCAACTCCACTTATCATTCTCACCTGAAACAAAATCATTCTCCATTTTGTTTTGCGTCTTTGACATAAAATCATTTAAAAAAATTCTCCTAGGGCAATACATGGCTCCCAAGGGTTTTATCCCATATCGAATAGTTGGTTCACAAGAGCCTGATAAAAATTAGGTTTTTCTCTATATCAAGTCTAAGCATGGCTTACAGCCTATAGACCTAATATACCGCTAGAGCTATGATGACCAGTTGAAAGGACCGAAGGTGCCGACTAGAGAGGGGTGAATAGGAGGCTAATTAAAATTACTTCTTTTAGCTTTGTTGAACAGATTAGGCCTTAGTCAGAAGCAGAGTGAGCTAACTGTGTAACAGATGAGCAGCATAGGCAAGGTATTAAGTATGATTTAACACGTGGCTGTCACACAGGTGGCTAATACAGGTGAGCTAAGGACTTAGAAGTAATGTGCAATCTAGCTGGCTGTGTAACAGGTAGCTGACACAGGTGAGAGATATGATCAATAGCAACTGTGACACAGCTAAGATAGCACAGGTAAAAAGGGTGATCTACAATAGATGAACAGAATAAGTCTAAGATCACACAAACATGCAAGAATAGCAAGTACTCTAAGAATGTAGTAAGTACTCAGAGACGAGGTGTTTTTCACCAAAGTTCCCTGCTCTTCTCAGAGAGGTATGTCTCCGTTGGAGAGACTACTCCGAAGAGATAGCCAGCACTGAATCGTGCTTGTTCTCCGAGTACCTGACGATCAGGCCCCTTGCTTTGCTTGTAGAAGTCCTTTTGCCTTGCAGCAGGTAGACTTCAGATCACCTTCACAGACTACTGGTTCAGCCCACACAAGCTTGGGTGATACCAACAACTCCTACACCCGTCTAGGAGTAGACACTCCAAGAGTAATAGATTCAGCAGCAACGAATCTTGGAGGAAGCAAATGCTCTTTTGCTCAAGGACTCTAACTCTCTTAGGAAGGTTTGCTTTTGTTCTGAGTGAAAGAGGCTTGCAACGGTAGGATGTGTTTTTCTGGTCTTGGTTGGTTGAGGTCGAAGACCTCCCCTGGTCCCCTATATATAGGGTTCGCAGGAACCCAACCGTTACACTATTGCCACGTAGGATTAAGTGAGCCACCGGTGACAGGCACCGGTGACACAGCTACACACTACGCCTAACCTATAACCGGCTCGGGCAGACCAACTCCTGTGTCACCGGAGGCTGACACAGGTGAACCCTTAACTGACGTAGCAGCACTACTCAGCCCGGTCTTGGCACATGACATGCTCTCAGCATACAACTATTCTGATCCCTAAGAAGGAGAGAACCTCCGACAGTCTTCTGTCTTAGTAGACAAACCATCGCAGTGCAGGTCCCTAGCATTTACAAGCTCTCCCCTGGTACAGAGATGTACCTGAGTCATAGAGCGCTAGACCACCTGTGACACAGCTGTGTCACACCGGTGACTCTAACCCCTAGGGTTTTCTACTGCTAGCACTGCAGAGTGCTAATCAAAAACCAGTTTCACACTTGTGCAAAACTGTTGACACAGGGCCACTAACCTCAAGGCATCAGTGCCACTGTCCAACATCCTGAGCATTGAGCAAGAGATCCTCCACTGATTATTACTGCTTCATCCCTCTTGATAGTACGGGTGTTTCCTATGGACTCAAAGAAACTAGCAAATCTAGGCTCTACCTGCCACCTACTATATTCACGGCCCTTGACGCATCAAGCCACCATCACCTTGCTTGCAACTCCTTGCACAGCACCGGCTTCTTCACAGCTGTGACACAGCTGCCTAGCACAGCCATTTCTTTATCCTGGAAACCACCTTTGAACTTTTGGGTGGTCATCATTCCCTTGATGACCCTTCTTCCTGGAACCTATTTAACCTGCTTACACTCATTGTAAACGTTAGATCCCAGATTGAGTTGCCATTAACCATCAATACCACTTAGGGGCCTAGATGCTCTTTCACTAGTGAGTAATGCTAGGGTTACAAGGATATACTTGTTGACTTGATAAACCCTAATATTGGTTTCAACTTGATCAAGGTGGGAATGCTGGCCTGCTGGCTGTTGTTGACACGAGGATGGCTTATGGTCCTCATTGCGAATATGCGGGATGCCATCAACGACACATGTACGCAAGGTAAATCCAAATAAAATCCAAATGAATAGGTCATGCTTACTATATGCCTCTGATATGATGCAATATTAGGTGCCCAAACATAAATGAGCTTAGGTTAGAAGTTGTCGAGTTAGGATTGTAGGGTTCCTGAAAAACATGCCCTCATATTAGCTTTTATGTCTTTAAATGTTTTGGTTAATTCATGACCAAAGTCCAGAAGGTCTTGAAAATATATCTCTAAGGTTCTAGACTTAGATTTAAATTTTTAGCCTAATTTGTATAGCATGCAATAAAGATTTCTACTTATAAGAGAATTCAAGTTCATTAAGTTTTATTCAAAAATGATTTGGTTTTTTAATTTCCATTAGGTTACAGAAGTCATATAAGATTTGAAAATATCTTATACTCATGGTTTAGGTGTTCTGGAGTTTAATATGATCATTTAGGATTTATTCAAATATTTTGGAATATACTCATAACATACGTTCTCTAATTCTTATACCATATATTAATTTGAATCCTAAGATATAATTGGAACCAGAGAGTAATAGATGTTTGAAAAAGCTCATAAAGTAATTTGAAGTGCTCAGGAATTAGATTGAAACACATTTCATAATTGAAAGAATTTAACTTTCAAGCAAATCTTATGTTCTTCTCTGTTTCTATTTAAATAGATTTGAAATTTGAAATTTGGTTTGAATAGAAAGGTGAAAAATGTTTTAAGGAATCTAGAACCGGAAAGATTTTTGAGAAAACCGGTTAGGAACATGATGAACCAACCGAACCAAATGAACCGGCTCTGGTTTAAAAAAACTAATTTCCCAATAGGTTTATGCCTTCAATGCATCATTAATATGCTTTCGGACACGGGAGGCGGGAAAAATGTCGGGCACCGTCTCTTAATATGACAGGTGAGCCTTGTCAGCGATCGAATCATTACGTTTTGAAAGCATAATGGTCGGGCCCGCCTATCAGTGGCCCATAACTGTTGCTGCATGTGTGTGTGCTGGCGGCAGCTCCACTCGACGGCGGTGAGGCTAGGAAGAACTCCAGTGAGCTAATGCCAGTGTTCTAGGGTATCACGTGTGCTTCATACCTAGGAGCTTAGGTCAACCAGAGGAATCCGATGGGAAGCTTGGTTTCTGCTAGAGATCATTGGAACTCTGCCGGCGTCGAGCTTCGAGAGATGGCAACTTTGGCGAGGCCTAGACCTCTGGATTCTAGTCACAATGAGCTGGGAATAGAGAGGGAAGTTATCAAAGAAGTTTGGGAGTAGCTTAGGAGGAAAATGAAGAGGAGATAGCCACTGCATTCACTGGAATCAAGAGGTAGACCTCATGGGTCTACCCGACCTATGAGGGAGACTTTGAGCTCTAGGGTTTACTTGAGGGGGTGAAGAGGAGGTAGAGAAGTGGGATGGAGACTTGAGGTGAGCTTGGGTGGCCTTATAGAGACAGAGGGGTGCGAGAGACAGGGTGGACACGAGAGCTATCCAAGCGCAATAATGCAATGTCGTAGAGGGCAAATAGGGTGGTGATGTGCTGGAGGAGGGTGAGGGGGATGCCGTGGCGCACGGTGGCACAATGGGCGGCAAGGGATAGCAATGGGTGGCACGATTGCCATTGTGCGCGCGCTATGCACAAGTGGTGCACGGCCAGAGCGCGTGCACAGGGCGGCATGCGGACGATGCGCACGTCCAGGCACGTCTTGACGTGCTCTGGTGCATCCAGATGTGTCCCTCATGCCACATGGGAGGTGAGGATGTGGAGGAGGGTACAACGAAGTTTGGCATAGAAAAGGAACAAGGAATTAGATGGGAGAGATGAATGTCATCATCGGCATGGGTTAGGGTTTGATTGGCCAGGCATCAAGACAGATTTTCCTAGAGAAAGCTAACACTTGGATAGACTTTCTGGGATGTCAGAGAGGTGGTAGAATTTATCTCAAATTTTTCTAGAAATTTTGGAGATGAAAACCATGGTATATAAATTCTAGGTCAATTTTGCCTTTTGAAAATGACCACAAAATTTGAACTGAAGATGGCTATATTTTTATATATTTGGGCTATTAGGAACATGTAGAATATTGTAGAATTTTATGAAACTTTTTTTAGATTTGTTGGTATGGGTTGTAGTTCAAAGGTCAAAAGAGCCTCAAATTTAAATTGAAGTTTTTTGAAAAATTTTGTTGGGTTGAGAATAGTTTTAGAGGCTTCTAGAATTTTCTCGAAATTTTTGGAGGTCAATTATCACATGTGATTATGGTATCAGGGTTCTGCCCTAAAAGAAAATATTGGAATAAAAGAGGTTAAGAGGTAGAGATTAGGGTTTTTGAAGTATAAGATGTTGAGTTGTGTATGTGGGAGAGGAAGAATTCATGATTCACTGAAGTTTAGAAGAATGGGGCACTGGATATGATTTTAAAGTTTTGCCCTTTTTGCCGAGGAGAATGGATTAGGGTTTACTTGTATATAAGGTGCATGACATATTTGTATGTTCCCCTTTTAATGTTGTAAGGGTGTTCATGCAGGGTGCATTAGGGTGGCAATGCCATTAGTAGGTTTTATTCTTCTATGATTTTGATTAGTTCACTTCATGCAGTGACATGCTTGGGAAACATCGACAAAATCCCGAAGAGGCAAGAAAACATGATCATGTAAATATGTAGGGCTATAATATGGCTTTAGTGCATGTCTAACCAAACTTAGGAAAATAGGGTTTGACAGGATGAGAGCGGCGGCGCATGGGGGTGTGAGGGAGAGAAAAGAGCAAAGGAGAGAATCTCATGTGCGTGCGAGTGTGTGTGACCAAGAAAGAGGGAGTAAGGTAAGAAAGAGAGCAAGTGGGAGAAGATAGAGGCCAGATGGGCCGAGTGAGGACTGCAGACCAGGCCCAAGGCATAACCATAGTCCAAGTTGGGCCAAGCAGGCCCAAGAAGATGGCAGACTTGTTAGGCCAAATAGGAAATGGCTAGTTCAAGCCCAAATTTTTACTAGCTTCTTTTCTTTTTATTTAAAACTAAAAATATCGCCAAGATAAATTCTTTTAATTCCTTTCTTCCAAAAAGAGAAATCAAAATCAAAATAAATATATACATATATATAATGAAGAATAACTTAAATCTGTAGGATTTTTACTTAAGTTAAATAAATTCATTTCCTTGGAAAGAAGAAAGGAACTAAGATAAATTCTAGGTCACAAAATCTAAATTAAGCCTTAGATTAATTACTTAAATAAATTAAAGTATGTTCTAAAATATTATTAACCTCAAACTAAAATAAACTAAGGATTACTTAATAGTTTATGTTATATTATGTAAACTCTAAAAATAATTAAAAGTTGGTTTAGTCATTTGGTCACTGTAAATCATATGTAAAATAATGAAGAAGATGATGGAGATTAATTCTTATGTTTTAAGACACATTCTCATGCATGCATAATCATAGCATTGGCATTCCTATTGAAATTTTCTGGATTGGTCCTTATTAGACTTTATCACTCTCTTACCAGAAGCTAGAGTTCAACAAGCAGACCAGATGACTTTCACTACTTATCCGTTACCAGGCAAGTCCAGTCTCTTGTTAATGTCCATTGAGAATGTTTTACAAAATTTCCTTCTCTTCTATAACCTGCATAAAATGAAAACCTATTTTCTAAAGTGAATCAACTAAGACATTATCGCCAGTTTTTGGGCGTGATCATGACGGTGATGAAACCCTAGAAAGGTGTTGTGAGGCACATTGAAAGGCGGGTTTCATCACATGGGTTTTCATATAAGGTAAATAACCAATGATCGATTGTGCTTAAGATCGATTGTGCTTAAGCGCCCAAGCGACCGTGCTTACCACATACCCTGTATGGGCGGGGCTGAGATAAAGTACCCTTTTCCTATGTCATACTCCCTTGGGAAGCTACGGCCTAGTAGTTCGATCTGGAGTATCAACTACTGGGAAGGTAGGCTTGACTGTTGGTGTCATCTACAGTATGCTGGATCTGTAGTAACAACATGAGACTGATAGTCCTGGCTTGTTATGTGAGACTATGTCGCGGGATATGGTAGAACAACGGCGACATGGCTCTGTGATCTAATAATTTGGTTGTCCATGTGACGACATGAACACCACAATTATTGGTCATTTGTGGGCAATGTTGCGCACCTCAGCAGAGTGTAAGCAAGTGTGGCATTGTCACTCCATGTTCCTAGTTGGAACTGCGAACGCGACAGGAATGGAGCCCGTAGGGGACTCTAGCAGCTTGGAAGACAAGAGATCATAGCTTTCTAATAAATAAAATTGACTTTCCTCACAAAATTGCATTGTTTTTTGGGAGAACATTGCTGTTGACAGTAGAGATAGTGAATCAAACACCTCTTTACTCTTCTTGGACTTGTTGAGTACCTTATGTACACATACCTCTATTATAACTCCTTTGTTTAGACTATGAGCCAACGTGTATCTATATGTAGTCTACGTCGAGGTTGAAGAGGTCTCCGAGAAGCAGGTGTCGATATGAGACGATGAAGGAGTCGGCTACTACTTCAACCAATGCTAGAAGAACATCGAAGAGTAGAACATATAGGATACGCAAGTTCAGTGATGTTGTATATGAATTTTGCTAAACCAACTAGAAACGGTTTTAAATTCCTGTACTTTTGAGAATTTTTTTTACAACTTTACTTTGTTATTCTGAATTTGTAATATAACCTTTTAATATTTGGACCGCTAAAATGTTTTTGTTGTACCACTCTGAGTGGCATATTATGGATGAGACGACACTTCATCTACAAGATGTCAAAGATTAGCATATCACTTGTAAAGGTAATTGAAAGTGCATCTAGTGCCCCCTAATGGGTTTTGATGATTAATGACAAACGATTAAGGGACAAATGGTTTACTGAGTGTATTCAGGTGCATAGTCCCCAAGTAGTTGGTTTAACCAATGGATATCGACCCCTAAAAAGTTAGAGATGAAGGAAGGCTTTGACCTAGAAGATTAGTGGTGTTTTTGTAGTTTTTAATGTGATCAAAAGATCATTTGAGTCTAGCTATAGGACAAGCAACCTATTAAGAGGGTGAGATATCTAAGTTAGAGGAAGAATCTTCATGTGTGCTCAGTCAAATCTCAGAAGACTTCTTTGAAATATCTTTCTGAGACACAGACAGTAATTCTCGGTAATACCGGTTTGAAGAATCGGATGTATCGCGATTGTCCTCTGTTGCGAGGGTTGAGGACTTAGTCGTCTCAAGTCTCGAAGAGCTTCAATTGCGGCATGACCAGTCTTCAACCCGATGCTACCAAGATTGGCCTCTGTGTCGGAGAGTTAGGGAACCCTGCCGCTTAGGGTTTGCCCTAGTTTCATATTTCGGAAACCGGTATTTCCGTTCTTGAAGACTAGTGCTTCCGGGATATGCTTCTGTTGTTTTAGACTAAGTCCGGTTTGTTTTGTCTTCGGTTCTACCGGTTTCGTTTCCGGTTGTGCCGAGAATCTCTTCTGGACTTGGGTCTCATGCCGTCGTAGACTAAGTCCTATTCTCGTTGTCTTCGGTTTCACCGGTTTCGTTTCCGGGTGTACCGAGAGTCCTTTCTGGACTTAGGTCTTATGCTGTCTCAGACTAAGTCCCATTCTTGATGTCTTCGGTTCTACCGGTTTCGTTTCCAGTTGCACCGAGAATCTCTTCTGGACTTAGGTCTTCTATTGCCCTAGAACTAAGTCCTATGTGTGTTGTCTTCGGTTCTACCGATTCTGTTTCTGGTGGTACCGAGAATCTCTTCTGGACTTAGATCTTTTTGTGAAGCTGTGTTACCGAGTTGATTTCTGGTTTGACCGCGTTTCTTCTCTGTGGAGAAGAACGTGTCAATACTTCAAATCTCGGTTTAACCATCTTCAAAGTCGGCACTACCGGGAATCGCTTCTGGAAGTAACCCTGCAGAGTATGACCTTCAATCCCGGTATGACCGTGTTCCTTTCGGAACTACCGACTTTGAGTTGAAGACTTTGCTGTGCATCTGAGCTCCTTAGATCTGACCGTTGGTTTGAAACCCGGTACTTCCGGTTTTGCTGAAGAAGAATCTTTATGCCCAACGACTCTTTTCTGAGCTGCAGCTATAAATAGCCCCCGACCCTCTGCGGGCTTGGGAGGGCACTCAGCGCTAAAAGACATTCTCTCACTTCGTGTTCTCCTTTCCTCTTGACTCATTTGAGATCTACTTTGAGAGAGGAAATCCTTGAGAGATTTGAGACTTGATTGAGCATTCAAGAAAGAGCTTCTTCGAGCCTAGAGTTCAAACTTGTTACTCTTGGAGATTTGGCATCTCCTAGCCGGTTAGGCGTCGTTGAAGAGCTCCAACTTGTAGAATCAGCTCCAACAGTTTGTGAAGGTTCGGGGATCACCTCAAGATCCACGATGAGTGATTGAGCAAGTACTAAGTGGACTTGGCTCAAGGAGAAGAAGGTGAAGACTGTGTGTCTTCGGAGCTAAGTGTTCAGCCTCTCCAAGCGAAGATGTAGAGTTGTTGCCAACAACTTGAACTTCGGGTTAAATCTTGTGTCCTCTTTCTAGCTCTTTTCTTAGATGTTATTCTTCAGTTGAGCTAGATCTTATTTGGTGTTTGTTGCTTCATCCCTAAACTGCTTCACTCTTGCATGCTAAACAACTAATTTGAGTAAAATTTGATAATCTCCTATTCACCCCCCTCTAGTCGATAGACCTCGATCTTTCAATTGGTATCAGAGCAAGGTCTCCTCTTTGCTACTGATTTGGTTTAACCACCAAGGGAGAAAGGTATGTCGACTTCCGAGAATTATAGGAGTTCTTCGCATAGACCTATCTTCGATGGTACTAACTACGTAGGATGGAAGCACAAGATGAGGATGCATCTTGAAGCAATTGACTTCGAGATCTGGAGAGTCATTAAAGAAGGAGTAGTTGTCCTCAATGAAGATGAGCTGACTGAGAATGACAAGAAGAACAAGCAGCTGAATGCTCAAGCTTGTGACATTCTCTTCGGTGCTCTCAACGATGATGAATTTGGAAGAATCAGCACACTCAGAAGCGCGAAGAAGATCTGGGACATGCTTGAAGAAGTGTATGAAGGAACTGAGTCAGCCAAGGACTCCAGAATCGACATTCTTCGAAGCCAATTCAACCGGTTCAGAGGTTCAGATCAAGAATCAGTCCGAAGCATCTACTCAAAACTCACCACAATCACAAATGAGCTTCGAGAACTTGGTGCCACAGATATCACCGACACTGTCATCGTCAAGAAGCTTCTTATGTCTTTTGATGAGAAATATGATACTCTGTGCACCCTTATCCAAGAAAGGGCTGACCTCAAGTCATTGACTCCATCTCAAGCTCTTGGAAGACTCAATGCTCACGAGATGATCATTGAAGAGAAGAAAGAGCTGCACTCCACAAGATCAGACCCTCGAAGAAGCATTGCTTTGAAGGCCAAGAAAGAAGATTCCTCATCCGATGAAGAACAAGAAGAATCCAGCGATGAAGTTGATATCAGAGACTCCTTTGGAAAAGACTTAGCTCTTTTGGTCAGAAGATTCAACAAGTTCCAAAAGGGTGGCAGATTTAAGAAGTATGACTTGAGGAGAAAAGGAAGCTCTTCCTCAAGAGACCCCAAGAAGGGAAACTGCTATAAGTGTGGGGAGTCCAGCCACTTCATCGCCAATTGCCCTCTCCATAAGAAAGAAAAGAAAAAGGAAAAGGGGGCACAAAGGAGACAAGGATGACAAGAAGGAGAAGTCTTACAAGAAGGAGCATCACTCCAAGCCCAAACATTACAAGAAGAACAAGTACAAGGCTAAAGCCTACCTTGGCAAGGAGTGGGATTCAAATGCCAGTGATTCCTCAAGCTCCGAAGCTTCTTCCTCGGACTCCGAAATAGGAATGGCGGGACTCGCTTGGTCTTCACCTACAAAGACAAGGTCAATCTTCGACATGCCAAGCGACAACGAGTCTCCCACATGCCTTATGGCTAAGGGGTCCAAGGTAACTTCAAAATCTCCTAGCTATGATGATAGTGATGATGACCTTATGAGTGAGGAGCTAGAAAACATAAAACCTAGTTATAGAAAACTAGCTAAAACTCTTATGGAGCAAGAAATCATTCTTGAGGATCAAGAAAGTTTGCTTGTTGATGAGATGGAGAAAAACAAGGAATTGACTCATGAGTTGAATAAACTCAAGTCAAAGCACCTTGATCTCGCTAAGGCTCATGAATCACTAATTGAGAATCATGAAAAACTAGATCTTGAGTTCCTCAACAAGAAGCAAGACTTTGAATCTTTAAAAGTGGTTCATGATGAACTTAGGTTTGAAAATGATTCTCTTATTGCCAAGCAAATTAATGAGAATCAAAAAGATTTCAATCCTCCTTGCTTAAAATGTATTGCATCATCCAATGCCATGCCACCATCTACATCATCTAGCAATGTGCATTCAAATTCTTCATCTTCAAATGCTATTATAGTCTCTTGTTCTCCTAACACTCCATCAAAGGAGACCATAGACATTATGAATGAGAATGCTAGGATGAAGACTCTCCTTGAAGTTGGTTTCTTCAAGTGTTGTAAAGGAAGTGACTCTCTAAGGGAGCTTCTTAGCAAGCAATTGATGAACTCAAAGAAAGAAGGGTTAGGCTTCATCCCAATCTACAACTCCGATGGAACCAAGTGGAGACCCGAACAATATCCCAAGACCAAGTGGGTGCTTGGAAGAGGGAAGAATATCGAACTTACTCATTATAGTGGTTATGCTCGTAAAGATTATGCATCCATGCATGCTAACTATGATGCCAACTATAGATTAGCTAAAACCCAAAAGGGTAAAGTGTATGTCAAATATATTGGGTACAAGGGTAGAGATGTAGTCCCTTGCAAAACCATTTGGGTACGCAAAGACCACATCGCTAGTCTTACACCCAATGTATTTGATACACCTAACAATATCCCAACCGCTGACACACATGGACCCAAAAGGATATAAAAGAAATTGAATTGTTTTGTAGAGCTATGCCTCCGGAGGACGAGAATGGGTGCTTGATAGTGGATGCACCGATCATATGACCGGAGATGAAAGTATGTTTGATGAATTCACGCCAAATGCTTCACCTTCTCGAAGCATTACATTTGGAGACAATGGTAAGGGAAAGGTAATGGGACTAGATAAAGTTACCATATCCAAGGACAAATCTATTGCTAATGTTATGCTTGTTAAGCCCCTTGGATTCAATCTAATGTCCATTGCTCAATTAACCGATCTTGATCTTGATGTACTATTTACTAAACTTGATTGCAAAGTGTTCAAAATGATGACCAATCCTTGGTTTTCAAAGGGGTAAGAAAAGGCAATCTACATCTTGTTGACTTTTTTAAAGGTCCTCAAGTTACCACATGCTTGATTGCTAAATCTTCAAAAAGATGGCTATGGCATCGAAGACTTGGACACGTAGGAATTTGGAATCTAGACAAATTGGTCAAAGGTAAGCATATTCTTGGAATTACTAACATGTCATTTGAAAAGGATCGCCTTTGTAGTGCATACCAAGCCGGGAAGCAAGTAAAGTCGAAGCATCCCACCAAGACCGTCATGACAACAACATGCCCTCTCAAGCTACTTCACATGGACCTATTTGGTCCAAATACCTACAAGAGCTTCGGAGGTAACGCTTACAGTCTTGTCATTGTAGATGACTTTACTAGATTCACTTGGGTATATTTTCTTGAGGATAAAGGCTAGAACCCAAGAATGCTTCAAGAAATTTGCAAGAAAAGCTCAAAATAAATTCGAACTGAAGATCAAGAAAGTGAGAAGCGACAACGGGACAGAGTTCAAGAACACCAACGTCGATGATTTTCTCGATGAAGAAGGCATTGATCATGAGTTCTCTGCCGCCTACATGCCTCAACAAAATGGTGTTGTTGAAAGGAAGAATAGAACCCTAATCGAGATGGCGCGTACAATGCTTGATGAATACGACACGCCAAGTCAATTTTGGGCGAATGCCATCAACACCGCATGCCACGCCATCAACCGTCTATATCTTCACAAGTTCATGAAGAAGATGTCATACGAGCTTCTAACCGGTAACAAACTAAATGTTGCATACTTTTGTGTATTTGGATCAAAATGCTATATTTTAGATAAGCACCGTACATCTAAATTTGCTCCAAAATCACACGAGGGTTTCTTTCTCGGTTATGGCTCGAGTTCGCACACTTGCCGTGTCTTCAACCACTTCACACGAAAAGTTGAAGAAACGATGGATGTGCAATTCGATGAAACTAATGGCTCCCAAGTTGAGCAACTGCCAAGTGTTGTAGATAAACTTGTCCCCACTAAAGCATTGAAGAATATGGCTATTGGGGAAGTAAAGCCCGTTGATGTCAAAGAAAGTTCTTCATCTCTAGAAGTCACACCACCTTCTTCAAGTCAAGAACCTCAAGTGGGAAGTGATGACATTGAAGCAAATGCTGAAGATGAAGCTCAAACAAGACTTCAAGCTCAAAGTGGTCCACATCATCCAAGGCTCGCAAAGAAAATTCAAGATAGTCATCCGATCGACAAAATGATAAGTGATATATCCAAAGGTCCACAAACTCGCTCACGTGCTAGACTTTTAAATTTTTGTGAGTACTACTCGTTTGTTTCCTCTTTGGAACCAACTAGGATCGACGAAGCCATGGATGATGAAGACTGGGTGATTGCGATGCAAGAAGAACTGAATAACTTCGAACGCAACAAAGTGTGGACATTGGTTGATAGACCGAACCCCAAAGAGCACAATGTCATAGGAACGAAATGGGTGTTTCAGAACAAGCAAGATGAAGATGGTCAAGTGGTGTGAAACAAAACATGTCTCGTCGCCCAAGGCTACATGCAAGTGGAAGGTTTGGATTTCGGTGAGACTTATGCACCCGTAGCTAGATTAGAAGCTATTAAAATCTTGCTAGCATATGCAAACCATCATAATATATTGCTATATCAAATGGATGTTAAAAGTGCTTTTCTAAATGGTGAAATTGAAGAATTAGTATATGTTGAACAACCACCTGGTTTTGATGATCCAAAATTTCTAAATAGTGTATATAAACTTCATAAGGCACTATATGGACTCAAACAAGCTCCTCGAGCATGGTATAAGTGTCTTAAGAAGTTTCTACTCGCTAAAGGCTTTAAAACTGGGAAAATTGATTGTACTCTCTTCACCAAAGTAATGGATTGTGAACTCTTTGTATGCCAAATATATGTGGACAATACTATCTTTGGATCAACTAACCACAATTTCAGCAAAGAGTTTGGAGAGATGATGGCCGAAAAGTTTGAGATGTCCATGACGGGAGAGTTGAAGTTCTTCCTAGGTCTTCAAGTGAAGCAACTCAGAAATGGAATCTTCATCTCTCAAGAAAAGTACATAAGGGACATGCTCAAAAGGTTTGACATGGAGAAAGCAAAGGGAATACGTACTCCAATGCAAACGAACGGCTACCTCAACCTAAATGAAGACGGTAAATCCGTTGATCAAAAGGTATACCGTTCTATGATTGGTTCCTTGCTTTATCTTTGTGCATCTAGGGCCCGACATCATGTTAAGTGTTCGCATGTGTGCACGGTTTCAAGCAGCTCCTAAGGAGTGTCACCTCACGGCCGTAAAGAGAATTCTTCGATATCTAGTTTATACTCCCAACTTAGGGCTGTGGTATCCCAAAGGGGCTAGTTTCAATCTTTTGGATATTCAGACTCAGATTATGCAGGAAACAAGGTTGATAGGAAGTCCACCTCCGGAAACATGCCAATTCCTTGGTAGATCGTTAGTTAGTTGGTCTTCCAAAAAGCAAAACTCGGTTTCCCTATCCACTGCCGAAGCCGAATACATATCCACAAGTTCTTGTTGTGCTCAATTGTTGTGGATGAGGCAAACCTTGAAGGATTATGGAAATTATGATAAAAGAAGTGCCTCTTTTGTGTGATAACGAAAGCGCAATCAAGATAGCCAATAACCCAGTACAACATTCCTGCACAAAACACATAGATATCCGTCACCACTTCATTAGGGATCATGTTGCAAAGAGTGATATTGTTATTAGCCACGTGAGGATGGATAAGCAATTAGCGGATATCTTCACAAAACCCTTAGATGAGCATAGTTTTTGCGAGTTGCAGAGTGAGCTAAATGTCTTAGATTCTCGAAAACGTGACTTGAAACCATGCTTACATGTTCACATCATAACTTGATGTTGATGCTTCAGATGTGAACACATTAAGGGTAAGTATAGTTCTCTCAATGAATTATAATCCAAGAATGTGAGAAAAGAAACATATGTGCTTACTGATGAATATGATTCATAGAACCCTCTTCACAAAATTGATATGTGGTTCTAAATCAATACATTCATACATGGTGGCTTCAAACCACCGCATTTGATTTGGATCTTATCTATATTTGATTTTAGTCCTGATTATCATCCAACTTATAGCTTATTTTCTTCAGCTGATATTTCTCTAAGTGGATGATAATAGACCCTAACCTCAGATCCATCTAAACTTATCTAAGTCTTCATGCTTATCTTCACAAGTGCACTGTTGAAACCATTCTCGATATCACCATTTTTTCTTCTGGTGCTTCCGAGATGAAACTCTAGAGTCAGTTTCTTCTTTAAAACAATTCTCCGTCATTCCGGTTTTTCAATCCCGGCATAACCGAGAATCATCTCTGTTGTGACTCTGAAATCTTCGAAGAGTTTTGAGTCATCCTCCGAGATTTTCTTCGGCATCACCGAGTTTGAGGACTCTCAACGGCAGATCCGGTTTCTCCGCGAACCGCATCTCTGGTTTTTTCGAGAAACCCTTGGCTATAAATAGACCAAGTTTTCTCCTCAGCGTCGCTTGAACTTCCACAAACCCTAAAAAATCTCAGCGTCGCCGCTGTTCTTCATCCGACCCGCTGGTAACACCGGTTTCGATGCTCGGACATCCCACCGCCGCCGGACTTCTTCACGTCCATCACCGCCGTAGCAGCACCGCCGCCGAGTTAGGGCACGGCTGTGGAATCCACGACCTTCTCTTCAAATTCCTCGGTCGCGTGAGTTCAATCCTAGGGTACATTTTCAATCTGAGATCTTCTCACCTGTCAAATCGAAATTTCTTAGGATTTTAGGCGGCATTTTTAGATTTCCCTCATTCTGCGCCTATCGAATTGAACCGTTTGTTCTTCAACAAATCTCGGCATTACCAATTTCAAACTGGTAGTTCCGCTTTTGTGCTCTGCAATGCTGAAGCACAAGCCCAGCACTTCCGGAAGTGAAACTAGTCATACCGACCTTGAAGAAACCACCAATTCTTCAGCTAAAATCATTTTTCTTCAAAATTGTGTCTGCTGAGTGCATTTGTGATCTTATCTCTTCTCTTCGTATCCCTTATGCTTCACAGGAGTCAATATGAGTTCAGATCAAAGTGATTCAAATGCTGAGCAGAGCTATGACATTCAAGTCAGTGACAGTGATCCTGACAGGGCCACTAGCAGTTCTAGAGAAGTTTCTCCTCCTTCTCCAAAAAGGTCAAGGACTCAAGCTGGGTCCTCAGCAACCTCAGGCCGAAGAAAGTTGCAGAACATGGCATATGAAGTGCCTAAAGAGTTAAAAATGAGTGCTCCTCCCAGAGAAACTGCCATGGAAAGAAAACACAGGCATCAGAAGATCAGAAGATATTGGGAAAAACAAGAAAAAGCTGGTCAATATGTGACTGCTTACTGGAAAAAGATCTTTGAAGAAAAGGGTGCCAAGAAGGCCCCTGCCAGATCTAGAGGACCAACTGCTGCAAGTCTTGAAGAAGTCAAGAAGAGGAAGGAAGCCTCTAGAGCTTCCCAATCCATTCCTCAGAAAGAGCAATCTCCTCGCCCTCAAAAGGTGAGAAAAGCAGTTGCCAAAGTGAGAGAGAGCAGAACTCTCACTCCTCAAAAGTATTCATTCCTCAAGCCAACTGTCCCCCAAGTAGCCCCTTCAGATTCAGATATTGAAGAGAACATTCCAATAGGGCTAAGAGCTGCATTAAAAATAAAAAGGCAGAGGAAGACTAGGAAGCAGCTAAAGCACAAAAGTTTGGCAGAGAATTAGAAGCCAAAGAGAGAGCTGCTAAACAAGCTCAAGCTGGCACAGTGGCTGTTATCACCCCTGAAGAAATGGCCAGAAAGGAAGCACAAGTCCAAGAGAGACTAGAAATTTATGCTGATGCTAGAACAAGTCAGACCAAGCTAGAAGCCTTCCAGAAAGAAAAAGAAAGAAGAGAAGCTGAATTGAAGAAACTCAAAGCTGCAAGAGGAAAAAGCAAAGGGAGCTTTGCAAGGTTTAAAGCTCTCATAGCAGAGCAAACTATTGAAGAAGAAAGAGGCCAAGAGTTGGCCAAAGCTGTAGCACTTGCAAGTGTCAGAAAGAAGAAAGCAGATAAGAAGGCTGCTGAATTAAGAAAAGCAAATCATCAGCTTACAGGATTTGTGATTAGGGAACCTCAAACTTCTTCACATCCAAGAGCTACTAGCTCCCCTGTGAGGCCCTCCTCACCACATGTAAGTCCAGTGAGGACACTAGCTCCAGAAGGTCCAGCTGCTCAGGTTGAAGAACCTGCAGCTCAGAATGAGCCACAGGCTGACGCTCAAGAAGAGCAACCCACAGAGAGCTCAAAGGTTCCTAAAGCAACAACAGCAACTCCATCTATTGAGGAACCTACCACACAGCCAGAAGAAGTCCTTAAACAACCAGCAGCTCAGCCTGAAGAACAACAGGCTGAAGAATCATCAGCTCAGCCAGAAAAATCCTTGAACAACCAGCAGCTCAGCCTGAAGACATCATTGAAGAACCTGCTGCTGCTGAAGCTGAAGCTCCTGAAGAACAGGACCCCATTCCTCAATATGAGAGAAGGAATAGGAAGCAATCTGTAACTCCTAGACCAGCTGCCCCTGTTGAGAACAAAAGAAGGCAGCTGAGCTAAAAACGTGTGACAAGTTGCCACCCAGACTAAGTCAAAGGACAAGATCAGCTCTGAAGAAAGTCAGAGTTCATATGGATGAAGAGGATCTAGAACTAAGGGAGCAACAAGATATTGAAGAAAATGCCACCTTAGTGGTGCTTGCCCCAACTCAGAGGATTCCTACTCAAAGCCGAAGGTCTCAACCAGTTGTTGAATACAACAAGATGACAAATGAAGAACTAAGGAAAATTAGATGGGACTTCAATCCCTATGAGTATGCCAGAGATGCATCTGACCCAAGGTTCTGGGCCAGGACTCAACAAGATTTCTATCAGACAACACTCTTCAAGAAGAACAGAATATTCAAACAACAATATGTTGACCTAGCATACCTTGAGAAGCACAGATGCTTTGTACCTGTCCTAGATGCCCTAAGACAAGTGGGAATTGAAGAATTCATAACTTTCAGGCAAGATTGGAATGAAGAGCTCATTCTTCAATTTTATGCAACTCTATACATCTCAGGAAATGACTCCCATTCCAATACCTGGAAGCTTGAATGGATGACAGGGCATTCAAAATATGAAGCTACTTTTGAAGAATTTGTGGCAAGGACAGGGCTTGGCATGGACATAAACTCTGAAGATGTCAGAATTCATGATGAAGATATTCTGCCTAAGGAAGGGTTGATACCATTATATCCTGAAGACAGAGAATATGTGCTTGGCAAGACAGCTGAACTATCTTATGCTGCCAAGACTGTCCTTAAGATACTGAGGAAGACTCTTGCTCCAAAGAAAGGCAATCAAGATGAAATCCATCATAGAGCAAGGAACCTTCTTCTGAAAATCATGACTCATGTCCCCTTCAACCTGGCAGATTTTTTTGGACATTTTATGTCAGAGGTTATTGCAGACCACATCAAGCAGCTGTCCTATGCTCCTTACTTGATAAAATTTCTCCTGAACAAAACTGATATTGCTTTCCACTGTGACTCCACTCACACCAAGTTCACACCCTCTCAATATGAAGATCTAGTGAAGAAAGCAGCTCAAGTCAAGAGCAAAGGCAAGCAACCTGTTGTTCCTTTCCCACCTCCCCAGCCCTCTGCACCTCAGGCAGGCGAAGAAAGAGAGCTGATGGCTAGTGATGATCCTCAGTTTTATCATTCAAAAAGCCAACCTCAATCACCTGAAGTGCAAAAGCCTGAAGAAACCTCCAAGATTGATCAAATTCTTCAGGAAATACATCAAATGAGGAAAGAACAAAAGCTGGTCAGGCATGATCTAAATGCTCTATACAACATGGCCATAGTGTCCCAAATAGCTGACAGGGAAACCCTAAGGAGATCTTGGGTGCTTCTGAACAAACACTATTCTGAAGAAGAATTGGCAGCACAGGGTATCAAAGAAACTTATCCCTGGTGTGCTCACTCTCTCTCTTCAGTGCATTATAGAGTCACTCCAAGTGCCTCCCTTTCCACTGTTCAGCTTGAAGACACTGCTACATCACCATCTCAGGCCCCAGCACAAGCCTCAGCTCCAGCTCCTCAAGCCTCCCCTCATGCCTCAGCATCTGGTGCTCCTCCATCTGCTTAAGCCTTTTTGGTCCATTGATGCCAAAGGGGGAGAGATTAAAAGTTTAAAAAGGGAAGTTGAAGAAAGAAGAAAGGGGGAGCGTGAAGAAAATCTTTTTAGGATAGAAGAGTTACAAACCTTGCCTTTTATTCGATAATTCTTGTATTGGTTTGTAAACTCTATTTGGTGATCTTTGTGTTTGATACTTTTCTTAGATATGCTCTGTTTAATTGTTTATTATATGCATGTCTATATCTCTAATGATCACATCTTGTGCATTGTGCTATTAATGCTTATTCCTATACAATGCACTCCCATAGGTTCCAAGATGTAGGGGGAGCTCCTCAAAATTCCTCAAAATGTGCACTTGCATTCAAAGCTATATTCAAACAGTGCACATATTTACGGGGAGCCATCTCTACATCATGGAACTCAAAACACAACCTTTTATATCCAATATGAAGCTTTAATCGGATTGTCATCAATCACCAAAAATGGGGAGATTGAAAGTGCATCTAATGCCCCCTAATGGGTTTTGATGATTAATGACAAACGATTAAGGGACTAATGGGTTACTGAGTGTATTCAGGTGCATAGTCCCCAAGTAGTTGGTTTAACCAGCGGATATCGACCCCTAAAAAGTTAGAGATGAAGGAAGGCTTGGACCTAGAAGATTAGTGGTGTTTTTGTAGTCTTTGATGTGATCAAAAGATCATTTGAGTCTATAGGACAAGCAACCTATTAAGAGGGGTGAGATATCTAAGTTAGAGGAAGAATCTTTGTGTGTGCTCAGTCAAATCTCAGAAGACTTCTTTGAAATATCTTTCTGAGACACAGACAGTAATTCTCGGTAATACCGGTTTGAAGAATCGGATGTATCGAGATTGGCCTCTGTTGTGAGGGTTGAGGACTTAGTCATCTCAAGCCCTCGAAGAGCTTCAATTGCGGCATGACCGGCCTTCAACCCGGTGCTGCCAAGAATGGCCTCTGTGTCGGAGAGTTAGGGAAACCCTGCCGCTTAGGGTTTGCCCTAGTTTCATATTTCGGAAACCGGTATTTCCATTCTTGAAGACTGGTACTTCCGGGATATGCTTTCTGTTGTTTTAGACTAAGTCCGGTTCGTTTTGTCTTCGGTTTCTACCGGTTTTGTTTCCGGTTGCGCCGAGAATCTCTTCTGGACTTGGGTCTCATGCCGTCGTAGACTAAGTCCTATTCTCGTTGTCTTCAGTTTCACCGGTTTCATTTCCGGGAGTACCGAGAATCCTTTCTGGACTTAGGTCTTATGCTGTCTCAGACTAAGTCCCATTCTTGATGTCTTCGGTTCTACCGGTTTCGTTTCCGGTTGCACCGAGAATCTCTCTGGACTTAGGTCCGCTACAGCAGAACAGGTCACCACTGACGGTCGCGAAACACCCTCTACTGACGGACAGGGGGCCCGTCACCCTGGAAATGTCAGTGGAGGGTGCCACTCCACTGACGATCAGATGGACCGTCAGTAGTGTTTGTTACTACTGACGGGCGCATAGGGCCCATCAGAGGAGACCCCCAGTCGGAGGCACTTGGTTGTGGCACTACTGACGGGCACGTCATAAAAGCCCGTCAGTAGAGGTCTTACTCCACTGACGGGCGTTCCGTAAGTGCCCGTCAGTAGAGATCTGTATTCCTGCTAACCGAAAAGGCTTTGTGTTAACTCATAATCACAGTTAGATTATTCATAATAATAGGCTATAGCATTACATTATTCCTAATCACAGGCTATACCAACTATTCATTCACAGAGTCAAATCTCATAATCACATAACACATTTGTAATCACATAACGGTTGGCACTTAAGACATTCATAATCACATATATAGTATGTACACTCCAACAAGGGTCACAAGTATGAAACAATTGTTCTTCAATTATAGAAACAATGATTCTATTGATGCCCGCTTAAGTTTGGCTTCGGAAATTGGGGGCCGGCGTAGAATTCACCCATCGGATTGATGACTTCAAGGTTGATGAGTCTGGTGAAGACTTTTTGGATGCGAGCAAAGTCCTATCGCCAGTCGTACATCTGACTTCCCAGCTCGCTCCAAGCCTTCAGTTCTTTCATATCTTTCCAATGCTTGTTCTTGTACCGGACAAAGAGGTCCATATGGGCGCAGGTGTAGTACCCACATGTCACGCTATTTTCCGGTTGAACTCTACAAGGGAACTTGTAATGGTGTACCATTTTTGTCGCTTTTATAGGTATTTTAGTATGCCCTGAGAACTTGGCTCTGAAGAAAGCTGTATCCAAAATCTTAGTTATATTGCTGAAGTCCGCTGTCTTTTTCGATGAGGAGTCAAAGTAAAAAGCCTTGGCCCAGCTTGGAACGATCACAATTAGGACCCAGTGGTCGTTGCGTAAATGTGAACAAATGAACGTAAGCAGGTGGAGATACGTACGTAAAAAACAAAAAAAACTCCACGGTGCTAAGTTTAGGACTTACGGAGGGTTGTAGGGGGCTAGTATGTACTCCTTGTCCTTATGAACCACAAATGCATGCGACAGGTATTCTTCAAGAAATCCTCGACCGTCCGGGGTCCCGGCATAGCATTCATTCATGCATATCGGATCAACTATGCCAATATTGGAGTCCTGAAGACGTCTGCACTCTTGGGCTTGGTAGAGAACCCATAGCCTGATCATCGTGGTGTCGAGCCTATAGAGGTTGTACATGTTGAATAGGTCTTCAAAGTTGATGTCGAAGGTGTCTTGGTCATTTTGCATGAAGAAATTGTACTCCCTTAGCACCTTCACCTTCCAATATTGGCAGAATGTATTAGGATCTCTGGACATCTTTAGGTAATCTTCATGCAGCGTCTTCATGTCCTCCGACAGATTGTCTAGCTCATCCTGTGAGAGCATGTCCTGACCTGGTAAGTAAACATCTCGCCAGAGACCCTTGCTCCGTGTAGATAATTTGGATGACGATGTTGAAAAGGATAAGGATTTCTGCATCTGCTCCTTTCTTTCCTTCTCGCCGGTGCCGGCCCGTCTCTTTTTGCTTTTCCTCCTCTGCTGTACCGGCTCCGGACTCTTGCTTGCCACCAACGCTGCTTCCAGCGTCCCAGCTAGTGTGGCGGGAGAGAAAATCTTCCCCCTCCGTTGATCCAGGGGGTCGTCTTGAACCTCGGAGGGCCTTTCCGACACTTCCGGGACCGCAAAATCGGTGACATGTGCTGGTCCCCGACAAGATGGTCTTCTAGGTCTTTAAAGGATGGAGGTGATTGGCTGAGCCCCAACGGAGATCGTCTGATTGATGGAGAGGGGTTGTTGGACGAGGGGCCCATGCGAGGAGAGGCCGCCGCGGTTATAGTAATCTGGGGATGAAGCAGTTTTTGCACTGCCCTAGCTTCGTCAGCTCCTCTTCGGGGGGGACAGGGACTAACACCTCACTATAGTCGTTGAGGACCAGGTCCACCTGCACCTTCGCATGGTGCTCCTGCATAGGAACACAGTGCAGGATTGCCCCCTCCGGCGTTGGGAAAACCTAGCCGTGCGCCACCGGGACCTTCATGCCAGGAATCTGCACCGTTAGTGTGCATCTAGTGGCTTCCTGCGAAACAGAGGATAGACATGCCATCCACACTGGAGTCAGAACAATGAGATCAGCTTGTACTATAACGACTCGTTTAGCGGACGAGACTTATGGTGATGCTGTCGACGGGATTCACCGAGTAGGGGCCGCCGTCCGAGGTGGATGCGCAGCTACTCCATCCTGCTGGCCTTGCGCTGCGGCCACTTGCATACATAGCCACGTCTGCTCGGCAATCTCCCGCGTTTGCTCCCGCAAATTGTCCATAAACTCCTGGCTGTCTCTCCGGGGGCGGCGGCGACCGTCGGGGTTCAGGAAAATACCTTGTCCCATTTAACGCCATCCCCGACGCCTACTACACGGCCCCGATGCTCTAGTTTCTGTCGGGCCTTCGCCAGATCGTCGTTCCATCTTGGGAAGCTCGTGACGGAGTCCTGCGAGCTTCTAGGCTGCTGGCTCAGTTCTGTCTGAAAGTTAAATTACTTGATGAGAAGACAGCGTATTTGGATGCAACGTAATTAAGTATGAAAAGAGACTGGGTTGAGTCGTTACCAGCCGGTCAGCCACCACTTGCAGTTCCTCGGACTCATAAATTGGTAACCCCGTCACAGGGTCAGACCTTGTGTGCGCCCTCATGTACTCCCTAGCGCGTGGCTCCTTGAGATGCGCGAAAGGAGGTGCTTTCCCAGCCGTGGCTAATTTTTCGTCCTCTTTGGCCCACTTCGGTCTCTTCCCCAGGTATCCATGGCTGCCGAGCTTGTGGTCTAATGTATTCTTCTTGCGAAGCTCTTTCCCCCAGTGGCTCTTCTCCTGGAATTCTGGGCTCCTTATTTGAGCAACGAATTCGTCCCAGTCTTCCTTTTGTATCTTGGACCATCTTTTACTAATTTTGGTTTCCCAATCCTCGTCTATGACTTTCTGTGTGTCGTATCGCCAAGTCTTCAGAGCCCTAGCCATGATTTTCAGGGCTTGCGCTTCGACTCTTTCCTTGTCGGCTGCAGGAATCTGGTACTTGTCCCAAAGTTTCTTCAAGAGAGTATCTTTTGTGGACTGAGTCAACTGGCTGAACTCTTTGCATGTAATCTTAACTTGTTCACGTACTAAGCACCCGCAGGCGTTGCTAAAGGTCTTAGCGGCCTTACGTGGACTCGCTGGAATGTCTTTGACGTCGTCGACACAGGTGATGACATACGTCTTGTCCGGTAACTGGTTGCCTTTCCTCCTTTTCAGAGACCTGGTCGGGGCTGGAGTCGGTACCTCCTCCTCACGCACCTCGTCCCCTTCAGAACTTGACTCGGAGGCAGAGCCAGAGTGTGGCACCCCCGGTTTTAAGGCCGGAAACGCTCCTGTGGTTACTGTACCGGTCCCTGGATCAGTAGCCGGCACACACAAGAACTTGATAACGTCGTCATACATTACCGAATATTTTACAATACAAGCCATTTAGAGTCTTTAACACAATATGGCCTATTGGCCAAATTCAAAGTTTTGCAGCGAAAATACATAAAAGATACGTAGATAGACCCATCAATATGCCGAACCCTCAGGCAACTGACTGGGGAAACGCCCTAGCCCTCAAAGTCGGTATCTTCCTCGTCGGAGCAAAATTCTTCTTCTTCTTCTGGCCAATTCAACAAGCCAGGTGAGTACATGAATGTACTTGCAAGCTATCCCCACAGGAAGGAGTATACAAAAATATTTCATGCGGGGGAATATAACAAGGAATAGCTCTACCCTAAGTTGGTTGTTGTGCGGAAAAGTAAGTTCTTAATTTAAATATGTGAATAATAGATTCAAAAGCAATTTAGTAAAACTGTTTAATGTAAAACGAAAAGAATTCTCTTGAGGTAGACCCGGCTACCTCTTTAACCTTCGATCCTCGAGACAGCTCAGACCATACTACCCCGGGCAGTATGTCCAGCTTCTCTTCCTAATGCTCTGCTTGCACTACCCTGAGTAGTACAGCGAGTCTCATTCGCGCCCAGCCCGTGTTATCCCGGATAGCACGACTGGCGCCTCCTCCAGCAATTCCTTGCTACCAACCTTGTAGCATAAATTGCCCTCTGTGGACACGTCATGCCCACAGTCCTTAATCCCTTTTCCCATGCTTTCGCAAACAAAACTTAGTCTAACAAGTGTGTGGCCTTGCCAGTTCATGTTCATAACCGAGGACGCGGCTATTCGAATAGTTTTTAACACTCTGTAGAGGTTGTACAGCTTTACCCACAAGATGTAATTTCACCCTTGATGCCGAGCGCTAACAGGTACACTACACAAAGTGTATTGGCAGGGTGGTTACAACGAGACCTTCGCCCGCTTCCATACCAGAGTTGGACCCGCTAGGTGGTTGACCCAACTTTTGCGTCCCGAACCAAAAGTGGGACTCCCCACCTTTGTGTCGCATCAACACCCAAACGCCCGGCGTAGGTGATCTCTAGGACTTTAAACACTTAGCACAAACTCCCTACTTCCCACGGGTCCAAACCCTAATACTTGCCGGGGTACTAAGCCAAGTCCTTCCTATAAATGACATGTGGACGTACGGTGAGGAACCGGTTAGCGGCACTTAGGCTCGGTCCTTAACTGATTCGAGTAGGACTCCATTTTCCGACCCCATGTCGTCCCGGATGAACATGGCTCCATCTGATGCTCTACATCCCGAACATCTCTTATTATTCCTACCCGAATCGAAACATCTCCTCTTTTCTTATGGGTTTTGACAATCCTTTCCTTTAAAGCCACCTCGGATAGCACATGCTACCCGAGGGTTTTGTTTCCCATATCCCAAACGGGTTTTATAAAACTTGTTTCAAAACTTGGTTTGTAACTATAGCAGGGCTAAGCGGGGTTAACACCTATAGCCTTAATTATCCGTCGGTCGTGAAATGACCGATAAGTATACCTAGGGTTACAGTGAGGGATATTCAGACCTAGGTATCGTGCAACTAATGGGTATAGCTATTTCTACATAAAATATCGGTATTAATCACATAGCATGCAGTGTTTGTAAACAAAATAATCATAACTTCGCATATATGGGATTTCAACATGATCAAAGTGGGGATGCTTGCCTGGCAGTTCTTGCTCTTGCTCCAAACGCGGGGGTGATGTCGGGTCCTCCTGGCGCACGTACGTCGCTCCGTCAACTACGCGCCGAAAGAATACCGAATAAGAGGAAATCCAAATAACTCCAACAGAACTAGATGACATGCACGTTCCAGAGAAAATAATGGTATTAGGGTTTTAGGGTTTAAGTCTACGGGTTGGACGGGCATCCTCGGCGATAGGTATATGCAGAGATGTCACAAGAAATAACAATGCATTTAATCGGAGGTGAGTTCTTGCTAAGTTTTTAAAATTCAGAAACTTCTATCCAATCGAGCTACGGAATGCCACAGATATTTTAGGGTCTTGGACCGGTATAGGACTTTTATGGAGTTGAAATTTTCATATCTGGGGTGTGTGCAGAATGGATTAAAGAAAAGATAAAACACAACCTAATTTTTACCTCTATTGTTAATGCATTCAAACCCTAGCAAGAAAAATGATACTTCTATTTTAACTTGTACTGTTTCAAGGCTAAAAAGTTTAAATTTGAAAATGCATTTGAGCTAAGAGCTAGCATTTAATTTTAGCTTCTCAAAACCAGAATTGTGTCTGCAAAAATCGGTTGGGAGAGGTTTAAACCAGATAAACTGGTGATGCAACGGTTCTGGAACAAAAGAAACCGGCGTCAGCCCAAAATGCGCTTTTAATGAGCTGTGGCGGGAGCGAGCGCATGCGCGTTTCATTGGTCGGGCGCGGGGTTTTGGTTCGGACCGGATCCATGCACAATAAAGAAGGGGAGACGGGAACTCTTCCCGGCGTCTGCTGCTTACCAAAAGGTGGGTCCTGAGCTCACCTTGGCCCACGCGTCGGCGAGTCTTGCTTACCCGAGCTCGGTTGGATCGGCAGAAAGGGGAAGAATTCGGTGCTCGGTTGGTCGCTCGGACAGAGGAGCGGCGGTTGCGGGGACGACGGCGGTTGGGGCGGTTGGCAGTTAGGGTTGTCGGCGAGCTCTTGCAGAGAGCTTAGTCCGGGGAGCGGCTGCGTCTGGCTCGGTAGGGAAGAAGCTAGCTCGGGGTGGAGGTTAATGGATTTGGGCTCGGGCTTGGGGAATTGGTGGCGGGAGCTGAGCTCGTGTGAGGCGGGTTCTCGGGTGGAAGACGGAGAAGGATTGAAGCTAAGGGAGGGCGACGGCTTGAATGGGGAATGGAGCTCGGCCAGCCTCTCTTAAATAGACTGCGGCGACCGCAGTACACGGAGGCACTGCTCTTCTACATGGCCGGCGATGAGACCGAAAGTCCTAAAGGTGGCCGGTGGGCTGCCATTTCTCGACGGTGATGGGACGGGGTCAAGCTGATGAGCAGCTCAGCGGGGCATGCTCCTGGGGTCTGCTCGGTTGGCGAGGAGTGCGAGGGAGGCCGAGGTGAAGTCGTGGCGAGCTCGGGCGGGGCCGGCGGCCAGACGTCGAGCGGCACGGGTGCAACAGCCGCTGCGCCCGCTTGCGCCCGGTGATGGGATAGCGGAATGAGCTGGCCATGGCCGCTGTCCTTGCTCGGCTTGGTGATGGAACAGAACCAGCTGTCCGTGGCGGAGTTGATGGGAGATGAGAGGAGGTCGACGAGCGGCTGACCGGCGAGCAGTGCTGCGGCCTGGCTAGCTTGGTTGCGGGATGAATCAGCTCAGAGATGAGCTAGGCTGTGGCGGTGCAAAACAGGGAGCTAGGAAGGGGGGGTGTGCTGTGCTTCGGCAAAATTTAGCAGCAAGCCTTCGTCGCGTGGTGCTGGGGAATCCATTGGCTGAGTGGAGGTTGCTGCTCCATGCCACTGTGAGTTGGCACTGGAGGATGCTGAAGCGTGCACGCGAGGGCTTGGGCATTCCATGAGAAAAAGAACGTGGCCGAGATGTCAACACTTGCCACAGATTCTGAGGAAAACAAGTCCAAGCAACAGAGGAAATTTGGCACCGACAGAGCAGTGCATGCACGAGGGATTCGATTTCTACCGCGTGCCATCATTGACCTATCTTGGTATTTTCACTGGGACAAGATGCATGCTGCCAGAGGCTTTTCTGAAGTTTGGTAGGATGGGGCCGCTGATGGAAAACTTCACGTCTCAGCTGGTAACTCTCCGGCAGATGGTTATTCACGATTTTATGCAACGAAAGATTTTTGCCTCAAGCTTGACGCGGTTCAATTCTGATTTTTGAACATGGTGTGCCTATAATTTTATGTCATTTCGGAGTTAAGTATATTTTTAGGTTGTCCCCTGATTTATTCTAGAATTTTTGGGCAAACCGAGGAGCAGCAGATTTCGCGATTAGGGTTTCTAAATAAATGGGTTAAATAGGACAGGGAACATCGAGGGCTGGAACTAGGGTTCCGGGGTGCGGCAAGGGATGGAGGGTATATGGAACTCTTGGCAGGTCATCCGTCTCGGCTTAGGGTTACTTGGTGGTGAGGTACCGCGGGTGCTCCGATGTATACAGTGCGTGTGTCATTTTATGGTATTTGCCGTATTAGGGTTTTATCCAACTGGAGTACGTGCGTGCGGGTTTTCGGTGTATTGAGTCCATGATTATTGCAAATGCTCTAGCTACATGCAATGATATGCTCGAAATCAAATTCGGGAAAAAAACTGGGCGTGACACAGAGCTGGACTCCGAGGCAGGTTGCTCTTGTCCAGCTGTGACGCCGCTAAGAGAGGTGATCCTCGGCCAGCTCGAGGGCAGGTTCCTTGGCCACCTCGGAGGCAACTTGTTTGGGTGCCTCCAGGGTCGGTGCATCGATCGGTGCGGCCACGACGAGGGGGGCCATGCTGTCATCAACGGGCTCTAGTGCTCGGGTCGGGGACCCAGCGGGAGTACTACTGACGGCCATTTTAAAACTGAAGAAAAACAATAGCATGCTTAACAAACACAACAGATCATACATATATCAGCTACTTTGCCTTTCTGATATTCCTATCTTCCCAAGAGAGCCCTCACTTCCTATTATCAGTAGACATATAAATGAACTTTGTATAACCAACCAGGAAAACTTTCCACATCTTACTGATTATTGCCAATTCATATGAGTTACCACTCGTTAGCTCACCATAAAACAATCCATAGGAACAAAATAGGTACAAAATAGTGTATACATGGCATTCTACAAAATTGTTATAAATTAGAGAGAAGAACTAGGAAGCAAACTAAACTATCTTCTTACTTGGACGTAATCCTCTGCTGATACTTCCATTGTCATATCACATAAAAAGAAGACGTGCCACATGCAAAACGAAGATCAATAACAGGGAGAGGACGATGATGGGGGCCTTCTCATTGGTCTCGTGGAACCAAAATATCATAATTGGCTATTTGGCTGCACAATACCACAAATGTTTTTTCTCCTTAAAAAAGGGTAAAAATGTAGAGCCGCAACCTACAAACATCACACTCACACCACCAAATTGTACCCGGAATAATACCTAGTTTTAGGTGCGTATGCATACATGCCATTGCTATCAAAATTAGCGAGAAGAGATCCATGATGCTCGTCCATGACTAGGCATTCGATATTTTCAGTTCTGTTTTTCAGATTTAGGAACCGAATTAATTTACAATTTTTTGGAAACTAACAACTCAGTTAGCTGAAAATTTGGTTCGTTTTTCGGTTAGACTGAAAAAACCAAACTATTCAAATAAGGTTAAACCACATTTATAAATAAACGGAGGGATCACAAGTTCACAACACTAACCAAGCTATTGGGTTGAACAAATAACATGTAAAATTCATACGAGTTCTGAGAAAGAAGAGTTTTGAAAAATTATTGTTGCCAGTAGGCTGAGTTGCTGGACATGTTCGAGCCTTGCAATGGTTACCTGGGAATGTACGGGGGCGGCGGGGTCATCGGGGCCGGAGGGGGCGGCGAAGGGGGGCGGTTAGGGGGCGGCGGGGTCGTCGGTGGTGGAGGGGCGGTTAGGGGCGGTGGAGGGGGCGGTTAGGGGATGGTGGAGGGGGTGGCGGAGGGGGCAGTTAGGGGGCGGCGGGGTCGTCGGTGGTGGAGCGGGCGGCGGAGGCGCCGGCGGGGACGTTGGGCCCGGAGGGGGCAGCGGTGGGGACGTCGGTGGCCGGAGGGGGCGGCGGACGTTGGGGCCAGACGGGGCGGCGTCGGGGGCGGCGGCGTCTCGCTGCTGGTTCGTTTCGAACGCGCGGGACTTGGTGAAATTTTCGCCAAGTCCCGCGCGTGGCTTTTAAAGGGTCCTGGGTTACCACTGACAGGGCGGAAACTAAGGGCCCATCAGTGGAGATATCGCTGTCAGCACTGTTGCACCTCCACTGACGGTCACAGAGTCTCAGCCTGTCAATAGAGGTGGCCCTTCGTTAGGGTTAGGGCACGGTCACCGCTGACGGGCACTTGGTCCGAGCCCGTCAGTAGAGGTGGGGACGGTTAGGGTTAACACGGTCACCGCTAACGGGCACCTGGAACGTGCCCGTCAGCAGAGGTGGGGACGGTTAGGGTTAACACGGTCACCGCTGACGGGCTTTTGTAACGAGCCCGTCAGTAGAGGTGGGGACGGTTAGGGTTAACACTATCACCGCTGACAGGCCTCTGGAACGTGCCCATCAGTAGAGGTGGGTACGGTTAGGTTTAGGGCACGGTCACCGTTGACGGACGTTTGGTATGCGCCCGTCAGTGGTGGTTGTTCTTTGTTGAATTTTAGGCTTCCATTTTTAAGGTGATGTTAGGGTTATTTCTATATGCTATGGGTGTTTTTGTATTTTTGGTTTAGTGCTTTTACGTTTTTTGGGTTAGTGTCAAAGTTCGGCATTTTTCTGAAATCATTTGCTATTTTTTACGCATTAAATGAATATCTAGTTATTTATTGGATATATTTCAGATTTGACCTACAACTATCTTAAAGAAGGCCTCTAAATGGAAGAAAATTCATATCTAGGTACCTATGTATCGTTTTAGCTCGTATCTAGAAAAATATATCAAAAATTCAAATGTTTGCTTGGAGAAATTCAAATGTTTGCTTGCGTCTTTCTGGTTTTTTATTTTTTATTAAATCTAAATGTGGTCAAAAAAACATGAAAATTGGCATGGGGTCATTATACGACCTTGTGAGGCTATGTTTAATATTTCATACAATTTCACAGAAGTTGGAATATACATTGCTTTGTAACTTAACCATCTCCGAGAAAGCTTCATAGCATTTAAAGGGGAAATATGTAGATTGAAGTACACATCATAAATTCTTCATCATTTGAACTTGAGATTTGGACTACAACTTCATATTACAATATTATACGCTAATAATTCATCATGTTCCATCTTGTTATGTAATAATTTGATTTTTCTATTTTTTGAAATACCAATTTGAGGTACCATGTGTAAAACCTTCAGAAAATTATTTTATCTACGCTCCAAACTTTTTCTACATGTAACATACTACATTAAATTGTTCTTGTCAAAGTTCGGCATTTTTCTGAAATCATTTGCTATATTTTACGCATTAAATGAATATCTAGTTATTTACTGGATATATTTCAAATTTTCACTAAAAGTACCTTAAAGAAGGCCTTTAAATAATAGAAAAATTCATATATACGTACCGTAGTATATTTTTAGTTCCTATCCAAAAAAATATATCAAAAATTCAAACGTTTGCTTGGGAAAATTTAAATATTTGCTTGCATCTTATTGGTTTTTTTTATAAAATCTAAATGTGGTCAAAAAAAGTTGAAAATTGGCATGGGGTAATTATATGACCTCGTGAGGAACACCTATGGACTTTTGATCAGCCAAGTAATCAGTGTAGAACTCGACACACTCTTCGGCAACATAGCCTTGGATGATGCTACCTTCTGGTTGTGACCTGTTACGAACGTAGCGCTTCACAACCCCATTGTACCTTTCCAACAGGTACATATTGTGTAGGAACACGGGACCTAGGTCCAGTATCTCCGGGACGATATGGATCATGAGATGTACCATGATATCGAAGAATGCTGGAGGGAAGTATATCTCAAGTTCGCACAGTATGACAATGATCTCCTCTTGCAGCTTATGGCAACGCGTAACGGAGATCGACTTCTGAGATATCGTGTTGAAAAAGTTACAAAGATTCAAGATTGTCTTGCAGACCTCTAGCTCCATGAGACCTCTAATTGCAACAGGAAGTATCTGCGTGATCATCACATGACAGTCATGAGACTTCATACCAATTACTCGGCGACTCTTCATGTCAACTATTCTCCCGATGTTTGCCGAGTAACCGGAAAAAACTTTGATACCTTGGAGGCACTCCAAAAAGCTAACGATCTCTTTTTTGCTGAGAGTGTAACAAGCAGCGGGACAGTCCGTCTTGATTCTGACTGCACCCGTCCCCAACTTGGTCGTTCGCTTCGTAGCCCATAGCTTCTTTCTTATACCCAAGAATTCCATGTCAGCTCGTGCGTTCGGTCCATCTTTTGTCTTTTCTGAAATGTTGAGCAGGATACCAAGCAAGCTCTCGCACACGTTTTTTTGACATGCATGACGTCTATGCTGTGACGTGTGCTTAGGAATCTCCAGTAAGGCAAATCCCAGAATACGGATTTCCTTTTCCAGACGCCGTCCTGCATGGGAACAGACGGTTGTGTCTTATCCGGCGTAACAGCGGGCATTGTGTTCACGATGTCATAGATTTCCACCCCGGTCTTCTCCCGAGGCACCGAACGGACCTCAACAGTATTGTCAAACAATTCCTTCTCTTGCCTCCATGGGTCGTTCTGTTTCAGCCACCTTCGGTGGCCCATGAACATGATTTTTTTGGATCCCTTTAGGTGTAAACTTGTAGTAGACTCCAAACACTTCACATATCCTTTGTACCCATGAACACACTGGCAGGACTGGTATCCGTCCGCGGGATAGTCTTGGACCGTCGTGAACAACAATACTTTCAGATTGAAGTACTCTTCTTCGTATGCCTCCCAGACCTGGGCCCCTGGTTCCCACAGTGTAGCTAGTTCTTCGAACAATAATTGTTGATACATGTTCAGATCGTTCCCAGGTTGCTTCGGCCCTTGTATGAGAATAGAGAGGTGTATATACTTTCGTTTCATGCACAACCATGGAGGAAGGTTGTACATCCATAGAACCACGGGCCAAGTGCTGTGTCTGCTGCTCACGTTGCCGAATGGATTGATCCCGTCCGTACTCATACCAAACCTGATATTCCTCGGATCTTTTCCGAAATCATCGTATTGGGCGTCGATTGCCCTCCACTGCGAAGCATCGGCAGGGTGTCTCATCACTCCATCATCAGTTTTTCGCCCCTCGGCGTGCCAACGTAGCAGCTTTGCCTTCTTTTTGTTAGCGAATAAACGATTCAAACGGGGAAAGACCGGAAGATACCATGCAATCTTCGCTGGAGTGCCACTCGTCACTGGGTCCTCATCATCGGCTTGGTTTCTACCCCTCTTGAATCTGGACGTGTTGCACGTAGGACACTTGTACAGCTTCTCGTGCTCCTTGCGGTAAATAAAGCAGTCATTCGGACACGCATGGAACCTCTGCACCTCTAACCCAAGAGGGCAGACAACCTTCTTGGCTTCTTCGGTGCTCATAGGCAGCAAGTTGTTTTTCGAAAAAACTTTTGCAAGAAAAGCCAATGTCTCATCGAAGCCTTCGTCCGGACAGTTGTGGGCTGCCTTGATCCTTAGAAGTTCCAGCGTGACTGACAGACGCGTGTGTTCTGGATCGGAACCGGTATACAACGGGGTTTGCGAGTCTTCAACTAGTCTCGTCAACTTAGCAGCCTCTCTTTCATTCTCAGGATCTAGCACGACCTGCTCCACCATGTGAACGTCCTGCACCATATCGGCCAAATTGTTCCCCGTTTCTTCTTCGGGGTCAGATTCGAAACTCCCCTCGTCTTCTTCGTTGGCATCTTGCTGTAACACTTGATCTTCCTCCTCCTCACCGTGACATATCCAACATGTATAACCTGGCATGAAACCCTTAAGCGCCAGGTGTACCGTCACCTTCCCTCTCGTATCGAACATTACCAAATTTTTGCAATCACGACACGGACAACAAATCTTCGTGCCACCTCTTCTTCTCGTATCTTGCTCTGCGACATCAAGAAACTCATTCAAAGCCGTAGCCCAACTCTCTGTCGCCCGGTTGTCGTACATCCAACTGCGATCCATCGATCAATTCTTACGACACGAAACTAATCAGTTCGAAAAAATAAACACTAGGCCTCGGCGAGCGTATCTCATTCATCCAAATTAAAAGAGTATTATTACCGAGCACTAGCGATCTTTTCGGTGAGTGAATGGAACTTTGTGGAGGGAAGAGAGATCTATGGAGAGAGTGAGAGGAGGAGGGAGAGATGAGAAATTTTGTTGGGTTCAAAAGAGAGATCTAGAGATGGGTCAAGAAATCTAAAAGAAATGGGAGGGTTTTGGGAAATTAAAGAGATCTAGCAAGATCTCTAGATCTAGATCTAGTGTGGGAAGGAAGGAGGGAGCAGAGGAAGGAGGGAGAGGAGGAAGGAGGGAGAGGAGGAGGGGGTTGGGAGGGCGGCGGCGGCGGCGCAGCGGGTTCGTGCAGGTGGTGGCGCTCGCTGCTGGCCAGTGGGCGCGCGAGCACTAGCCAGCAGCCAGCGCCGCCTCTGCTTTATATAGAAGTTAGCACTGACGGGCCCATGAAAAGGGCACGTCAGTGATACGGCCGTCATCCCGCGAATAACCAACGCTGATGGACACGCGATGCGCCCGTCAGTAGAGGCCCAATCACCACTAACAGACTCTTAAGTGGAGCCTGTCAGCAGAGAGATCACGTCATCTGTATCAATTTCTGGCACCACGTTTTCATCTTCGCTGACGGGCTACTTATGTGCCCGTCAATGGAGGTCCTCGCCTGTGGCCTGGTGGTCTCCTCCACTGACGGTCTCGTACATGTCCGTCAGTGATTATCCCCTCCAACGACGGTCCTTTCGGTGCCCGTCAGTGGAGGTCCTCCAGGAGAGGGTCAATCTGCGGTAGTGGTCTTCTGTTGCCCTAGAACTAAGTCCTATGTGTGTTGTCTTCGGTTCTACCGATTCTGTTTCTAGTGGTACCGAGAATCTCTTCTGGACTTAGATCTTTTTGTGAATCTGTGTTACCGAGTTGATTTCTGGTTTGACCGCTTTTCTTCTCTGTGGAGAAGAACGTGTCAATACTTCAAATCTCAGTTTAACCGTCTTCAAAGTCGGCACTACCGGGAATCGTTTCTGGAAGTAACTCTGTGGAGTATGACCTTCAATCCCGGTGTGACCGTGTTCCTTTCGGAACTACCGACTTTGAGTTGAAGACTTTTGCTGTGCATCTGAGCTCCTTAGATCTGACCGTTGGTTTGAAACACGGTACTTCCAGTTTTGTATTCCGGTTGTGCTGAAGAAGAATCTTTGTGCCCAACGACTCTTTTCTAAGCTGCAGCTATAAATAGCCCCTAACCCTCTGCGGGCTTGGGAGGGCACTCAGCGCTAAAAGACATTCTCTCACTTCATGTTCCCCTTTCCTTTTGACTCATTTGAGATCTACTTTGAGAGAGAAAATCCTTGAGAGATTTGAGACTTGATTGAGCATTCAAGCAAGAGCTTCTTCGAGCCTAGAGTTCAAACTTGTTACTCTTAGAGATTTGGCATCTCCTAGCCGGTTAGGCGTCGTTGAAGAGCTCCAACTTGTAGATTCGCCTCCAACAGTTTGTGAAGGTTCGGAGATCACTTCAAGATCCACGATGAGTGATTGAGCAAGTACTAAGTGGACTTGGCTCAAGGAGAAGAAGGTGAAGACTGTGTGTCTTTGGAACTAAGTGCTCAGCCTCTCCAAACGAAGACATAGAGTTATTGTCAACAACTTGAACTTCGGGTTAAATCTTGTGTCCTCTTTCTAGCTCTTTTCTTAGATGTTATTCTTCAGTTGAGCTAGATCTTATTTGGTGCTTGTTGCTTCATCCCTAAACTGCTTCACTCTTGCATGCTAAACAACTAATTTGAGTAAAATTTGATAATCTCCTATTCACCCCTCTCTAGTCGATAGATCTCGATCTTTCAGTAATATGTGGGTCGCTACTTTTTTGGTATAATTATATAAATATGTGCCAAACCACATCATCGGGCGACTTTGAATTCTAAGTGGGCACCAGAATTCACCACCATGATCACAAATTGTATGTGTTGCTTTCTTGTTACGAATCCAATTATCTATGATTTGAAAGAATTTTCTTTAGAGAAATCATAAATTTTTGGTTAATATCTTGTATTATGATGAAAATTGCGGCAACAAATTTATCTCTCTTCTCAAGCCCCTCATGGACAAATCATGGCTTTGGTCTATGATCATCCCATGCATATACATGTACAACTTGGTGCAAGCAACCAACCAACCCTTGACCAATATCTTATATCAACATGGATGTATACTATGCAAACACATACTAGGACTCCACATGGCCCTGTGCACACCCCACAATGTCAAGCAACCCCCTTTCTCTCCTTCACCCTTTCCTTCCCTTTACCTCCGATACATTCAGTTGCTAAATCACTAGCGAGGATAGTTGGCGTGCCCTTCCCCTACCTTTATACACAATAAATGTAAAGCTCTCAACCTTCCTCGCCATGACTTGTAATCGATGCAATTAAACTTTCAAGTGATAGTACCGAAACTTCTAGTTGTTACCTAACGACTATCTATCAAAACTATTGAAGCATCCAATCTAGAAAAATCAACATTCCACTTAAATATTTGGAGTTTTAAACTAAAGAAAGGAGATAAATCTAAAAAGACATGGGTATGGACCTACCACACCTTACAGCAGTGGGTGATAAGTAGGTGGAGATGGAGGGTGGCGGCGGTGAACACAGCAATGGAGGAGGATGACAGTGTGCAAGATGTTGGGAGAAGAGCTAGGAGCGGGAGAGGAAGCGGAAATAGTTAGGAGGAAGGGGAAGAAGGCATTGAGAATGAGTAAGAAGGAGGTGCACCTCATTTCCTTGGTTTGTTTCCTCTAGAAGGAGGGAGAACCCCACATAGGCCCACAAACATAGTGTTGCTACGAGGGCAAATAGGCGATGTGCTCACGCGAGTGAGTTAGTGATTTTGTATATGAAACTGCATCTTGAACCTCTAAGTGGATGTTGATGATTAATTATAAAATGAATAAGGGACTAATATGCGCATCAAGATGTTGATTAGGTTTTTAGTCCCTAAGGCAAGTTGGAATAGGCGTTGACGACCCCTAAAAAGACTAAAAAAGAGATGGCATCAAATCAAGAAGGTTAATAACATTTTTTAGTCTTTTAGTGATTTAATGATCACATTGAGTATAGGACAATCGTACTATAAAGGGGGGAACTAGTCAACAGTATGGAAGGGGATAACTTACTAAGTGCTCAAAAGAAATCCATCATACGTCTTTGGAAATCTCCGTACATCAAACTTCAGTGTTCTTCCGGATTGTTCGGACTAGTCGGCTGGAATGCCGAGTATGTGCGAGAGTAGGCTCCAGCGTGCTAAGTGTTGATCGGATCCTCTGAGTGAGGTGTGTTCGGAGTATTTGGAATTTTTCAAAACTTCTGTCCAGTTGAGTTCCTGCCGCCTGGACCTTCCAAGTGAAGTTTGTTTGGACACTCCAAGTGAAGACAGAGATTCTCTTCAGAGATCTTTTTCCACTTGGATCTTTCAAGTACAGATCATCTGGACTATCCCAAATCCAAGGAGTAGTATTGTCTAGAGTGTTTCATGTTGTCCGGAACATTCGAGTGAGGTTTACCCGGACACTCTGAGTGGTGATAACGATTCTTAAAGCCCTAGCTTCGTCTGGACCTTCCAAGGGAAGTTTATCGGAAACTTCCGAGCCATGACTTAGCCCTTGTCCTAGTGTTTTCTTTCGTCTAGTCCAAGTTGGCTTTGTTTTTATTGTTCGGAGCCTCCAAGTAAGGATCTCCCGGAACCTCCAAGTAAGGATCTCCCGGAACCTCCGAGTCAATTTGTGTTTCGGGACATAAATGTTGATTTCGTTCTGAACCTTTGAGTGTAATCGGTCCGGACCCTTTGGGTCTTGGATTTTCCTGAGTCTTTGAACTGTCCAGCATGCCCGAGCTGCACGCTCTAAGTAGTGCATTTCTCCTAAACTAGCCATTGTGTTTGAATCCTGGAACCTCTGAGCGAGGTTTCTTTGTGAGTAACGGCTAGATTTTTTAGGGCAGCTTATATAAGCTACCTCCCCTCTTGGGTGGAGGCTATCATATGCAACTAAAATCGAGAGTTGCTCAATTTCCCCCTTCCGTCTTGTCAAAAATTTTGTGAGAAACTTTGAGAGTGAATTTTTATTAAGCATTCAAGCAAGGGATCATCTCCAAGTGAGATCAAGTTCCTATTACTCTTGGAGGTTAGCGCCTCCTAAATGGTTAGGCATCACTTGGAAGTTTTTGAGCTTATGAAGAAGCTGAGAAGTTTATGAAAGTTAGAGTTTACTTACTGCAAGGTGAAGATCTACCAAGAAGAGAGAGAGGCTTCGCATTGGCTAGCCTATTGAGGAAAGAGCATGTTTAGTGCCAACTTCGATCATCGGATCAAGCTTCCTCCATGGAGATGTAGGACCTCGCCAAGGGTCCGAACTTCGTCAACAAATCCCTTATTATGTCGTGTTTGCATTCTTTCCGCCTTCACTCTCTAGTTCCTTTATTTGTGTTGTTTAGGTTACTAGAAGTTGTTTGCTCACCATCTTTCTTACTAGCATTAGTAGGACATGAATTTTTAAATTGCCTATTCATCCCTCCTCTAGGCGATATCCTGGATCCTTCAGTGTAGGATCCAACTATACTACAGCCGTGCCCACCATTGTCTTACGGTGTGGTAGTCCCAACATGTCAGGTGTAGTCCAAAAAACATAGCTTCGCTAATTAGTGTGCATGTATGGAATAACGTCGTATTTCCTATTTTGTTCTTTTCTTCAGATTAAGCCATCACACAACACTTCTAAAAGTGCATGCAAGCAAGTCCAAAAAATTATGTGAGTAAAGATTCTCACAATTCAAAACTTAAAAAAATATTTTAGCACTCAAATCATTTATTTGATTTGCGACAAGTTTTCTATTATATTCTTTTTGATGAGGGCTTTAAAACTAGATCTTGCTTGGGTACATGCTTTAATGACTTTTTTCAATGTTAGCAGTTATCATGTAGTAATATGCCAGTTACCAAATTATTAGAAAATTATTATCAAGTAATAGTTGGTGTGTTATTTGATCATTGACACCGTGTTATGTAAGCCGAGGGAGGAGTGAAGAAGTATTATCAGATAATACAATTGATGTGTTAGCAGACCATTAACACACTCATATTGTGCTGAATAGGTAGGAGAGGTACCCTAAGGTGAGAGCGAGGTTCAACTGTCTGATAACAGACTAACAACACCTTAATAGCTTGTCACACCATTATGATTACTCATTCATTGTTGGTTGATAATTACTACGGTCGAATTTTTTTATCAAAATATATTTAAGTGAGATCTAATTTTGAAGCTCTCGTCAAGATAAACCAAATAATGAAAATGAACCATTAAACCGATAACTGTTTGAGAGATAAATCATTTGTAATTTTAAGTTTAGTATTTAATATGTTGATCTCAACAATTTCGTCTCTTAGCTATACGAAGGGGGTACACGGTGGAAGACCCTTACATACACATCGTCTCATTCATTGACTTCAGTTCATACGCATTAGAACGTACCGTGTAGACAACTTTTTCAATTAGATTTTTCGTGCTGTATATGAATAATCGCAAGGGAAAACATCTACGGCAAATTCGGACAGGCCGGAGTTGGCCCACTGAGAGAAGCCCACTAGCCGGGGCACCACTCCTATCAAATCAATCCATGATCAAAGAACTCCGCGATAAGGAGTCTCCAATTCGAATCTCAACCTGATCCCAAATCCAGGCAGGAGACCCCTGCCCGTCCGATTAATCTCCTCTCAGATCACAGCCGTCAACAACCCTCCAAGCGCTCGCACCATGTCCTGTCGCGGCACCACCCCACAATACCTATTCGGCCCACGCCCTCCACAACGCGCACGCCCAGATCCAAACCAAATCCTCCACATCCGAATACCGGATCCAATTCTCGCCCGCCTCCTCGAGTTCGAGTCCGACCCGTTTCTGGGCCGTCCTGGTCTGGGCTGAGGCCGTACCGCCTTTCCTTATTATTTTTTCCGATTTCTCTCTCCTCCTCTTCCCCGTCTCTTCCCCGTCTTCCGCCTGAGCCCTAACCCTAGCCCGCCGCCGCCGGCGAGACCCCGACCCCAGTGTGGCCTCCCGCCTCCTCCCCCACGGCTCCGAACGCCTCCTCGGCCGGGCGTCCGCCGGGGAACCTAGGTAACGCCCCCTCCGCATGTCAACCCGATCCGGATCTCGTGAGAGTTCTGCCCCCGTACGGCTCATCTCATCTAGGGTTAGGGTTTTAGGTTCTTTCGTTATTCTAGTTGTCGTAAGGTGTGGGTTAGGGAGGCCGATGCCTCGTGCACCCCTTCCGCGTCCATAGCATGTGTTATCCATCGTGAATGCAGGGTAGTCTCTTTAGTTCCTGGTATGTGTTGTTGATGGCTGGTTGCAGATTGCAGGATTGGGTTGTGGTGATGTGCTTAATTCTTATGCTGCTAATTTATAATTGTGTGATGGAGTATATAGCTTCTTTGGTTGGCCAATTGGCAGCATTGCGATGTGTAGAGGTCTGATGTAGGAGAGGAAATGTTGGGGTTAGCAGGTGCTGCCCCTGATGTCTGGTGGTAAAATTTGAGTTGCCATAGGATGACTATGTGCTCGGCAAATGTTCTTCTTTTGTCAGTGGACTCTTACATATCAGTGATTTGTCGTTTACCTGTTTCCAGCATTTTACCTGGTAGCTAATGCATGTAGTTGCATACAGCTAAATCTTGTAATCTGCTGACGTCTTGCTCAGCTGCATTGTTTTTACAGGCTGTGGTTCTGTTGTTGCCACTGCAATTACATTGTATTGCGTGCTTGCTTTTACTTTGCCGTTAGTTTAGTTTTTTGCCCTGTGCCATGCATTGCTTCTCGGTCATCGCATTGGCAGCTATATCTGGCAAAATTGAGCTTTTGCTTGTAGCATGATTCTCTGAATGCTGCTTTATATTAGTCTCTTGTCATTTCTCCTTTCATGGTTTTTTAAGGTGTCGCCTAAGCGTCACTTAGGCATTAAGGCGCCCCAGGATGGTAAGGTGTTGCCCTCGCCTTAGCCATCTAGCATATGGTGGCCGGCAGGCCACAGAGAAGTGTGTTGTCAGGGTTCTCTGCCACTGCCTGGTCATCGCTGCATCGCTGCTGTGGCTGCTCCTGAGGCTTGGAAACGACGATTCTGTCGCCTCCCTGCACTCTGGCGAGCACGTTCCTGCTTCTGCCATTGCCTCCTTCCCCGATCTACTCTGCTGCTGTAGTGAGGAGAAGGGAGGGGTTGTGGCTGCTGTGGTGAGAGAGAGAAGGGAGGGGTTGTGAGGGAGAAGGGAGGGGTTGTAGGAATTAGGTCACAGGAGGAGTAGATGGATTATTAGATGGGTTTTTGGGCTGTGAGGAAGTTATGTGCTGTGTGAATAGTGTCAGTTTTTTCATTTTCTCTTGTAATATATGTGTTGCTCTGTTCCTATAATGTCTAAGGTGTCGCCTTGCCTCGCCTTAAGTGCTTAATAGTTAAGGCGGTGGTTGGGCGCCTTGCTTCACCTTACGCCTTAAAATTGTCTCCTTTATTACCATTTGACCCTGGTTGTTATGTGGGGTGGTTGTAGCTGCTGATCTCTTAATGACTAAAATCTGTGTATTGCAGGTGAGCTAGAAGGATGATGGCACAAACCCTGCAAGGGATACAGCAGCAGTATGCACCAAGTGGTTTTCCCATCCAGGCACCATATACACAGACTACAGCGCACATTCTTCAGCTGGACAGTATGGATAGAGATACCTCTCCAGTTCGTGTCATGATCCAACATAGAATGTAAGTTCTGGAACCACTGATATCGACCACAATTGTTAGTGTGCTAGCTCATTATATCTGCAGTAGGTACATTCTAGGACATTTCTTTAGCTATTTCACTGCATCTAGTGTTCTCCATGTTTAGCATATGTTTTTTTTTGCAAGGAATATTCATCGTGAGCTATCTGTCATTGTTCATATTTTGTTAGCGTACGTTTTTTTATAGTTCTTGAGAATGATGGCAATGAGTTGGTTTTTTCTATAAAATTTTCAATCATAGGCAGAATTTATAAATTTTGGGCAATTTGAACTGCCAATTGTGTGTATTGTTGGACTTAGCCATATACGTTCATGCAAAATATGTGGACATATCCTTGTTTTTGTGCTTTATTCACCTAAACATAGTTGATAATTTGGAATGGTAGAGATTGGTTGAAGAAAGAGAGTTGATTCTTTCTTTGTTAACTAATTTATCGTTGATATTTCTTGTTTCCAGTGTATCCTGATTTTTTTTCCTATCCAGTGTAAATTACCTGAAAGAACGGGAGGAATTCTGTTACTTGAACCCACATTATCTTTTGGCTATTTCCAAAAATATCGACGAGCAGCTTCTTAAGGATGCTGAATCACAGGTTTGTGTTCTTATTTTAATATAACTATAATGTAATAATATATTATCATTCATGCTGGGTGATTTCTGCTCTCCTATTACATCATCTTTATATTTTTAGCTTTATGTTTTGCTGAACAAAAATTGGTTCACAGAGCTATTCTTGTAATTTATTTTGTTTTCCTTAAATGGTAGCATGGTACTGTTACTGTTAAATAAAGTGATATACTTATGGAATTTGATCATTTGAATTCAAATATTATAATTCTAAATGACTTGCTAACATCTAATTCTTTTTCTCTCAGGTCCAGTACATGGATTTCGAAACTGTGGAAGTTAGATTGAATGCTGTCCTCAGTTCTGGGTCATTTAGCAATGGTAGATATACTAGGGCTTCTTCAGCAGTTTTATCCACGCTACAACCTGTTCCTGGTTCTAAGAATCTGCCCCTGCCTGCAAGAGATTTATCCACACATAACGTGCCTTATTCCCAGAGTGAGTTAAGATGACGAGTTTTCTCCTGTGACCTCACAATACATCTTTGGAATTTTAATTCTTAATTGGCTTGATATTGGCAGGATTTGCACCAAATAACCAACATAAAGTTCCTGCCAACTTTGCTCTTTCATCAGCTGATAAAATGAAACGGAGGCCTGAAAGCTTAGCAAACACCACTGCTGCTCCATCTGTGTCAGCGCTACCAAAATGCAGTCCTGGTCTTGGTCGGGGTGTGAATGGTGGAGTGCATGATTGCAATACAAAGGACCATTTCCTAGGTAAGTTATTTTGCTTCCCTTGACTTGTGTATGAAACTGAGCTGAAGCTATTTTGCATCATAAACTTTATGACCAAATTTTGCCAGGTGATATTCGTCAAGTTGATAGTCCACAACCATCGACGTCTGGGAGTTCCAGTTCGTTGTCAGCAATGTTTGATCAAACTGCAAATTCTAGTACAATTAGAACATTTTCAATGGACTCTATCTCAACAGCAAATTGGCAAAAGCTGTCTACAAATAACAACATATATTCCGCTGGCCAAGTATCACTATCGCTAGAATATAGAGAACGTGAGGAAGAGTTGTATACGCGGAGTCACCCAATAGAGCAATCAGATCAGTCAAACATCACAGCTGGAGGCCAGGTCTTGTTTAATCTCTATGACCAATCTAATATGTTTCTGGACATCAGAGGAGAACGCAGACTTGATGGATGCATGCAAATGAATGAAAAACTTCGCCAGATACCGGACCATGAAGGTTTCTGCAGAGAGAAGTGCCAAAATTTAAGCACACAATTTACCCATAACCAATGCTGCTTGATGAGTGACTGTGATACTTGTGGCTCTGTAAGAGAGAGAGTGGAGAGAGCTGAGCAGACATCAAATAGCACCGTATCAAAGCCAACTTCACCTACTTCAGATGAATCTTCTGGCAAGCATCATCCGGCAAAACGCTTGAAGGTTGATTCTCCTGGTCTTGACCATGTCAATGAAATAGACTTTCCAAAGGAACAACAGCCTGTTGCCAATGAAACTCATGTATCTTTGGAAACAGTACAGTCTGAAACCACCGAATTACCTACAAAGTCACCATTCGGTAGTTCCTTGGGGGACACCTATGCTAGCAGCAATAATGTACTTGGACCGACCAGTGAACATTTACATAACATGGATATTGTTAGATCATCGGAGACTGCTGTACAAGCTGAAGAAGAATTGTGCTATGAAAATGGTGACATTGATATGAAAGACTCTAAGCATACTTCATTGGATCAAACATCAACAGGAGCTAGCTTAAGTGCAAGGAAGAAAAGAGGGGCTTCAATACTTTATGCATTAACTGCTGAAGAGCTTAGAGATCACATGAGAAGTCTGAACCAGCATACTTGTCTGGTGAGTAAATAGCTCTTCGGTTCGCATACTGGTTTCTATTACCGTAATATTAGTTGATCCATAGTTGATGCTGTAATCTCTACAGATTATTCCACTGAGTAATTTGCAAAGCTAAATAGTTATTATGTTCTTTCCACTTGAGTCAGGCTCAATAAGTTAGGTTTTGTTTTCATGGAAACAGGATTGATTGCATTGTGCGAATATTTAATTGTTTTAAGTTATAGCTCATATCACTTATCACAATTTACTTTGTTTTTTTCAGAGCAAGGTGATCATGGAAGAACTCCAGTTGGTTGAAGGCTTGCCTGACCAAAATACATGCAGTTTATGTGGGATGGAGAGACTTCTTTTTGAACCCCCTCCACGATTTTGTGCTCTCTGTTTTAAAATAATAAATTCTACGGGATCCTATTACGTTGAAGTGGAAAATGGAAATGAAAAGACGTCAATATGTGGCAGATGTCACCATCTTAGTAATGCAAAAGCTAAATATCAAAAGAGATTCAGTTATGCAGAAACAGATGCTGAGGCTGAATGGGTAATGTGTTTTTCTATCTCTATTTGTTCTTAATTATATACAAATTTCTCATCTTTTGTTCACGTATGTCTTTTCAGTGGGTCGAGTGTGACAAGTGCAAAGCTTGGCAGCATCAAATATGTGCTCTTTTTAACCCTAAAGTTGTGGAGGAGGAGGCGGAATATACTTGTGCGAAATGTTTATTGAAGGAGAAGGATAGTGGAGATATCAGTTTGCTTGAGTCATGTACTGTTCTAGGAGCATTGGAGTTACCAAGAACTAAACTGAGTGATCATATCGAGCAAAGACTTTCCGTGCAGCTTGAGCAGGAGCGGCTACAGAGAGCAAGCTCTTCAGGAAAAGGCATTGAAGAGGTATTTGTGTTATGTTTGTGATTATCTTGTACCACATACAAATTAAGTCTCATACATTATCTGCTACTGTGGACCAGACACCTAATTGTAGACCTATCACACCCCTGTTCAAGTCTTATTTCTAGTTTCCAGATTCTACTTGCCCTTTCCGATCCTTGTTGATCAAACTTACACATTAGCCATTGTATTGTGATTCAGTAATTTTGTGAACGTGAGGTTGAAATTTTAAGTACCGAACTTTTATACGAAATAAAAAACTTTCATTTCCATGTGACACCCAAACATAAAAAATGGAGTTGGAATCATCTAGAATCAAATTCAAATTCTACTAAAATTGGATTTGGAATCTAATTGAATGAATCTAATTCAATTCTTGGTAGCCAAATGAGGTGTAAAGGAATTTATATGTACTTGAAATGCATCTGTTCTTGTTCGATACGATATTTTATTTGATTTGGTCATTAATCCTTGTGTTCTTGCAGTGTTGGCATTGCACATTTAATTTGCTCTGATATTGCTTCGGACTGTATTAGATAAGGTTTTTGGAGTACATATATAATGAATAGGGTAATATTTGTTGTGTTTCAGGATCTTCTTTTGTTAAAGTATAGCTGAGTTTTGTCTTTGGATTTATTGGATATAAATAAAGATAATTTGATATATGGTGGACCAGGTCATATTACATACAGTCCAGGACGAAAATTGATGAGAATAGAAGAGTTGAATTAATTGTGATTGCTGATGCTTACTCTTTTGTCTGTAGGAATTGTGTTATAGTCTGATTTCAACTCTGGAGTAAATTTATTTAACTTTTCTCTTTTGTGCTCCAATTTTTAGGTACCAGGAGTTGAAGGTCTTACTGTCAGAGTGGTTTCTTCAGCTGCCAGAGTACTACAAGTCCAACCACGTTTTCGAGATTTTTTTAAACAAGGAAAATATCCTGGGGAATTTCCGTACAAATCAAAGGTGGTTGGGTGATACGTTATTTGACCAATCCTTTTGTCATAGTAACCAAGTTAACAAACATATTTTGTATTTAGTATGTAACGAGGGTCACCTTTTACTGCCTTCTGTTTTGATACAGGCCATTCTCTTGTTTCAAAAGAATGAAGGTGTGGATGTTTGTCTATTTGCCATGTATGTGCAAGAGTATGGTTCTGCTAGCCCATTACCAAATCGAAGGCACGTTTATCTTGCATATATCGATTCTGTCAAGTACTTCAGGCCTGAAATCAAATCTGCAAGTGGGGAAGCTCTCCGTACCTTTGTTTACCATGAAATTTTGGTATGAGAAATGCAAATACTCACCAAACAATTAATGTTCTTAATTTTCATAGTGAGCTCATGTTTCTAGAGTCTGATTTTTTCTTCTGATTTGCTTTCCCTTCTAGATTGGCTATTTGGATTACTGCAAAAAAGAAGGATTTGTAAGCTGCTCTATATGGGCTTGCCCATCTACAAAGCGTGATGATTATGTTTTATATTGTCATCCCATGACACAAAAAATGCCCAAGTCTGACAAGCTTCGGAGCTGGTCTGTATTCATAACACGATATATATGATTTAAACCTAATTAATTATTTATGGGCCTTGATTTGGCTATCTTACGTATCTTTTAGGTACCAGAACTTGATTAAGAAGGCTGTCAAGGAGGGTGTAGTTGTGGAGCGCAATACACTCTATGACTTTTTCCTTCAGCCTGCAAGTGAATGCAAGGCCAATATCTCAGCAGCATGCTTGCCATACTGTGAGAACGATTTCTGGCCTGGGGAAGCAGAGAGACTACTTGAGAAGAAAGATGACAACGCCTCACAGAAGAAAGAGACACAAGTAGGAAGGCTCCTACGGGTTGCCAAACGTGACGACCGAAAAGGAAACCTTGAGGATATCTTGCTAGTGCATAGGGTTAGTTTATTTAAATAATGTTTTTTCCCCCTTTTCAGTATAATGTCGGCCTTTGACATCTTATTTTTCATTGTTGGCAGCTTGGAGAAAGGATGCGAACCATGAAAGAAGACTTTATTATGCTTTGTCTGCAGCAGTTTTGCAAGCATTGCCACCAACCTATTGTATCTGGTCAAAGTTGGGTTTGCACCAGCTGCAAAAACTTCCATCTCTGTGACCAGTAAGCATTTCTTCTAATCGCTATTATTTTATTTTATGCTTGCATAATCTACTTCATATATAATGCATTTCCTAGAATGCATTTCCCATGATAGAACTTGGTAAAATAGCAGCAGAGGGAATGTCTGTTCTTATGAAAAGTATCTAATTGCACACATGTATTCGCATCTAGTGGCTAGGCCCTTGCAACTATCAACCTCCAGCTTCCTTCTGCATTGATCATCTGACAATCAAATTGCGAAATGGACATACATGCTTCCTGTTTTTGTTTCTTGCTCAGTTAATCTTCATCAATAAGGCACCCATCATTGACTTTGTTGTTGTTATTGGTCCTTGCAGATGTCATGCAGAGGAGCTAAATACCCCAGAAAAGGACAGGCACCCAGCTACAACAAAACAAAAGCATGCATTTCAAAGGGTAGGACGCATATAAACTCTTCTATGCTTGTTCATTTCATCAATCGAGTAATGCGACCACAATACGCATGCTGCTATTTGATAGATGTGGTCATGTGGGATGGAATTTATACTGACCAGAGTAACTAATTATCCTACAGATAGAGGAAGAACCTCTTCCGGAGACTGATGATGGAGATCCAACAATGGAAAGCAAGTATTTTGACAGCAGAATTGATTTCTTAAAACACTGTCAAGACCATCAATACCAGTTTGATACCCTCCGGCGGGCAAAACACTCAACAATGATGATTCTTTATCATCTACATGATTCAGCTTGTTCTGCTTGCCACCGTGCTATGGATCAACGGTTGGCGTGGCGGTGCCCGGTTTGCCTTGGCTGCAATTTTTGTGATTCATGCTATAAAGAACATGGTGAAAATTTGCACATTCATAAACTCAGACAAACAGGCAATCGCCACCAATTGCAAAACTACACTCTACAGGTATCGTTCTTAAATTTGCCAATGGAGCTTCTGCATCTCTTATGTTGCGTTCCCTTCCCTAGTTCAGGAAGGTGTACTTGCTAAACTAACAGTTTTTTGGGATTGTTCAGAAGATGATTTTTGGCAAAAGTTGTGGGCCTTAGGTGGATTGCACCATTGCTTTTCATTTGACTAAATTTTACCAATTTGATTTTTCTTGAACAAAGAGCATACAACAACTACTACTACTACTAAGCCTTTTGTCCCAAGCAAGTTAGGGTAGGCTAGAGATGAAACCTAATAAAAAATTCATAAACCAAAAGATAAAAGAAAATGACTTGAAAAGAAAATTATGGTTCGGGCACGTGGATTGCTAATTTTCACGCGGTCCTATTTAGAGACAAATCTTTAGATACATTCTAATTTTTTAAGTCTCTTTTTACTGTCTCCTCTCATGTCAATTTTGGTCGCCCCCTGCCCCTCCTAATATTGTCGATAGATCTTAGAATACCGCTATGCACCGGTGTTTCTGGAGGCTTCCATTGGATATGTCCAAACCATTTTAGTCGATGTTGGACAAGCTTCTCTTCAATCGGTGCCACCTTCACCCTATCACGTATATTCTCATTCCGAATTCGATCCCTTCTTGTATGCCCACAGATCCACCGTAGCATACACATCTCTGTGATACTTATTTGCTGGATGTGTTGTTTTTTAGTGGACCAACATTCTGCTCTATACAACATTGCAGGTCTAATCGCCGTCCTATAAAACTTACCTTTTAACTTCTGTGGGACCTTTTTGTCACAAAGGATGCCAGATGCTTGTCGCCATTTCATCCACCCTGCTTTGATTCTGTGGCTAACATCCTCATCGATATCACCATTGCTCTGTAACATTGATCCCAAGTATTGAAAAGTGTCTTTCTTGGGCACTATTTGTCCCTCTAGACTAACATCTCCCTCCTCACACCTAACACCACTGAAATCGTACCTCATATACTCGGTTTTGGTTCTACTAAGTCTAAACCCTTTCGATTCTAAAGTTTGTCTCCACAGCTCTAATTTCCTATTGACACCCATCCTACTCTCGTCTACTAGCACCACATCGTCAGCAAAGAGCATACACTAAGGAATATCTTCTTGTATATCCCTCGTGACTTCATCCATCACTGAGGCAAAAAGGTATGGGTTCAAGGCTGACCCTTGATGTAGTCCTTAATTGGGAAGGCGTCGGTCTCACTGTCACAAGTTCGAACACTTGTCACAACGTTATCATACATATCCTTGATGAGGGTAACGTACTTTGTTAGGACTTTTATGTTTTTCTAGCGCCCACCACATGACTGCTCTTGGTATTTTGTCATATGTCTTCTCTAAGTCAATGAATACCATATGTAAATCCTTCTTCTGCTCCCTATATCTCTCCATAAGCTGGCATAGCAAGAAAATCGCCTCCATGGTCGATCTCCCGGGTATAAAACCAAATTGATTTTTTGTGACCTTCGTTAATGTTCTTAGTCGATGCTCAATCACTTTCTCCCATAGCTTCATAGTATGACTCATAAGCTTAATTCCCCGATAATTAGTACAGTTTTGAATATCTCTCTTATTTTTGAAGATAGGTACCAATATACTTTTCCTCCACTCTTCGGGTATCTTGTTTGACCGAAAGATGCGGTTGAATAGCTTAGTTAGCCATACTACTGCCATGTTTCCAAGACATCTCCACACCTCAATAGGGATATCATCAGGGCCCAACGCCTTGCCTCTTTTCATCCTCTTTAGGGCCTCCTTAACCTCGGGCTCCTGGATTCTCCACACGGAACGTCTGTTGGTGTCATCAAAGGAGTCGTCTAACTCAAGAATAATGCTCTCATTCCCACCGTTGAACAATTCATCAAAGTAATCTCTCCATCTGTTCTTGATCTCCTCGTCTTTCACTAGAAGCCGATTTGTCTCGTCCTTAATGCATTTAACTTGGTTGAAATCTCTTGTCTTCCTCTCACGAATTTTAGCCATCTTGTAGACATCATTTTCACCTTTCTTTGTGCCTAATCGCTGGTATAGCTCATCATAAGCCCGCCCCCTTGCTTCACTCACAGCTCGCCTTGCTTTCTTCTTAGCATCTTTGTACTTCTGTCATGATGCCAGCACTTATAGCATTCTTTCTTTTCCTTGATAGCCTTTTGGACATACTCATTTCACCACCAGGTGTCTTTAGGTTCACATTTCTTTCCTTTGGTCACTCCAAGCACCTCTCTAGCCACCATTCGAATGCAAGTTGCCATCTTCATCCACATGCTATTCGCGTCTTCCTCTTCGTTCTATGGTCCTCCTGCAATCATCCTATCCTTAAAGATCTGTTGCGCTTTTCCTTTGAGTTTCCACCACTTTGTTCTCATAATTTTATCACCTTTGTCCCAAGGAACCCGTAAAAGAAAGCGAAAATTAGCTACCACCAGCTTATGTTGTGGGACAACACACTCTTCAGGTATTACCTTGCAATCTACACAAGCACGTCTATCCACCCTCCTAGTAAGGACAAAATCAATTTGGTTGGAGTGCTGAGCAGTACTAAAGGTCACTAAGGCCCCCTTCTAGACGGCTTCTCTAACGGCTTCTCCTAGAAGCTGCCCTCTCCCAGTTTCTCCCAGAAGCCATCCCGTCAAATTCGTCGGGGCTTCTAAATTAGTCAGATCCTCACTAGTTTAGAAGCCCCGACGAATTTGACGGGGCGGCTTCTGGGAGAAGCTGGGAGGGGGTAGCTTCTGGGAGAAGTCGCTGGAGAAGCCGTCTAGAAGGGGGCCTAAATGGGATTGCCTTTTCCTAAAAATGGTGTTAGCTACCATCAGGTCGAAAGCTAGAGCAAAATCTAAGATGTCCTTGTCCTCTTGGTTCCTATCGCCATACCCAAAGCCCCCATGCACCCCTTCAAACCCCACATTTGATGTGCCCACATGGCCAATTGAGATCTCCTCCTATGAAGAGTTTCTTATTAGTAGATACGCTTCTAACCATGTCCTCTAAGTCTTCCCAGAATTGCCTCTTCATGCTCATATCAAGACCTCCTTGTGGGGCATAAGCACTAATAACATTCAGGACCAAATCCCCAATGACTAGCTTGACTAGGATAATCCTATCTTCCTGTCTCCGGACGTCCACTACTTCGTTCTTGAGGTTCTTATCAATCAGAATGCCTACACTATTCCTATTCCCAACTAACCCTGAGTACTATAGCTTGAAACCAGTATTCTCTACCTCCCTCGCCTTCTGGTCCGTCCATTTAGTCTCCTGGACACAAAAGATATTTACACGTCTGCTAATCGCAACATCAACTAACTCTGGACCCTACATTCTAACTAACCACACGAACCCTATTTGCATCGACTAGCTTCCTTACCCTTCGCATTCGTCGAGCAAAATGCGAAGACCCTTGCACACTTGTCACTACATCTGGGCGCTAATGTAGCACGCCACTAAGGGAGTGACGACCTGGTCCTTGCTCATTTAACACCACACCCGGGTTCCGATATGGCGCGTCGCTAAGAGGGTGACACCCCAACGAATTTCTATTGGGTTTCATATCCATAAGAATAGCTGGGTTTTTACGTTGGCTTGCCAAGCCTAGCACAACCCTCCTCTTTTACCCGGGCTTGGGACCGGCCACGGCGGAGTTTTTCTTTAACAAAGAGCATATTATGTAAAATTTATTGTTTCATATTTTTCAAGCGTTGGAGGTGTTTATGCTCAGCTGTTTGTCTCGGTAATCTCTTTTGTTGAATTTAAGCATATCCAATTTAATAATCAGTGAAGATTATTCTTCATTTTTGGATTCTTTGTGGGATTATGTAGTTTCTTCAAAAAAAAAGAATTTGTCATCAGATAAAACTGTAGGAGCTTTTCTGCTGTTTCTTGCTAATGAACTGCATGGTTTCAAAGCAGGACTACCTTGAGAGCTTGGTGCATGCATCAAAATGCTTCTTCGATCCTCGTAATTGCACTTTCAAACTATGTGTTATTTTGAAGAAATTGTTCTTCCATGGTGTACAATGTGATATCCGCAACCGAGGAGGTTGCAGGAAGTGTGTCTTCATGTGGAAACTTCTGCTCACTCATTCGAAACATTGTGATCGTGCAGGCTGTTCAGTTCCCAGATGCAGGTAAAATCATGCTTCATCTGCATTATGTAGCTCCTCTCTCCAAATGCACATTCACATCACTAAATAAACCCCTTTTCTTCAAGTGGCTTACTGATGATTTCTTTAATATTACTTTAGGGATATTAGAGTATTCATGGCTGGGACAAAGAAGCGCACTGGAGCTTGTGCTGTAGAAAGCTAGTGATCGGAAATTAGCTTCCTACCTGTGAAGTAGTATTGTTCTTCTACAGGAAAATTTGTTGATGAAAATACAATAAATGGTTGTTGGCCGTCGTAGATTGACGGGATTGCAAGGTAAATAAAAATTGATGACATAGTGGTGGTGGAGGAGGCGGCGGCAGCAGATTAATTGTTTCGCTGGTTTTCCTGGAATTTGCACGAAGAAAGCAGGCTGATGGGGTGACAGTGCTCAACTTCACCCTTATATTTATCTGCGTCAGCTGGCTGTTGTTTTAGACGAGGCATTGAGAGGAAATACCAACCGGAAGCTTACATAGGCAATCTGACAAATGTAGTGTTCGTATATACCTGTATAGTTTCCTTGCAAGCCATAGCTGGATCAACAGAATAGAAGGATTTATTCCTTTCCTTTTCCTCCTGATTGTATTGAACCAGGGCACAATTTTGTTCAGTGCTGCTATGCAGTGGCCGGATCCAAAATTCCAATGAATGTGGATATTTACTAACGCTTTTCCGGCTTGTCACGAGCTCAGATTTAGCTTATTTCAGAGAATTTATTTTTTCAAGTAAAAATGATATCATAAACATAAGATTGATGGCGCTAAAAATGGATGGTCATCACAATAATTATTAGAACGTTACATAATTACTACTAGACACCTCATAACCTTGATGGGTCTACTCGCAAATCATGAATGACATCAACAATGAATAGTAGGCTGAACTTATAAGTTGAGAAAATATCAAGTTATAAACAACTCCAATGTTGTTAATGTTATAGATGAAGTACAAGGAGACTTAATCTATGGTGGTGATGGTGGAGATGAAAACTATAGATCTTGGCAGTGTTTTTGTTCTCTCCCAAAACCTTCTGTCTTCTACCTGGTGCTATGTTTTTCCCATGTGAAACTCCGCTTGGGGTATAGGACGGACGAAACAAATCTGCTCGAGAAGAGGCGGCTGCGGCCAAGGCCTGCGGACCTGATGACCCAAAAGTGTAGGTGTTCAATTGTTGCAATTTTGAAACTGAATTTTGGCTCCCTAAGTGAGTTTTGGTGATTAATGAAAAAAATTAAAAGATTAATGTATACATCAATATGTTAATTAGGTATTTAGTCCCCAAGGCAAGTTGGAACAAGCATTGACGACCCCTAAGAAAATTAAAAAAAGATAGCATGGAATCGAGAAGGTTAATGATCTTCTTAGTCCTTTAGTGATCTAATGATCATATTGAGTATGGCTGTCTTAAAAAAAAGATAGCATGGAATCGAGAAGGTTAATGATCTTCTTAGTCCTTTAGTGATCTAATGATCATATTGAGTATAGGACAGCCATACTATAAAATGGGAGCTAGTCAACAGCATGGCAGAAGATACTCAACGAAAATCTTTCTAAAAGTCTTTGGAAAACTCTCTAGACCAAAGTTCAGTGGTTATCTGAAATTTTTGGACTAGTTGGCTAGAATTTTCAAGTTTGTGTGAGAGTAAGTTCCAGTATGCTAAGTGTTGACCTAGAGTGTGATTGGTTGGATATCAATTTTTGCCATGCCAATTGTGGCAAGTTGCCAAAAATTGGCTAGCAATTGGTTGATTACCAATTGGTTCTTGCCAACCTCTAAAAAAGTTGCCAATTTTTGGTAACTTCTGATTTTGCCAAATATTGGCATGCCAAATGTTGGCAATGCCAAATGTTGGCATCCAACCAATCATGCCCCTAGACCCTTCGAGTGAGGTTTGTCCGAAGTATTCGAAATCTTTCAAAGCTTCTGTTCGGTTGTGTTCCTGCTATTTAGACCTTCGGAGAAGTCTATCCGGACCACTACTAGAGGATGGCTAATCCCAGCCGGTTCATAAACGTCATCCCAGGCGGTTTAGACGATCGACTCGGATTCATGGTCTGGGATGTGGAGGACTAATCCCAGCCGGTTAATAAACCATCTAGGATAATAAATATCCCAGACGGTTCAGACAGGCAACCGGCTGGGATACATACAATATCCCAGACGGTTCAAACAGAGAACCGACTATGATACATGAAATATCCCAGCTGGTTTGGCTAATCAACCGCCCGGGATATGTATCAGACGAAAGACGGTTTTGCATCAAAACCGTCTGGTGTTTCACATATCCCAGACGGTTAATTGAAAGAACCGTCTGGGATATCAATTCATAGCACCAGAATTTTTCTGGTTTTTCAGTTAGCCTTAGGAATTGCTAGCCTTGCCCTCTGAAAAACAGCAGAATAACAGACATGAAACATGCATCAAGTAGCAGAATCACAATCTCACATACATGAAATTTTTTTTGGATATCATCATCACATCGCACATATATAATTGAACAGATTTGAAACATAAGTAATTTCATATCTCCACAGATTTGCATATTCCACATCTCACAGATCTGAACATACATACAGTTGCAAATGTAAGTAACAGAAGGGTTAAAAGTGCACTCAATTTCACTGCATAAGTAAACATATAATCATAGAATTGCAAAGAACACATCTTCTAATGGAACTCGCCTTCTTTCGCGATAACTTCAGATAGTATGAACAAGACGAGGTCCCCTCGGATTTGTCGTATGTCTACGGGAGCCAAGAACTTTACTCCAATGTTGAACCCATCCTGTAATCATGAAGATTAAATTCAATAATAATTGTCAATTAGAAATTTTAGATTCATCATTGATAGGTTAGCTAACCTTATGCTTCAGGCTCTTCGTCCCATACAATATGAGCTTCATGTGGTGGTTTACGTAGTAGCCACAAAGCCCGGTTCCAGCTGGCTACTGGTGGCACTGCGAAAAAAAATCCAGATTTATGTACACGACATAACTTGATGTTTGATGAGATAAAAGCTTGTCTTTTAAAGTTAGGCAGTACCTTGTAAGCAAAACAATGTTTGAGAGTGTCAGAGCCACCTTGATTTGTGGATGCCGCCCATGCCCTATGTGGTAGGAACAAATCTTGCTCAGTACGGATTTGCAAAATAAAATAAAAAAAGAAGAATGTACGGACGATTGTTTTCTAACCTGTCGATTAAACCATTGACTATGGACCAGTCCCTCTTTTTATACCTTAAGAAATCAAGGTAATAGACCTTCTTCCATACCTTCTCGATCATGATCAAGATCCAGTGTCCTCTACAGAGAATGATTTCGCTTTTAGTAACTTACACCTAGTTGAAAGCCAAAATGAGTTGAAGAATGCATGCATCACTTACTCCTAGTTCCAGGCAAGACATATTATTTCTTTGTCCTGTAGCTGCCGTAATGCGTTCGTGAAGTATTGCTCGACAAGATCCTTATCTAGCGCTAGGCTTTGTGCAGAGACCAAGTGTAGGTCGAGGTAACCTATCGGGAGGTTCTTTTTTCTTGATAATTGTATCATGTATCTATGTAGACATACATAAGAAAATAATGAGTTATATGAATGTACGAACGTGAGGCTATTATGTGAACGTAGACAAAAGTTATAAACACTTACAATGTCCAGCATCTCATCAAGGAGGCGTCCAATTCCCGGAGGTTAAAGAGATCGAATAAGTCCTCGTATCTATTGGGAAGAATGACGGGTTATGCTTCAAATGATTAGCTTGGAATTGCACTACTATACCGGATTCCCTTTGCACGTCCGGTGCATTAGATCTTTCCATGTAGTGAGCATGCAATCTCTGACAAATAACCCCAACTGAACTAAGATCTTCATCGGATAACATTGGTTCTCCAAGCACAAACCTGCGAGCTACCTCCATGAAAGGGACATCCTCATATGTCTGGTTTGCTTTCCCCTTAGCCCCCTTTTTTGTAGTCCTTAGGGAACACTCTTTGTAGGCCGCACTAGTACAATACCACGGCTTTCTTGGTGGGGCTCAATACCCAATTGCTCCGGCGCTGAAGAGGCTCGAACGGGAGGAGGTACCATAGCTTGGCTTTCTTGCTGGGGCTCACTAGCTGGATGCTTTGGTGCCGAATAGGTAGGTATCTTTGGCGGTGAACAAAACATTGACACGATCCCAACTAGACACGACGGCTCAAATCATCGTGTCTCGATTACAATGTCTTTCTTAAGCCACTGGATGAACTTCCCAACGGCTTGTCCAAGATGTTTTATCTCGGCATCGGGATCAGTATGGGAAAGCGGGATATTGTTGTACTAGCAGTTGGAGACCATGTCCATGCTGACTTTTGCATACCCTGGTGTTAACGGGACATTGTTGACCACATCTCCCTCCATTGGTAGATACGCCATCCCATAAGCTACCTCCAGTGCGAAATACATGTTCTTTAGCTTCATGTATAGCTTGCATGACATGGGATACTGGATCTCATCAACGGGGTTTGTGCCGCTGCTATCGTCAACAACATCAATGGATGCGCAGTTGCTCCGTTGACCACCGGGACTGCCTACGGCTCCTTCACCCATGTGTTGCACTTTTAGCTTTTCAAACATTTGAGCCATCTCTGCTTTGAGTGAACTCGTTATAGCTTCCTTCATCTCCTGAGCATCACGTTCAGCTTTTGCCCATTTCCTCTCCTTCCGAGACTCTGGGTCGCTCGGGAAAGCTTTCCGCCAAGGGACGTACAACCCATAGCCCCGCTTACGACCTGGATGCTCAGCATTATCCAAAGCCTGGGAGAGTATATCTTTCTCTCTATCGCTCACGAAGGAGCTTTGGGATGATTCTGAGCTCAACAGCTCTTGCAAGAAGGCTTACATGTTAGATCTCTTACTAACAAGTTGCGTAATAATCACACAATTTGAGGGTGGTAGTTCTCTTACCATTCTCTGGTACACCTCCGGTCAGCTGGATTAGGGAAGGAGCAAGCGCCCTTACAATCAGGCTTTGCCCTAGCCTGAAGCCAGTCTCGGCCCCTGGGGTTGTCGACACTAGAGAAATGAGGCTCAGTGCCCGCCAGTCGTGTCTCCTCGTCCTCCCTTTCTCATTGGCTCCTTTTGGCTGATACCCCGACGTGCCAAGTCGATGGTGGTGTCTGTTTTTGGTGGCAATGGCCTTGTTTGCTTCGCTCTTAAGCCGGAAGTCGTCTACCCTCTTCATCTCCACAAAGGTTTCCCAGTCTCTGGGATTAATGAACCCATACTTCTCAAATGGCTCTTTATCCTTTTCAATGAACTCTTTGACTAAGAAGCTCTTGAAATTCTTCCATGACTTATCTGCTGCTAGACCTGTAGCTCTTTGCACTTCAGCTTCAAGTTCAGAGGGGACTTCAAATGATTGTAAGATTTCATCCACCACTCCCTTCCTCTCTGCCTTACTAAGTTGCTTCCATGAAGTTAACGTGATGTTAACTTGCTCCCGCGCTACAATGCCACAGATTGTTCTAAACTTCATCATTTGTTCTGGTTGAATAGGGACTCCAGAGTACTCATCAACTGCAGCCACGACAAATCTGCCCTCCGGCTTCTGCGACCGCTTTCGACCTTTACGTTTCGTTGTTGCCGAAGAGTCTGGCATGTCAGGCGGCGGCAACTCTCCCGGTGGGGATGAATTCTCGGCAGACATATCTACCAAATTCTCTACATTCTCGAGTTGTCATGCTTTAGAAACATGAAGTGATAGACAATAAAACAATTTACAAATAACGGATAAATATTAACATCCAAACTTAGGTCCTTTAGTACATCCCTTACTTAAGAAAAGAAGAAGAATAAATATAGATCAGTATAAATATTTCGTATAGCTCTCCATATCACAACAAGAGAACCGTTACTTCCTATTTTTGGATCCTATAACTTCTTCAAAGGACTAAAAGCACTGATGAATATATAACAAGCTAGTTGTCACACTTCAAGCGCAACATTAGAGACATAGCTATGGAAAAATCTTGTTAGGCGGCAATCAGATATCAACATCTAAAGAGTCATATTAGTAAAATTGATAAAACAGACTATTCTTCCCAATGCAAACATGTGAAGACATTTTCTCAAATAGCTAGAGAACACAATGGAGATGTTTAATTAGCAAAAATGGGAAATAATAACACTACAACTACTGCTACCTTCGTCTCTTGCAAGCATGATCCTAATGCATAGCAACAAACCTAGGAACAAGAGAAGAACAACTGGAGGTAGCTAGGACATCAGTACATTGGAATAATCTAGAATCGGTGGGTGAAAACTCACATGAACAGCCGATGTCGGTGGAGTCGAGCTCGGTGGCGGCGGTAGCAACGGCGTGGAGCTCTGGGCTGATGGTTGTCCTCCTTGCCGGCAGTGGAAGGGCTTGTGGAGGTAGTGGAAGGGCTCGGGGGCGGCGGCACAAGGGCTAGGGCCGATGGCGCTAGGGTCAGCGGGCGGGGGCAGCGGCGGTACGGCTCGGGGGCGGCCGGCGGTTAGGGCAGAACTTCTCGGGCGCTCCGGGGTTTGTTGGGATGATAGATGAATGTACATGAGAGGTCATGCGCGCCAGTGTTGATTAAACGAAGTGGAGAATATCCCAGACGGTTTAAGCGCAGAATAGTCTGGGATACTAATATCCCAGATGGTTGTAGGCACGAACTGTCTGGGATACTTATAGTACTTATACTATAAGTATCCCAGACGGTTATATCTCCCAACCGTCTGCGATATGTATAGTATCCCAGACGGTTATACCTTCCAACCGGCTACAATATGTATAGTATCCCAGATGCTTACTAAAATGAACCGTCTGCGATATGTACAATATCCCAGACGGATGTAGAGTTAAACCATATGTGATATTTGTATCCTGGTGAAACCATCTGGGATAGGCCTCGTACTAGACGGTTGCTCATAAGAACTGTCTGAGATACTTATCACATATGAGCAGATCATTTAAATATCACAGAAGTTCATAGTTTTCACAACAATATATAGCACATGAATAAGAGGCAGAAGTAAAAACATACATACATCCATTTCACATACACAAAAGATCAGATCACGGATTTCACAATTTTTACAACAATAAGCCATGAACTTAATATTGTAGTGCTGGGTTCTCCTATTAAGCTCCAAAGAGGCTCAAACAAAGGTCAAGCTTCAAGTATGCTCCACTCTATTCATAACTCACATGTGCATGCATAATTCATCAAATGTATGATATAACTGTTACAAGTCATGACTAATATTAAAAAAATAGCTCAATTCAGCAGTACTAATATGTTACATACACATTTCATTCCTCATGTATTTGCATATTTCCTTTAAATAGTAGCCCTTCATGATGATTGTCGCGTGCACAGGCAGCCTCATCAATAGTTCTTCCTTGAGCAGTATGCGGTCTCCGATTAGGGGCAAATCATCAAATTGGTTATACTCTTCCTCGTCCACTACATTCTCAACTCTGACTATTTTCCTCTTTCCTTGCATCACCACATGACGCCTTTTATTTGACGGGTCGGTAACATAGAAGATTTGGACAACCTGCTTCGCCAGCACGAATGGTTCCTCTTTGTATGCAAGGCGGTCGAGGTCAACGGTGGTGACACCGTACTTGTCGACGTGAACATGTTGGAGATTGACCCAACGACATCGAAACAACGGTATGTTGAAATGACCATAATTGAGCTCCCATATATCCTCTATAGACACATAGTACGAAATTCTCTTCCCAGCTGCATCAAATGCATCAATACGAATGGCGCTATTCTAGTTTGTGCTCTTCGTGTCCTACTTTCTTGTGTAAAATGTGTATCCATTTATGTCATATCCTTGCCAGGTCACAACTGTGAATGTTGGTCCCTTTGCTAGCTAGGTAAGCATATCAGTTGACGACCCCTGACACAATCAATACTTGAACCACAGGTTGAACGTTTTGTTGTGCTCTTTCGTCCTCCAAGCATCCGTCTTCTTTGGATAGTCTTGTCTCAGCTTCACCGGCACCCTCAGCTCCTTCTCCAAGACGCCCGCGCGCGAGCCCCCGGATCCGAGCTCCGCCCTCAGCTCCTCTGCGCCGCCTTCTTCACCTCCGACCAGGAGTGGCTCGGTTTCTACCTCAAACCCCAGAGCTCTTCCCCGAACTCAAGCCGCCGGGTCGACCTCCTCCAGAGAATCCCCGTACCAGCTCCGGTGGTCTGACCGATGGTCGTCAGTCGTCTCGGCCGTTAGAAATTAGGGGAGGTTAGTACAAGCTTGATGCAGTCTTAGTTACTGTAATAAATGCACTAATTGCTTGATAACTGTGGTCGGTTGGCCGTTTAGTAGCCAGCAATTAGCTGTTAGTTGCAATTAGAATAGTTAGTGGTTAGTAGTGAGGTTAGTTGCTAAGCAGTTGGGCTAGCTGTTAGCAGGAACGCTAGTCGCTAAGTTAAGGATTCGATTGCAGTTAATTAACCCATTGTCTACTAAATGACCAATAAACTCAATCAACTCTTGTGTGTAAACATCACACATGCACATGAGTATGCCCCCTGGATCTCATGTTAATCCTTGCAATGGATTCACCTGCGAAGAAATTAGTGTATTCCGTAGCTCTTGTATCATATACTAAATGTTCGCTTGATGCATCCTTTGAAAGTGAATCCGGTTAATAGAGCTTGATGAAATTCTCAACATCACTAATGAACGCAGGTTGCGCACTAGCTAACAACCGTATCTAAATAATACCTAGACAACCATGCTTCGGTTAGTAGCTAATGGACCGATAGCTAGTTAACTAATGTTAATTATCAATATCAGCTGTTAAATGAATTATCCAGTACCCAGATGATTAGCTAAGTAGTATCATTCATACACTATTGGTAGATAAAAATAAGGGGTGACAGTGATGATCATGTAAACCTGGACGAGCCTCTTAACCATAGTAATCAACTGGATGAAGATATGACTAACAATCTGCATATTTATTACCTGCCATGTCGACTCATGCAATGGGCGAAATGCTTGAACTCTATGATCTATATACACAATGTCCTTATCACACCAGGATTCAGTTAAGTAAGTTGTGATGGTGGGTTAACATTCATCCATGCCTAAGTAAGCCAATCTGTTGTAGGTATCATACTTCGCATACACGGTGTATATATATATACATGGGTTAACTAATTCGTTGTGTTCATGGTAGTTAGGGTTAACTAATTCGTTGTGTTCATGGTAGTTATCTAAAACTAGTATACTCAGCTACTTTGGTTACATGAGTTTTCTGTTAAGACCTAAACAATGCTCTAGGCATTGACGAGCGTCAGATGAATGCTAAATGATCGAATGTTGGATACACACGCATTAGTGAACAGAACCATGTAAGATTAACTATTGTTTAGCCAATATGGATATTCCTAAGTGAACTTAATCAGTGCACTAAGGTGTTAAAAAATGTCACTCCAACGAAACAAGAACAAGACCAGAAAGGGGTATATCAGTTTGAACCCAAATGTCAATTCCAGTAGGAACATTTTCAGCTACTATACATACTTGATCCATTGACTAGTCAAGGTTGACCAATCTACCCGAGTCAAAAGTGGACCCACTTGTCATCCTCGAGCCCTCACCACCCAGCTAATTATAAGAATATCAAAATTCTTTTCTTTACTGAGAAAAATACAAAAAGAGTCCTAGAGAATCTAGCTTAACAGCCAAACTTAAAATGCTAGTATCACAATTCGCCTAACGGTCAGAAAACAATCGTGACCCCATGTTCTCACCTACGACAACGAATCGATCAACTGAGCCCTAACCCTAATTATAGAGTTAAAGCCTTTCTCCTTAGTTGCATATCGTATCCCATGCATGCACCCATATTCTAGGTTCATCCATTGTTAAAGTTATAACACCACTAAAACTAACCCCAAAATCTGGAATGAATATTAACCTGCCTATGTTGTTGTATACCTTCGTTTTAATCCACCGTAGTTGCATCGCATGCATTTTTGTAATGTTCGCAATAGTTCCTTAGACTTGTCTCTTTTCCTTTCTAGAGGTTATTTGCTTCTTATTGAAGTTTGGCTACTTCGGATTTCCTCACGAACGCTAGTGGATACGTTATACATAGTCACCCGGCTCCCAGGCAAGCTCCATTGCTTGTTGATTAATCATTACATTGTGTGTTAATCTTGTTTGGCATACTTAATTGGATTGACTTGGTGCTTGCGTGAATGCTTACTTAATCTGTGCTTGATGTCGTACTAGTAGGTGTAAGTTTAGTGTTATGCAGCAGCTATGGCTGAGAATAAACTTGGTTGCCCTAATCACTTGAACTTAATTAAGTGAGATGTGAGAGCCGAGGGCGTGCACAATGGGTACGGTTGGTGTTAATTGCGGGGTGAAGGCGACCCAGGAGTAAGTAGAGTTTTGTCGTCACACCAACCCTATCTTCAGCGTGTCATGTCCCTGTCACCACGGGAACGTTAGCGGGAAACCACCACTGAGGCATAGTTGAGGTAAGTCTCCACGCCCCTTGGAGGCTCGCTACCTCCTTGCGATTATGCACTCACTACACCTACAGTGGTCGTGTTGCCGGTAACGGTCCGAGAGAATTGATTGAAATTGTTATTGTGATGGATATGTGATTTAATTGGGGTGTGGGCTGCCCCCGGAGGAATTGGAAATGGTGACATTCATATTACTGTGTTCGTGTGTGGGTGCTTGTAAGTTTGCTATAATTTTCCTGTTGTTATTAATTTGTTGCTAATGTTCGTTGAATCTGAAATTAAAATGAAGTAGCTCATGTTCATTTTATCCCTTGTATGTAACTTGGACTTGATAAGTCAAACAGGGTTAATACCATGTTTTAATTAATTGATGAGCAATGTCTTGCGAGTACGGTGGTTGTACTCACCTAGGTTTATCCTAGGCAGGTTTGTGGAGCATCCCTGGAGTTGACGGTTCGCTCCTTCGGTTTACCTCTTTCGGCTTCAATTTCCTTGGGATTGTGGTGGGCTGTTTGAGGTGGTCTCCCACCATCTCGGGTGTTCTACCTTATATTTCCGCTGCTGCCATTGTGGCTCTTTTGATGTTTATCGACCTTAGGTCAAGTGGTATGTAAGATAAGTACTGCCCCGAGTATGGGACATGTTATAATTATCTGGTAATCCCTCTCTTTAGTGCTTTACTGTGATATACAAGTTGTTATCGAGGCTGCCCATATGCAATGCGTGAATGATATGAAGTATATGGGTATGCCGTGAAGGGTTAAAACCGTTCCTCTTTTTACTAAGTCGAGCAGGAATCAGTTGAGTGACCCGCTGGCTGAGATGCTGTGCCGGCCAGGCAGGGTGTGGGTGTGTTCTACCGGGCTTCCGAGTGACCCACTAGCTTCCAAGCTAGGTTAGGGTGTGGGTAGAATCGCCGGGCTCCTCCGATCTTGCTTTGCGTGGTAGAATTCGGGAACGACTCTAAACCTTCACCGGATCAGGGAATTGTATGTGGTTCTGGGAAGTTTAGTCGCTTCCGGCCGGCTTGCGTTGGTCAGGTGTCGGATCACTCCGCCTCGGTGAGTACGACGCAGGTACCGTGCCACCAGGTTGACGGATCCTTCGGCCCTTGGCGACCATTCGTTCCCCTAATCATATGTAATTCCCGGGTCCGTGACAGCTTGGTATCAGAGCTGAGCTGACTGTAGGTAAACCATGCAGGTGGTCGTTAGTTAATGATCCGATGTTGTCAAAATTATTTATAAAACTAAAAATGAGTTTCAACAAGAATAAGTACGGCTCATTTTACTTCTTATTCCCTTCAATCTTAGATCTGAATTTCCTTCTTTTCTAATTCATTTGATTGCAAAATGCTTATAAACCCTTATCCCATCTTGCCTTCCTATGCAAGATGCCTCTTGGAGCTTTAACTTTTGCTCTTGTGCCTTCTTAGTGAGTGGTGTAGCTGAGTTCTTTCCCTTGTAGTTATGTCCCCTAATCATATGTAATTCCCGGGTCCGTGACACTAGTTATGCACATTCTGTGTGTGCATGTTTTCTATCCTATCTGGGTTTTCTAAATCAACTCTTGTCAGTTTTAGCTTTGCCTATTTGATTTTCTGGCAAACTGACATTGGGAAGATTTTCTAAGAACCCTCTGATAGTGTTTTTATGCTTTCTCTCTTATCAAATTCTCTCTATTCTGGTGCTCCAAATGAAAAACTTGTCACCTGAGTCATCCATCTGTGTCTCAGGTGAACTCCTTTGAATTTCCATAGGCCATAGGGTCGTGTTTAACTTACCTGTGTCACAAGTCATCTTGTCAGCTGTGACATAGCCACTTTATAACCCGTCTGCCTATATAAGGAAACCTGCAGTTCCCAGAAAACCCTGTTCGTCCACAGAAACCCCAAACTTCCGCCAAGCACAAATTTTCTGAGTTTTTGTCGAAATCACAGTTTCTGTCCCTCCAAAGGTTCTAAATTTGTTGAGGAAGCTTTCTGAGGCGCTCCTACTTCGTTTCATCCGCGCCTTACAAAGTTTTCAATCAAAGTAAGCATTGGCCATCCCTTCTTTTGCTTAAACCTAGCTTCATGTCAATGCGATTGCTCTAAAGGATGATCCAGTAGCGCATTGTCCTCAATTAGGGTTGGTTCTGCTAAAGCTGAGCTTTCTGAACTCATCTAGCTCGAAATCTTAAGGTAAAATCTTGCTAAACCCTAGTTTTCATGAATCTGCCGTCCGCCTCCGTGCGTAGCTGTGTCACCACTATGATCTCACCTGTCACACAGGTATGCCTATTCAATGGGCAGAGATCTGAGTTTGGCTCTAAGTCCTCACCTGTGTCACCTCTGTCTCACACAGGTGGCAAACACAGCTACTATCTTCTGCATTTGGGAGCACCTCTTTCCTTATTCTTCCTCATCTTTCTCGTTTCTACAGATGTCTTCAGGTTCAGAAAGAGAGGACAGTGGTCTCAAATGGTCTGATCCAGAAGAGTCAAGCAGAGAGTTTTGTTATCTCTGACTCTGATCAAGAGAGGGAGAGGCTGAGGCAGAAAGAAGAAGCTATTCGAAGAAGAAAAGCTCAGCAGAAAGTTTACAGACAGAGAAAAGCAGCAAAGAAGAAAGCTGCTGCTACAGCATCTAAAGCTGGTCAATCTAGTTCAGCTCAACCAGCTTCATCCAAGAGGACAAGATCCTCATCTGATGCTGGTCAGTCAGTTGTGAGCAAGTCAGCAGCCAAGAAGCCCAGACATGCAGTAAGAAAGGTCAAAAAGACCTTTGTTGCAGATGTTGTACTGCCAAGGGGCACTCTATCCATTCAAGAGGCTTAGGCTGAGGAAGTTGATCCTTCTGTCCAAGAAGCCATTATTGAAAATGACAGGGTCATTTTAGAGGAAATGGACAATCTCTGCCAAGAATCTACAGCTGTCAGTTAACTCTAGGCGTATATCTTATGCTACTCTAGAGCCAACATATGAAGATAAGGTCCTTTTGAGTGAAATTGTGGATTTGCATTTTCAGATGCAGGCAGCCACCTCAGCATCTGCCAAGAATGTTTTGAGAGAGCTGATCCTTGAGAAGCAGAAGCAATTCAACCAGTTTCTGGATCAAAGTATATTGAAGTTCAGAATACTGGTGCCAGGGATCATCTTCTTCTCCAACAGATGTCTGATCTGATGTCTACAATGAGAAATATCCCTGCAGGCCCTGCCAAAAATGCTCTAAAGGAACAACTTAGGATCAAACGATAGTTGCTATCTCCTGGTCTCATAAAGGAGTTTGATGAAGCCATACAAAAATGCAAAAGCATTTTCACAAGAAGGAGATCTGCAACTGTGGTTATCTCAAATGAACCTCAAGCTCAGAAGCAACCAGAATCAGATCTTGCAATCATCTCTGAAACCTCACAGAGCTCCAAACCAACAATGCAAGAATAGCTGGTTCAACAGCAGGAGGCTCTGAAGAAGCTAAAGAAGGAGATGTCACCACCTGTGGCACAGGTGGCTGACACAGCTAAAGCAAGTCTGCACACTTATCAGAGAAAGAGGAAGAAGAGTTCCAACTCCATCAGTACTAAAACTCTTTCATCTTTAGATGTGCACAGACCTATATCTCCATCTCAGTTCCTGGTTTCTAAGACAGAGGAACAAGCTGCAGAAAAGGCCCTTGAGCCCTCTTCATCACCCAAGGTTGGGACAGATAAGCCTTCAGAAGCTGTTTGGGCATCAACTCCACAGCTATCCCAACCAGCTGTGTCTCAGGCAGCAGTTGTCCCCAGTGCAAGCTGCACATCTGCCCATGCCATCTGTGTCACAGCCAGTTGACACAGAGATCACTTCACCTGTTGTTCATCCCTCACAGTCCCCACCTGTGGCACAGGCAAGTGACCCCGCTGAAGCAAAAGAAAGCTCTGAAAACATATCAGATGACAGCAGGGGTGTTTCAGTGACCCCTCCAAGAGCAAGGGAACCTCAATCAGACTCTGACAAAGAGTATGTTGCTGAAGAATCTTCTTCCAGCTCAGAGTCTAAACAAGAGGCTGCAGTTGAATCTGAACAAGAGGTAGCAACAGAGCAAGAGGACAATTCTCCTGAAAATTCAGATGATGAGGAGAACTTGGAATCAAAGTATAGCTATGTATTCTCCTCTACTCTGAGAACTGAACAAGGACAGATGGATTTTCTGCCCAGAACTATTTGGAAGAAGCTACCCAAGTGTGACCCTAAGAGGTCCAGGAGCAAGATTGCATCTCTAAGCTCAAGTGCTTATGTCAAGATGAGATCAACCTGTCCATACTTCTCAACTGACAAGGAATACATTGAGTCAGCTTGCTCAGACCCCAGATTCCACAATGACAAACAGAAGGGGGTCTATCATGAGATCATATCAGCTAAAGGATTTGTTGATTGCAAAGCCATAGATTGGGATGCCCTTTCAGACTCTAGGCTGCGTGCTCTTCCCTCCTTAATTCAAACAGCAGGCCTTGAGTTTTCTGACCAATCTTCAACAAGGATATGATCCAGAAGTGATCAGAGAGTTCTATGCCACACTGTGGGTAGAACAGAAAAATCAAGATATCATGATCTAGAGGACAAGAGGTTAGCTCCTTTCCATCACTGCTCCAGAATTCAACAGTTTGTTTAGAGCACCAGTGGAGCCCAATATGCCAAATCTTTTCAGATTGGAGCCAGTTCCAAATGAAGCAAGAAGAAAATTCTATCCAAGGAACTTCTCTTTCCCAGCAAATGCTCCCATTAGATCATGTATACTTCAAAGGCATTACAATCACTGGAAAGTATCTTGTGAAGGTCCTAAATGTTACCATTCAACCCAAAGGAGGAAACACAGATGCAGTCTATTCTCCTGTCTGGCAAGTGCTAGTCCACATGGCAAAGAATCAACATTTTGACATTGCCAGATTCATTTTTCATGAAATAGATACAGTGCTGAAGGACAAGAAAGCAAAGTTGAGGTATGGCTCATATATAATGTTCATGATTCTTCAGAGGACAGGTCTACCTGAGTCAGATTTTGATATCTCTGTCAAGACATCCAAGACTCAGCTCAGACCTCAGCCTGATGATAACCTAGATGAAGTTGATGTTCCTGCTCTCTTTGGAGATAGTTCAGATATAGTTGTGCCAAGCCCCAGTGCCACAGCTGCTCCAACAGCAACTCAGATGCCACCTCAAGTCTCCAGCTCTCACCGCCAAGTCCCCACCGGTGTCACAGCTGATACTCCTGCAGCTGACCTAACTGAGCTAGTATCTATGACACAGGTAGCCGATGATGGCTCTCTCTCGACCTCTCTGATGTCTCAAGCAGCTGCCAGAGCATACCAGAACAAGGTCATGCCAACTCAGTTTGCCGCTCTGCGCAAAGAGAATCTCCAGCTCAGAGAAGAAGTAAGCAGTCTGCACACCAAAGTTAATCAAATGTAGACTCAACTCTCAGAGATTCTTCAGCTTTTGAGATCCAAGTCCACCTGAAGCATCTGTTTCCTTACCCCTTTTTGGTGTCTTAGTGGCAAAGGGGAGAGATATTCAGGGGGAGAGATGTAAGGGGAGAGGTTTCAGAAGAAGAAGATCTTTATAAGGGAGATATATAGGGGGGTGGAGGGTTTTGCCGTGTATCAAGACTCGTTCTTAATTTGAATATTTCATGCACTATGCTTGTTCATGCTTATTTATTATAGTTCATATTTTTTTCATGTCATCTCTTGTGCATAGTATCTTTTGTTATATGCTTACCATGTACACTATGCACGCCCATGGATTCCAAGATATAGGGGGAGCTCTTTCACTTTCTCCATGGTATGTGCATTTGCATTCAAATATAATATCAAATAATGCACATCTGAAAGGGGAGCTTGTGAGAACCCTAATTCTAGCGTAGTCGAGAGAGGCGTGAGGAGGGAGTCGTGGAGCAACTCGCGTTGCTGAGTTGATCCGAACCTATCATGCTATGTCGAGAGTTTAGTCGAGAGGGGGAGGAAAATTACTGTACATTCACATCGCATTCATATTACTCATAGCATTTCGTACACATATGCATTGGAAATAAACATAATTGAAATTGAAATTTATTGATTAAAGAGATAATACAATTGTTAATGATACAACATTACTACAAAAGAATGAAGAAAAAGAAATAAAAATTACATGGTTAAGATTCTGCCTATACAAATATCTAAACCCGAAGTCTTGAACCTTCGGGTCTTCAAAGTCTTCAAGTCGGGGAAGGATGCCGAGAGCCGAAGGGGGAAGTCCTTCGGGAATGTAGGCGGTCATCCCAGGTCATCGAGTATGGGCACTCGAGACCGTTGGGAATCGTGCCGTTGCTGTAGGAGGCAAAAGGTTCCTAAAACTATATTTTTAAATACATGTGGTCTTATCGGCACAGTTCCGCCGACGTCCGCAGGGTTAGCTGCGGGGGCAAAATAGTGCCAACGACCTAAAATAATTTATGGTTTTCGAAAATAGTTTTGTAAAACATTTTGTTTTTCAAAATGTCCGAGGGCCACGTGGCTAAGACCCTCATCGGAAAAAGTCTAATATTTTATATAGGGATAAAAGAGGTGAGAAGAATACTTAAAAATAATTTTGTTTATCCTACGCTAAATTGCCTCCATAGTCTTGCTTTGGAAAAGAAAATCATGTTATAAAACCAAAAGATGAGAGAAATAGTTAAAATCTCCTTAACCTTATCCATCAGTTGAGTTTTCTTACTCAAAAAGGCAGCCATCCATCGTGACCACATCCAGCAGCCCACAAAAATTGTTTAGATTCCAAGGCAGCCATAGACTTTTACCAAATAAAAGTCTGGAATAGATAGGTATCAATCCAGCTGAATGGTTTAACCAGCAACTCACATATATAAAATGGACCAAGGCAACAAGTATCCACGGTAGATATATTCTAATAGCCTCAGGAATTGACTAAGGTCAATTTCCTTACTGAGCAAGGCAGCTGAGCTCAAATAAAATAGCAGCCGAAATGGCAAACCAAGCATGAGGTGGCCAAGGGTAATCATCACAGAAGCGTGGACAGGTTGAGATATGTAGTATTGAGGCAACCAGTGAACTAGTACAGCAGCATACCCTGTAGGAGCCAAGCTCTAAGAGATCCAAGAGAGCAAGGGAGAGGAGCAGTAGCTTTTCCATAGGAGCTTAAGAGGAGGACCAGCCGAAGAGAGGAGAGGGCAGACCACCATTAGGAAGAGAAGCAAGATCACCAGGAGTAGAAAGAAGAGAAGAAAGGGGGCCCAACTTGAAGGCAAGAACCAGCCAAGCCTAGCACTGTCCAACATTGGAATAAGGTAAAAACCCCACCCAAAATCATCATAGCTGCATATATACATACATGAGTATCAGCTGGGTGAATTAGAGAAAAAGAAAAGGGACCCTCAGATTCTAGTAAGGCATTGGTAGTATCTGTTCCTATCAAGTCGTGCTCTTCCCAAGTTTTCTTTTCTCTAATGCTAGAATCATCATAGGGTGTTCAGGCAACCTTGTAGTGATCTGGTCTTATCAGAACAATTAGGTACCTCTCTCAAGTTTTCTTAGAAAGCATCATAATAAATCAAGGCAACCAACAGGCAACTGTATAGGAAATCTGTTCTTAACAGAAACTGAAGTAATATATGCATCTACATATATAAAAGAAATGCAATTAAGACCAAGCATAGTTCTGTTCTTTTCAGTTCGATGAACTGATATAGGCATATGCATGCATAGGAAGAAACATAAGGAAATATCTAAAGCCAAGCCTGTATCTGTTCTTATCGTTATACCTTTCTCGGATTCCTTTTAAAGAAATCATCATAGCTTACACCAAAGCATCAACTAGGTAGCAGTGATAGTATTGTTCTTATCCGAGTAATACCATATTTTAACTCCTCTCAGATAAAAACATCACGACCATAAGCAGACTAGGATCAAGTATAGGGCATCTGTTTCTTTGATTTAAACGAATTGGCATATAGAAAAGGGATACCAATATTGACTGAACGACTCACCATAGCATTAAGCTAAGTTATAGCATCAAATTATACACTAGTTCAACCCACAAATGTTCAACAGAGGAGTCCATTGTGCAAATTACTCCAAGCAGACAACCAAGAATGAGGCATGATTCAATTAACCATGTGTAATCCCATAAGAAACTTTAGATTTTCAACGTCAAGTTTGCAATCAAATCGATGATGGGGAAATACTAGAATTGGGGAAATTTGGCTATAAACCCTAGAACGAATTGGGGGGAATAGATAGAAGGAGAGAGGGGAGTTGAAGTACTTACCGGGAAGAAGCCGATGGCATGGGGAACCCGGCGCGCCACCAACGGGAGGCGGGCCGGCGGAGCCCGGGAAGGAGCTACGACACCGGCCACGGCCGTTCCGGGCGGCGGCCGAGGCAAGGCGACTGCGGCGGAGCCGAGGCGCGGCATCCAGGGGGCGGCAAACCGAGCGGGCCAGCGGGGCTGGACCCGAGCCAGACGCATGACCGGGCGACGGAGGGGAGCACTCAGGGCCGGCCGAGCCCGAGCCGCGGGCTCGTGGCGGCGGTGCTCCGGGCCATGAAGCAACGGCGTCCGAAGCCGGCAAGGGAGCACGAGGCCGAGCCTGGACGGGCAACCCACCGAGGCGGCGCCGAAGGGAGCAACCCGGGTGACGCCCGGGGGCTTAGGCGAGGCCGGCGGCGGCGGTAGAGGGAAGGTAACCGGCAGCGCTTGAGCCATGTGGAGAGTTAGGGGTTTGAGAGAGAGAGCCAGGGGATGTCGGCATAGAAAGAAAATAAAAATAAAAAGGAGAGATAAGAAAATAGAGTTAAAATAATAAAAGGGTTAAAAAGGAAGGTGTATATACTAAAAATACTACATGAATGGATTTCTAATTTCTTTAAAACAGAAAATGGAAGGAAAATGGGAACAATTGGCTAACCTCAAAATGGATCTTTTTAGAAGTAAATTTAAAACCAAACTAAACTATGGGCTATTTTTAAATTTAGTAGCATGTATTATTCTTTGGAGAAGAGGATTGAAACATAAGTTAATTATTTAAATAAGGTGAAGAAGATGGTGAGGTTAATTCAACTCAATTGAAATCAACATGAACTTAAACACAGTTAAAGTCTGATTTCTTATTTAAACGATTCTAAACCCTTAGAAGAATACTTAAATTCATTCCTCGAAATATTTGAAATGTAGAAGTTCCCTCATGCATACATTATCATGTCGGTTGCATCCATATTGGAAATCTTTCGTATTGGTTCCTGAAAACTTTGATTAAATACCTAAGCTAGCTAAATAAGATGAAAAGAACATATTGAATTCTAAGTAGATTCGAATTAGAAGTTGAATGGATTAAGTGTTATTACAAGAAAATTTACATAAGATTTAAATGTAATTAACACTCGAGGCATTCTTTCAGAATATTCCTAATCTTTAAGGGAATTGTTAAAAAGGTTTAAGCTTAAAGTCGTTAATGATAATTTTAATACACGCATCCTCTCATGCATTCGATGCCATGTTATTTGCATCCATTCTTGGAATTTTTTTGAGTTAGTCCTTATCGGACTTATTGTCTTTTATCAGAAGCCGAAGTTCAGCAGGTAGACCTATCGAACTCCATTACCTATCCGTTACTAGGCAAGTCCAGTTTCTTGTTCATGTCCGTTGAGAATGTTTTCAAAACTTCCCTCTTGTCTATAACATGCACAAAAATCTATTTTCTAAAGATGAATCAATTGTTGTTTTATTTTGGATCGCCGGTTCTTGGGCGGTAGCATGGCAGGTGGTGAAATCCTGGTATGGGTGCCGGATGGCACATTTGGGAAGGTGGATTTCATCACACGGGAAAGTCTCATATAAGGTTAATACAACCAATGATCGATTGTGCTTAAGGGCCGTAGTGATCGTGCATACCACATACCCCGTATGGGCGGGGCTGAGCTAAAGTACCCTTTACCCTAGGTCTATACTCCCCCGGGAAAGGAAGACCTCAATAGTTGTATCCGGAGTATCAGCTATTGGGAAGGTGGCGCTAGCCGTTGGCTATCCACAACACGTTGTATCCGGAGTATCAACGTGAGACTGGTAGTCCTTGCCTGTTGTGCAAGACTGCGACGTGGGGTATAACCGAGCGGGCGGTGAAACGGCTCTGTGATTTGCCGGTCTGATAGTGCATGTGACGACATGAACTCCATGACTATTGATCGTTTGTGGGTACAGTTGTGCACCTCTGCAGAGTGTATTGAATCGTGGCATTGTCACTCCATGTTCTTGGTTGGAACTGCGAACCCGGCAAGAAAGGGATTCACCCGGGAATCCTAGCAGCTTGTGAGACAGGAGATCATTAGTCTCTTAAATTAAAACTTGACTCCCTTACCTTTAAAACTGCATTTCTTTTGAGAGAACGTTGTCGTTCTCAGTAGCTAGTGCATCAAACACCTCTTTGCTATTCCTGGACTTGTTGAGTACCTTTTGTACTCATCCCTCTATCTAATTCCTTTGGGTAGACTGTGAGCCAACGACGGAGGAGGAGGTGGTCTATGTCGAGATCGACGATGAAGTTCCCGAAGATTAGCCGACGATGAAGGAGGACGAAGGCGTCGACTACTACGTCGAGTTCTGCGACGAAGACAACGCCGAGTAGAATAGTAGGTCGTAAGAGTTGTTAGGTGTAGTTAAGACTTTTGCTGTAACCAAACAATAACGGTTTTAAATTCCCCGTACTTTTGGGAATGTGTTGTAAGACTTATGTTGTATTTCGAGTTTGTAAATTATGTTTGTATCATATGGACCGCTGTAATGCTTCTGTCGTGCCACTCTGTCACAGGTGGTATCAGAGCAAATGTTGAGACCTCTAGGCATAAAAGTCTAGTTAGGAGACCTGTGAACCCTAGGAATGAAGTTGGAACCTCTATAAGGATTATCCGCATCTATAGTTTTCTTTTAACAAGGATAAATGTATTATTTTCAAATAACTTTCCTGTTGTTATCTTTAGAAATACCTAAGGTTGTGGGTTAATTTAAATTCTCCAAGAAAAAGATAACAACATATCATACTCATACTTACCTTCTAATCTCTAAGAAGTTCAAAGATTTCAAAAGTAAAAGAAGTAAATATGATAAGGATATAGTCGTAAGGAGCTAGGACATAAGGTTAGAACCCTAAATATCGAAAATGAAATATTTGTTTTTGCTTTTGTTCTGGGCACAGTAGATAAGAGCACATAGGTTATCACGTTTTATGAAATTGCGTGTCTTATTGGAGTTATAGATTTTCTTGAATCTTTGCATGAGTGCTTAGTCGTGATTATGAAGTTAAAAGCTTAGTATATGTCGTTGAAGATTATATTATTAAGCTTTGCTTCATATCACAATATAGGTGAATGGCGAGCCCAGGTGAGGAAACCCTAAGGCTGACGGATGAGCAAGCTCAGAAAGAAGTGGAAGAGAAAGCCAGGATGGAAGCTGAGCAGAAGGCGAAAGCTGATGCAGCTAGTGGAAGTGGAGGCAGCGGTATACCTCCACCACCACCGAGGTACAGCACCGAAGAAGCTTTCATGCAATACATGCGCCAGATGGAAGAGGATCGGAAGGCCAGAGATGAAGAAAGGTGAGAGCGGCGTGAAGCCCAAGAAAACCAGAACAAGTTTTTTCGCCAAGATGTTGAATCGGATGGAAGGACGAGCCCACGATACTCAAGCTCCAGCCGGAGGAGGCGTCAGTTTGGGCGATTTCCAACAGACTAGGCCAATGATCTTCGCCACATCTGCTGAGCCAATGGATGCGGAAGACTGGTTGTTAGACACCGAGAGGAAGCTGGAAACCGTCGGATGCAGTGACGAGGAGAAGGTACGCTATGCCACACACCAGCTCACTGGACCTGCAGCGGCATGGTGGGTCAACCTCAAGGCAGTCCAACCAACTGGAAGAGTGTACATTTTCAAGATGAAGTTCCGTGAAGCTCATGTGCCATCCAGTATAGTGGCACTGAAAAGAAAGGAATTCATGGACTTGGGGCAAGGTAACATGACAGTTACCCGATATGTGCGTGAGTTCAATCGACTGTCACGTTATGCATCGGACGATGTGAACACGGAGAGCAAGAGACAGCAGAAGTTCATGGAGGGACTTCATCCGTTCCTGTTGATGCAGCTGAGACTTGTCCGTGCAACAGAATTTCAAGATCTTGTGGATCGTGCCATTACTTTGGAAAATGATTATCACAAGGTACAAGAAGACCGGAAGAGGAAGTTTGAGCCGAGGCGACAGCAGTATCAGCAGAACAAGCCTCGTCGAGTGGTTTACGTCTGGAGGAATCAGGCGGGAGTTATACCTACTGGAGCAGCAAGCCGGGCATCGATACCTCCGGGTACGTGTTTTGTGTGTGGAGGGAGCCACTATGTACCACAGTGTCCGAAGAAAAGAAATTGCTACGGTTGTGGTCAACCGGGACATAAGATCGGTGATTGCCTGAATCCAAAAGCTCAACAGCCACGACTTCAGGCACCGAAGCCAGCAGCACCAGCTCCAGGGGCAGCAGTTCGAGGCGGACGAGGTACTCAAGTCCGTGGTAGAGGTAAGGTTCACGGAAGGGTGAACCATGTGACCGCTGAAGAAGTCGGAACAGCAAGTGACGTGGTGATAGGTACACTACCTATCTCATCTCGTATTGGTATCATACTTTTTGATTCCGGAGCAACGCATTCATTTATCTCTGAGGAATTCATGAAAGGGATACCATGGGAAGCTAGTTCTTTAGAGAAACATCTACAGGTGCAGTCACCTGGAGGACCCATAAAAGTTGATAAGAAGATAGAATGGCTAGTCATAGAGATTAGTGGCTATGCATTCTTCGCTCATCTTTTGATCATACCACTCCAAGGCCTAGATGTCATATTAGGCATGGATTGGTTAGCACGTCATAAAGCCCTGATTGACTGTGCTAACAAGACCGTAGTCCTTAACCATTGGGTAGGCAGAAGAGTTGTGTTCCAAGGTCAGAGGAACCCAGAAACTGAACCGGAATTTCAGTTGAACACTTTGGAAAAGAAGGGTATCGAGCAAATACCGGTTATTAGGGAATTTCCTGATGTATTCCCAGACGAGTTGCCGGGTATGCCACCAGATAGAGAGGTAAAATTCACTATTGATCTAGTACCGGGCACATCACCAATAGCTCAAAGGCCATATAGAATGGGACCCGTAGAGCTAGTGGAGTTAAAGAAACAGTTGGATGAGTTAACCGAGAAAGGATTCATCCGAGAAAGCATATCACCTTGGGGAGCACCAGTTCTCTTTGTTGATAAGAAGGATGGTAGCATTCGGATGTGTGTAGATTATAGAAATCTGAACAATGTCACCATCAAAAACAAGTATCCATTGCCAAGAATCGATGACTTGTTTGACCAAGTTAGAGGTGCTGGAGTTTTCTCCAAGATAGATCTGTGATCCGGATACCATCAGATCAAGATCAAGCCGGAAGATATTCTGAAGACAGGATTTGTCTCTCGTTATGGACATCACGAATACCTTGTGGTACCATTCGGACTGACGAATGCACCAGCAGTGTTCATGAACCTGATGAATAAGATCTTTATGAAGTATCTCGATAAATTCGTGATCGTGTTTATCGATGATATCCTCATTTATTCTCGGAGTGAAGAGCATCATGCAGAACATCTTCGGATAGTATTGCAGACTTTGAGGGAGCATCAGTTGTATGCTAAGTTCAGCAAATGTGAATTTTGGCTAGATCAAGTTTCTTTTCTAGGCCATGTCATCACAAAAGAAGGAGTAGCAGTGGATCCGAAGAAGATTGAGGCAGTTGTAGAATGGAAATCTCCAACATCTGTCACATAAGTCAGAAGTTTTCTGGGATTAGCAGGATATTACAGGAGATTCATCGAAGGATTCTCCAAAATTTCTGGACCTATGACCAAGTTGTTGAGGAAAGATACCAAATTTCAGTGGACAGAAGCTTGTGAGAGCAGTTTTCAGGAGCTAAAGCGGAGACTCACTACCGCTCCAGTGTTAACTTTACCGGAAAATGGTAAGAACTTCAGTGTTTACTGCGACGCATCCAAGTCAGGGTTAGGATGTGTGCTAATGCAAGACCGAAAGGTCATTGCTTATGCTTCAAGACACCTTAGACCACATGAAGTCAACTACCCGACACATGATTTGGAGTTGGCAGCAGTGGTGTTCGCGCTGAAACAGTGGCGACATTACCTCTATGGATCCAAGTGTGAGCTATACTCGGATCATAAAAGCCTGAAGTACTTCTTCACACAGAAGGAATTGAACATGAGGCAGCGAAGATGGCTTGAACTGATTAAGGATTATGACCTGGAAATCAACTATACACCAGGAAAAGCCAATGTTGTAGCAGATGCACTTAGTCGGAAGTCGGAAATTCAACCGGAGAAGGTCGAAGATATATCCAAGCATATTCTTCAGGACTTGGGTAAAGATGGAATTGAGGTGGTAATCAACAAAGATGAGGCCAGTGTTGCAGCTTTAGTGATTCAACCGAATCTTCAGGATGAGATAAAGACACATCAACTGGAAGATAAGTTCATTGCGGAAGAGGTGAAGAGGATCAAAGTAAAGCAACCATCGGAATTTACCTTAGCGAAGATGGATCACTATGGTACAAGAACCGGATATGTGTTCCTAACATTTCAGAAATCAAGAAGGTAATCTTGGAAGAAGCACACCAAACTCCTTACAGTATTCATCTTGGAAGTACAAAGATGTACATGGATTTGAAGGGAACATTTTGGTGGAACAATATGAAGCGGAAGATTGCTAAGTTTGTGTCTGAATGTGACACTTGCTCGAGAATTAAGGTAGAACATCAGAATCCGACAGGATTAATGCAGCCATTACCAATACCACAGTGGAAGTGGGAGGAGATCGGCATGGATTTTATTACCGGATTACCGTGTCACGGACCCGGAATTGCATATGATTAGGGAAACGCGAAGTCGCCAAGGACCGAAGGACTCGTCAGCCCGGTGGCACGGTACCTGCGCCGTACGCACCAAGGTAGAACGATCCGACACCCGATACGTGCGAGCCGGCCGGAAGCGACCAATTTTTCCAAAACCACATACGATTCCATAATCCGGTGAAGAGTCAGAGTCGTTCCCGAATCCTACTACGCCTAGCAAGGTCGGAGGAGCCTGGCGGTTCTACCCACACCCTAACCTAGCTCGGAAGCTAGTGGGTCACTCGAAAGCCCGGTAGAACGCCCACACCCTGCCTGGCCGGCACTGCATCTCAGCCAGCGGGTCACTCAACCAACACCTGCTCGACTTAGTAGAAAATGGTACGGCCTCGGTCCTTCACGGCATACCCGTACACTTCATATCATTCACGCATTGTGCAGGGGCAGCCTGGAATAACAACTCGGATATCGTCACAAAGCCCTACAATACGATCTTACTAATAACAGTCCACGGTGGGACAACATATTACATCAGTCGGTATATCCGAACACATATCCGAGTACGGAGAAGTTTAACAACAGCGGAAACAAAAGGAGTAAGACCCACAGCGGCAACATGTCCGCTGACCAAAAGCTACACCTATCCCACAGATCGAACACTACCGAGGAAAACCAAGTTCAAGCATCGTCAAAGTAATCTCCGACCACCGGCTCACCTGCAAGCTCTAGGATTAACCTAGGTGAGTACAAAGTACTCGCAAGGCTTAATCGTGCTTGATTAGATGTCCTACACATGCTAGTTTAGCAACAAGTAAACATGATGCTTCTCAGAGTAACAATATGTAAAGTAACAACATAGCATCATCAGGGTAGATAGAGACAAGTAAATCGACCAGCTAAATCAGACAATAACAGGACATGAACAAATCATCACAAATCCGATTCCTCAAGTTCAAATCAAAAGGGCAGCCCATACATCCAATCCAATCCGGTCCATTTAACAATTCAATCCAAGGGGCAGCCCCGTATCAAATTCCGAAATGATCCAACAACGACACATTATCAAACGCCAAAGTAATCCATTTAAGACATGATATCAAATCTGAATTGATCCACCAATCTCATTATGATTTAATTCTCTCGGACCGCTACCGACGGACTCAACCCCTGCCGATATAATGAGTGCATAACCGCAAGGAGGTAGCGAACCTCCAAGGGGCGTGGAGGCTTGTCCCACTATACCTCAGTGTTGGCTCTCGATAGCGCTCCCGTGTGATAAGGGATTGTGACACGCTGAAGATATGGTTGGTACGGTGACAAAACTTCGAGCTCCTGGGTCACCTTCATGCTGCAATTAGCACCAACCGTACCCATTGTGCACGCCCTCGGCTCTCACAACTCACTTAAGGATTTGGGTTGAAGAGCCAGCAGATGTTCCCGACGTGAGACCCATCCTGCTCGTATTAATGTGCTTAACATCTCCTAATGTCATCCAAACTAAACATACCCTTATGACGTACAACGGAGACATACACATATAAGCACACATAAAAGAGGGCCTACACAAGAGTACGGAAGGTAAAATGCAACAAGCTCTGCTTGCCTTGATCTGGTTGTTCCTGGTCTTGCGGGGAGCTGTAAGCCTGGTGGTCACCTTCGTCTTCGGGCTCTGTTGCAATTAACGCGAAGACCGGAAAAGAAACGATAAAAGAATCCATAAGGTCCAGCATGTATGCATGATACTTATGCGGGATGTGCATGCCATGAAGATGCTAGGATGACTAGGGTTCCGTTACGACAAGGAATATACAACTAGAGCAGTTGATGTTACCCTAATGTTTTGCGCATGCATGCACGACAGGTTAAGGGGTCTCGATGAATTAGGGTTAATAGTATTGATGACAAGGCATGGCAATGTGCTGGTTAGGTTAGTATAACACCTGTAATACAAGTCATGGGTTCAATGCAATTATGGTTATAATTGTCGAGTTAGGGTTTTCGTGGTATGACGATGAAAAGCTAATCAACTCGAAGTCTATCGTGCATGTAGCCTTACTGGAGTTTCAGTGGTCCCATGTCGTAGGATATCTCGCGAGGATTCCAGAAGTATAAATTTCGTCGAAATAGGAGCTAGGGTTGAAAAACTAGGGATTATCGACCCTCGACGATAACTAAACATCTACCCTAGATATCAGTGTGTGCATGTGCTCAAAATTAATTTTTGATTCAACCATATTGTAGAGAATTTCATAAGCTTTCCAGACATATAAAATTTATCAAATTTGGATGAGTGGTTTGAAAGTTATGCATGTTTGAAATTTCATTCAAAATCTGCCCCCAAACAAACCCTAACCCTAATTGCTAAACCTACCCGAACCTTACCCAGTGCTAAACCCAATTTCTACGCTCACCCGGCCTCAGTGCACCTCAATTCTTCCACTCATAAACCCATCCCGATGACATGCGGGACCGCCCGAGCACCCGTGGCCCAATCAGGAGGGGCCACGCGGTCTCTTCTCTCTCTCTCTCTCTCTCTCCTTTCTCACTCTCTCACCCGCACTCTCTCTTCTCTCCCTCTTCTGGAACCGGCCGGCGGTGAGGTCCAGGCGGCGGAGGCTTGCCGGAGAGCTCACCGGAGTTAGCTCCGGTGATCTATCTTCTCGGGGAAAAGGGGCAGGAGGTGCGGAAGCTCACCCCGGGCACGTTTCGGTTGCTCGTGAGGGACGAGGAGGTCGGAGAAGGGCGGACGACGAGGACCGGCGGCGAGTGGCTTCGGGGCGACGGCGTCGAGGGCCTTCGGTGCCAGATCTGCGAAGAGGAGGGAATGGGAAGTTAGAGGGAGAATAGGAGGAGTTCGGAAGCTTGGAAATGGAAGGAGGGGGAAACCGGAGCTAGCAAACCGAGCTCGTCGGAGAGGAGGCCGGAGGCGGTGAAGACAACGGCGTCGGGGAGCTTCCTGGGGTGGATCTGGAAAATTGGAGAGGGGAAAAGGTGAGGGAGGAAGAGGGGAACTCGGAGACAAGAAAATGGAGGGAGGGAGCTCACCGGAGCGACGGGAATGCCTCACCGGAGTCGGGACCGGAGATGAGGAAGACGGGGAAGAGGGGAGCTAGGGCAGCGGGGTGGTTAGGGTTCTCGGACAGAGGGGTGGCAAGGAGGGGGAGCTGTCGGGAGCGGGGTTTTAAAGGGCGGCGCGCTCGGACAGGGGTGGATCCGCCGCCCTCACCGACCAGCCGGCGTCGGAGACGTGGCGGCCGGTCCCTGGCGCGGAGGAGGAGAGAAGGGGAGGCTGACGTGTGGGGTCCGCGCGTCAGCGAGAGAGAGGGGGGGGCGCGGGCGCGCTGGAGGGAGAGTGGGCCGGCCGACTGGGCCGGCCGAGTGGCCGCCAGCCCGAGTAGATTAGGGTTCTTTATTTTATTTTTGATTTTCTATTCTACAGAATCACCCCCTTTGTTATTTTATGTGCGAATCTTGCTCCAAATTTTATGAAATTTTTACAGGAGGTTCATAATATTATTCTTGAGCTACTGTAGGAGTTTGAATCATTTTGGGACTGATTTGACCTAGGTTCCTATTCAAATTCGATTTAGGGTTTGGATTCGGATTCGAGCTAGAATTGAGTCCTAGACATGCCCACAATTTCTAGGAATTGGTCAGGGGCTAGGGGTATCCCCTTTTAGGCTATTCATGGAGTCTTAGAACATTTCTTCTACTAGAGTTTGCTTCATTCGTCGAAACTCTAATTCTAGCATATTTAGGGTTTGGTGTTTGGGACGAGGATTCACCGGAAGGTTCGATGACTTCAACCACCCTTATCGACGATATTGTTAATTGAGTTACTTCAAATAAATTGATTGGTGTTTGCAACAATTATCCACCGAGGATGAGATATTAACATATTCTATAAAGTATATTCATATTACATCTAAGTTTAATTGAGGTGGGGGTGATGATGATGACATGTATGCATGGATGCAAATCAAAAACCTATCTATCGACTTTGGGTATTACATACCGAGAACTCCAAGGCATAAAGATGCTATCTGGGTTATCATTGATCGGTTAACCAGGACAGCACACTTTATTGCCATCAATCAGAACTATTCTTGTGAGAGACTTGCCAAGATTTATGTTCAAGAGATCGTCAGCAAGCACGGAGTTCCCAAGAGGATTGTGTCTGATCGAGGATCGGTATTCACATCTGCATTTTGGCAGCAGTTACAGCAAGCTCTAGGTACTCAGCTCGATTTTAGTACAGCATATCATCCTCAAACCGGTGGGCAGACCGAGAGAACAAATCAAACTCTTGAGGATATGTTGAGAGCCTGCGTATTCGACTTTGGAGGTTCATGGGACGAACATCTCGCCTTGGCGGAGTTCGCATACAATAACAGTTACCAGAGTAGTATACAGATGGCTCCATTTGAAGCCCTATATGGTTGGAAGTGTCGATCACCAATATGTTGGTATGAGACCGGAGAGAAGAACCTCATCGGGCTAGATCTCGTTAAGGAAAAGCATGAAGCTATAGCAATCATCCGAGAGCGGTTGAAAACAGCCCAGAGTCATCAAAAGAGTTATGCGGATAAAAAGAGACGGCAGGTAAAGTTTGAGGTAGGAGACTTAGTCTATCTGAAAGTGAGTCCTACCAAAGGTGTGAAGAGATTCGGCATGAAAGGAAAGTTGAGTCCCAGATATATCGGACCGTTCAAGATCTTAGATCGGAAGGGGGAAGTAGCCTATCAATTAGAGCTACCGGCATCGTTGTCGAAGGTACATGATGTATTCCACATCTCACAACTCCGAAAGTGTTTGAAAGAACCAACCGATAGGATGGAACCCTCGGAAGTGGAATTGCAAGATGATTTATCGTACGTTGAGAAGCCAATCAAAATTCTTGCCGAAGAATGGAAATAGATGAGGAATCGAGCGATCAAGTATTGCAAGGTACAGTGGAAGAATCATCCTGTCCGAGAAGCAACGTGGGAGAAGGAGGAAGATCTGCGTAGAGACTACCCATCCTTATTCAGGTACCTCTTCTTTCATTTCGAGGACGAAATTCTTTTAAGGGGGGTAGGATGTGAGAACCCTAATTCTAGCGTAGTCGAGAGAGGCGTGAGGAGGGAGTCGTGGAGCAACTCGCGTTGCTGAGTTGATCCGAACCTATCGTGCTATGTCGAGAGTTTAGTCGAGAGGGGGAGGAAAATTGCTGTACATTCACATCGCATTCATATTACTCATAGCATTTCGTACACATATGCATTGGAAATAAACATAATTGAAATTGAAATTTATTGATTAAAGAGATAATACAATTGTTAATGATACAACATTATTACAAAAGAATGAAGAAAAAGAAATAAAAATTACATGGTTAAGATTCTGCCTATACAAATATCTAAACCCTAAGTCTTGAACCTTCGGGTCTTCAAAGTCTTCAAGTCGGGGAAGGATGCCGAGAGCCGAAGGGGGAAGTCCTTCGGGAATGTAGGCGGTCATCCCAGGTCATCGAGTATGGGCACTCGAGACCGTTGGGAATCGTGCCGTTGCTGTAGGAGGCAAAAGGTTCCTAAAACTATATTTTTAAATACATGTGGTCTTATCGGCACAGTTCCGCCAACGTCCGCAGGGTTAGCTGCGGGGGCAAAATAGTGCCGACGACCTAAAATAATTTATGGTTTTCGAAAATAGTTTTGTAAAACATTTTGTTTTTCAAAATGTCCGAGGGCCACGTGGCTAAGACCCTCATCGGACAAAGTCTAATATTTTATATAGGGATAAAAGAGGTGAGAAGAATACTTAAAAATAATTTTGTTTATCCTACGCTAAATTGCCTCCATAGTCTTGCTTTGGAAAAGAAAATCATGTTATAAAACCAAAAGATGAGAGAAATAGTTAAAATCTCCTTAACCTTATCCATCAGTTGAGTTTTCTTACTCAAAAAGGCAGCCATCCATCGAGACCACATCCAGCAGCCCACAAAAATTGTTTAGATTCCAAGGCAGCCATAGACTTTTACCAAATAAAAGTCTGGAATAGATAGGTATCAATCCAGCTGAATGGTTTAACCAGCAACTCACATATATAAAATGGACCAAGGCAACAAGTATCCACCGTAGATATATTCTAATAGCCTCAGGAATTGACTAAGGTCAATTTCCTTACTGAGCAAGGCAGCTGAGCTCAAATAAAATAGCAGCCGAAATGGCAAACCAAGCATGAGGTGGCCAAGGGTAATCATCACAGAAGCATGGACAGGTTGAGATATGTAGTATTGAGGCAACCAGTGAACTAGTACAGCAGCATACCCTGTAGGAGCCAAGCTCTAAGAGATCCAAGAGAGCAAGGGAGAGGAGCAGTAGCTTTTCCATAGGAGCTTAAGAGGAGGACCAGCCGAAGAGAGGAGAGGGCAGACCACCATCAGGAAGAGAAGCAAGATCACCAGGAGTAGAAAGAAGAGAAGAAAGGGGGGCCCAACTCGAAGGCAAGAACCAGCCAAGCCTAGCACTGTCCAACATTGGAATAAGGTAAAAAACCCACCCAAAATCATCATAGCTGCATATATACATACATGAGTATCAGCTGGGTGAATTAGAGAAAAAGAAAAGGGACCCTCAGATTCTAGTAAGGCATTGGTAGTATCTGTTCCTATCAAGTCGTGCTCTTCCCAAGTTTTCTTTTCTCTAATGCTAGAATCATCATAGGGTGTTCAGGCAACCTTGTAGTGATCTGCTCTTATCAGAACAATTAGGTATCTCTCTCAAGTTTTCTCAGAAAGCATCATAATAAATCAAGGCAACCAACAGGCAACTGTATAGGAAATCTGTTCTTAACAGAAACTGAAGTAATATATGCATCTACATATATAAAAGAAATGCAATTAAGACCAAGCATAGTTCTGTTCTTTTCAGTTCGATGAACTGATATAGGCATATGCATGCATAGGAAGAAACATAAGGAAATATCTAAAGCCAAGCCTGTATCTGTTCTTATCGTTATACCTTTCTCGGATTCCTTTTAAAGAAATCATCATAGCTTACACCAAAGCATCAACTAGGTAGCAGTGATAGTATTGTTCTTATCCGAGTAATACCATATTTTAACTCCTCTCAGATAAAAACATCACGACCATAAGCAGACTAGGATCAACTATAGGGCATCTGTTTCTTTGATTTAAACGAATTGGCATATAGAAAAGGGATACCAATATTGACTGAACGACTCACCATAGCATTAAGCTAAGTTATAGCATCAAATTATACACTAGTTCAACCCACAAATGTTCAATAGAGGAGTCCATTGTGCAAATTACTCCAAGCAGACAACCAAGAATGAGGCATGATTCAATTAACCATGTGTAATCCCATAAGAAACTTTAGATTTTCAACGTCAAGTTTGCAATCAAATCGATGATGGGGAAATACTAGAATTGGGGAAATTTGGGTATAAACCCTAGAACGAATTGGGGGGAATAGATAGAAGCAGAGAGGGGAGTTGAAGTACTTACCGGGAAGAAGCCGATGGCATGGGGAACCCGGCGCGCCACCAACGGGAGGCGGGCCGGCGGAGCCCGGGAAGGAGCTACAACACCGGCCACGGCTGTTCCGGGCAGCGGCCGAGGCAAGGCGACCGCGGCGGAGCCGAGGCGCGGCATCCAGGGGGCGGCAAACCGAGCGGGCCAGCGGGGCTGGACCCGAGCCAGACGCACGACCGGGCGACGGAGGGGAGCACTCAGGGCCGGCCGAGCCCGAGCCGCGGGCTCGTGGCGGCGGTGCTCCGGGCCATGAAGCAACGGCGTCCGAAGCCGGCAAGGGAGCACGAGGCCGAGCCCGGACGGGCAACCCACCGAGGCGGCGCCGAAGGGAGCAACCGGGGTGACGCCCGAGGGCTTAGGCGAGGCCGGCGGCGGCGGTAGAGGGAAGGTAACCGGCAGTGCTTGTGCCATGTGGGGAGTTAGGGGTTTGAGAGAGAGAGCCAGGGGATGTCGGCATAGAAAGAAAATAAAAATAAAAAGGAGAGATAAGAAAATAGAGTTAAAATAATAAAAGGGTTAAAAAGAAAGGTAGGTGTATATATTAAAAATACTACATGAATGGATTTCTAATTTCTTTAAAACAGAAAATGGAAGGAAAATGGGAACAATTGGCTATCCTCAAAATGGATCTTTTTAGAAGTAAATTTAAAACCAAACTAAACTATGGGCTATTTTTAAATTTAGTAGCATGTATTATTCTTTGGAGAAGAGGATTGAAACCTCAGTTAATTATTTAAATAAGGTGAAGAAGATGGTGAGGTTAATTCAACTCAATTTGAAATCAACATGAACTTAAACACAGTTAAAGTCTGATTTCTTATTTAAACGATTCTAAACCCTTAGAAGAATACTTAAATTCATTCCTCGAAATATTTGGAAATGTAGAAGTTCCCTCATGCATACATTATCATGTCGGTTGCATCCATATTGGAAATCTTTCGTATTGGTTCCTGAAAACTTTGATTAAATACCTAAGCTAGCTAAATAAGATGAAAAGAACATATTGAATTCTAAGTAGATTCGAATTAGAAGTTGAATGGATTAAGTGTTATTACAAGAAAATTTACATAAGATTTAAATGTAATTAACACTCGAGGCATTCTGTCAGAATATTCCTAATCTTTAAGGGAATTGTTAAAAAGGTTTAAGCTTAAAGTCGTTAATGATAATTTTAATACACGCATCCTCTCATGCATTCGATGCCATGTTATTTGCATCCATTCTTGGAATTTTTTTGAGTTAGTCCTTATCGGACTTATTGTCTTTTATCAGAAGCCGGAGTTCAGCAGGTAGACCGATCAAACTCCATTACCTATCCGTTACCAGGCAAGTCCAGTTTCTTGTTCATGTCCGTTGAGAATGTTTTCAAAACTTCCCTCTTGTTTATAACATGCACAAAAATCTATTTTCTAAAGATGAATCAATTGTTGTTTTGTTTTGGATCGCCGGTTCTTGGGCGATACCATGGCGGGTGGTGAAATCCTGGTAAGGGTGCCGGATGGCACATTTGGGAAGGTGGATTTCATCACACGGGAAAGTCTCATATAAGGTTAATGCAACCAATGATCGATTGTGCTTAAGGGCCGTAGTGATCGCGCATACCACATACCCTGTATGGGCGGGGCTGAGCTAAAGTACCCTTTACCCTAGGTCTATACTCCCCCGGGAAAGGAAGACCTCAATAGTTGTATCCGAAGTATCAGCTATTGGGAAGGTGGCGCTAGCCATTGGCTATCCACAACACGTTGTATCCGGAGTATCAACGTGAGACTGGTAGTCCTTGCCCGTTGTGCAGGACTGCGACGCGGGGTATAACCGAGCGGGCGGTGAAACGGCTCTGTGATTTGCCGGTCTGATAGTGCATGTGACGACATGAACTCCATGACTATTGATCGTTTGTGGGTACAGTTGTGCACCTCTGCAGAGTGTATTGAATCGTGGCATTGTCACTCCATGTTCCCGGTTGGAACTGCGAACCCGGCAAGCAAGGGATTCATCGGGAATCCTAGCAGCTTGTGAGACAGGAGATCATTAGTCTCTTAAATTAAAACTTGACTCCCTTACCTTTAAAACTGCATTTCTTTTGAGAGAACGTTGTTGTTCTCAGTAGCTAGTGCATCAAACACCTCTTTGCTATTCCTGGACTTGTTGAGTACCTTTTGTACTCATCCCTCTATCTAATTCCTTTGGGTAGACTGTGAGCCGACCACGGAGGAGGAGGTGGTCTACGTCGAGGTCGACGATGAAGTTCCCGAAGATCAGCCAACGACGAAGGAGGACGAAGGCGTCGACTACTACGTCGAGTTCCGTGACGAAGACAACGCCGAGTAGAATAGTAGGTCGTAAGAGTTGTTAGGTGTAGTTAAGACTTTTGCTGTAACCAAACAATAACAGTTTTAAATTTCCCGTACTTTTGGGAATGTGTTGTAAGACTTATGTTGTATTTCGAGTTTGTAAATTATGTTTGTATCATATGGACCGCTGCAATGCTTCTGTCGTGCCACTCTGTCACAGAGCTCACTCTATACCTTTATATAATCTTTTGACCAAAATTTTAATCATGTTGTCATCAATCACCAAAAAGGGGGATTGAAAGTGGATCTTGGTGGGATGATTAATGAAAAATTGATTAAGGAACTAATTTGTACATCAAGATGTTGATCAGGTATTTAGTCCTCAAGGCAAGTTGGAACAGGCGTTGACGACCCCTAAAAAGATTAAAAAAGAGACAGCATGAAATCGAGAAGGTTAAGGACATTTTCTAGTCCTTTAGGGATCCAATGATCATATTGAGTATAGGACAACTCTACTATGAAGGGGGAGCTCGTCAACAGCATGGAAGAAGATAACTTGCTAAATGCTCAATGGAAATCGCATATAAAATTGTTTAGAAAACTCTCTACACCAAACTTCAGTGGTTATCCAGAATGTGTGAGTGTGTGTGAGAGTAGGTTCCAATGTACTAACTGTTGACCCGGACCCTCCGAGTGATGTTTGTCCGGAGTATCTGGAATCTTTCAGAGCTTCTATTAAGTTGTGTTCCTGCTATCCAGACCTTTCGACTGAAGTATGTTTGGACACTCTGAGATCTCCACAGTAGTTGTGCCAAGTATATATGTTTCGTGTTATCCATAACTTTGAAGAGAAGGTCATCCAGACTATCCAAATCCACTCAGTAGCTTTTATTTTTTTGGGGAACTTCTAAGTGAGGTTTCGCGGACCCTCTAAGTAGCGACAACACTTCTATACTGAGGCTCTCGCTTCGTCTAGACCTTCTGAGGGAAGATTTTATGGAACCTCTAAGCTAGGACTTAGTCTCTGTTCGAGTGTTTTTCTCTCGTCTAGACCTTTGAGGTCTGACATTTCTAAGGAAACCAAGTTGGTTCCATTTTTGCCTGTCTGGAACCTCTGACTGAGGATCTCTCGGAACTTTCAAGTCAATTTGTCTTTCAGGACAGAAGGATAGATTTTGTTCGGAACGTCCGACTTGCACCAGTCTAGACCCTTTGGGTCTTGGATTTTTCTGAGGTTTTGAACTATTCGGTATGTCAAAACTACACCTTCCGAGCAGTGTTTGTCTCTAAAACTGGCCATTTGTTTGAATACCGGAACCTCCGAGCAAGGTTGTCCAGAACATCCGGGCGAGGTTTCTTTTTGAGTAATTTGACGATAGCCTATATAAGCCACCACACCTCCTAGGTGGAGGCAACCCTTCGCGTCCAAAATCATGAGCTGCTCTCTTGCTCTCCTATCTCTTGCCTTCCTGTGAGAAACGTTGAGAGGGACAAATCTTGAGGATTTGGATTGAATTTTCATTAAGCATCCAAGCAAGGGATCACCTCTGAGCTTAGCGCTATAGAATTGCAAGTGTGGAATTTAATTTTGGTATTAGTTTTTTAATCTCCTATCACCCGCCCCCTACTCTAGTCGATAGCAATTTGCATGTGTGAAGCAGGGATTATAAGGTAGATAAGTACCACTAATAATTTGCAAGAATTAACATGTAAGGTACCTATTGCTAGCAATAGGTAGAACAATGTATCATTTCTCCAACAATATTCTAGGTGTACACTAAGGCATGAGAAGGGCCAATACTAATAAATTTGCTAACAAAATACAAGAGTATTCTACACAATTGGCTGCTCTATCCCATCCCCCGTGCTTCCTAATCATGCATCGCTATGTGTCATGTGCGGCCAATACATAACACACTGAAAGATCATCTAGACCCCTATTTGGTTTTGATGGTTAATGGCAATTCAAACTGGAATCTAATGTTTACAATGAGTGTAAGCAGGTTTAAGAGATTCCAGAAAGAAGGGTCACCAAGAAAAGGATGACCACCTAAAAAGTACAAAGGTGGTTTCCAGGACAAGGGAATGGCTGTGCTAGGCAGCTATGTCACAACTGTGAGGAAGCCGGTGTTGTGCAAAGAGTTGCAAGCATGGTGATGGTGGTTTGATACGTACTATCAAGTTAGATGAAGTAGCAATGATTATTGAAGGTCCTTTTGCTCAATGCTCAGAGTGTTGGATAGCGGCACTGATACCTTGAGGTGGCCCTGTAACAACAGTTTTGCACAAGTGTGAAACTGGGTTGTGCTAGCACATTGCTGTGCTAGTAGCCTAAAACCCTAGAGCCAAAGTTACCTGTGTGGCACAGCTGTGTCACAGGTGAACAACCGCTCTATGACTCAGGTACATCTCTGTGCCAGGGGAGAGCTTGTAAATGCTAAGGGAACTGCACTGCAATAGTCTGTCTGTCGAGTCAGAAGATTGTTGGAGGTTCTCTCCTTATTAGGCTTAAGAGTTAGTGCGCTGAGGGCATGTAATGTGCCAGGACCAGGCTGAGTAGTGAGGCTACGTCAGTTAGGGTTTCACCTGTGTCAGCTGGTGACACAGGGGTCAGTTTGCTTGAGCTGGTTACCATTGTGTGTTGTAATTAGCTATGTCACCGGTGCCTGTCACCGGTGAGCCACTTAATCCTACGTGGCATAAGTGTAACGGTCAGGTGCCTGTGGACTCTATATATAGAGGACCAGGGGAGGTCTCAGATCTCAAACCTTTGCAGAACATTTTGCTCAACCTTTGCCAAACCGCCTCAACACATTTCGACCATTGCAGACCTCTTTTCTCAAGAACAGAAGCAAACATTCCTAAGTCTTAGTTCAAGAGAGTTAGAGCTTTGAGCAGAAAGCACTGTTTCCTCCAAGAGTTGTTGTTGCTGATTCTTCCTTGGAGTGTCTACTCCTAGACGGGTGTAGGAGTTGCTGTGACCACCCAAGCTTGTGTGGGCTGGTGCAGTAGTTTGTGAGGGTGATTTGAAGTCTACCTGCTGCAAGGCGAAAGGACTTCCACAAGCAAGAAAAAGAGACCTGAAAGCTCAGGTACTCGGAGAACAAGCATGATTTAGTGCTGGTTATCTCTTCGGAGTAGCCTCTCCAACGGAGACATACCATCTCTGAAAAGAGTGGAAACTTCGGTGAAAAACCCTTTGTCTCCCTGAATTCGTTACATTCAGTACTTGCTTGTTTATCTGATTAGCATGTTAGAGTGATTCACTGTTATTTTCAATCTAGGTACAATCCTTTGTCTTTGCCTGTGTTAGTCTAGCTGTGTCACAGTTGCTGTATTGCTTAACTGATATCTGTGCCAGTTACCTATTACACAGCCATTCATCTTGCATATCTATTTAGGGCTTTCTGTTTACCTGTGTTAGCCACCTGTGTGACAGCTGCGTGTTAATTTACATATCACATTCTGCTTGTGTAGCTGACCTGTCACACAGCTAGCTCAACCTATTGATCTGTTAAGCCTTAATCTATATAAAGAGAAGAAATTGTTTAAAATTTGTTTTGCCTCCTATTCACCCCCCTCTAGTTGGCACCTACGATCCTTTGAATAGTGTCTCTGATCTATAAAAAGGGAAGAAGAGAGGGAAAGAGGGGGAGGCGATAAGAAAGGAGACAAACAGAAAGAGGGGAAGCAAGGTTGTAAGACAGTTTAAGTTTTTAATCAAAGTACTTTTCCTTTTTACCTCTTTGTTGCAATGATCTTCTCCAGTTTAATCTTGGTGATTTCTATGGATCGTGAGTAATCCCTCATAGGCTTTGGGAGGACGATTAGCCTAGTATATTTGAAGTTTATTTGTATTGGATCATGTTTATTTGTTATCTCATATTTTTGATATTTTTTCTCATATGCTCATCGTAATAATAGGTGCCCAATGTGAACATTGGGGAGGACTCGTGCTTCCTTCGAAGCGGAAGTGACAGATACATGAGTTGTATGGAAACACGAGGATCTTCTAGGGAGACCTGGTAGTCACAATGCTTTAAGCATTGGTCTGGCTCTCACCTTAATAATTTTGGTGACACAACAGATGTCGGCAAAGGGGTTGGACAATAGACCTTATGAGTAAGCGGATGTTAGCGTAGGTGAATTCTAGACGTGTCACCCACTATTATTTATTTTGAATATCGATGCTATAATAATTGTGCTAGTGATCCATATACTTATATTCTGACCTATAGGTGGAACTCACTCCTAAGCCTATCCCTCATCATATTAGCAATCTCAATTAATTCTCTCAGTTTAATTCTATTTTTATTTAGTTCTAGCATAGTTTTATTTTAGGAACTAGACATCTTCAAATCAACGCACTAAGCACACGCTGGCACTCATTGAAATTCTCAATAACGATCTCAACGGGTGACCGTTTCTGTGACACCTTGCTTCCTTAGGTTCGATAAATTTTGGAATACTTCCAAAGGAAAGCTTACTGCAACCGATCTAGTCCTCTTGCTAGGCCAACATCATGCCGAAGATGGATGGTCATCATAATAATCATGAGAATACTACATAGCTACTACCACACGCCCTGTAGTACATAGCTACTACCACACGCCCTGTAGCCTCGATGGAACTACTCACAAAGCATGAACAAACAGTAGATTGAAATCATAAGTTTAGAAATGACCAAGATAAAAACCAATCAAATGTTGTTGATGTTGTAGATGAAGTACAAGGAGACCTAATGTATGGGTGGTGATAATGGAAGATGAAAACTATGAATTCTGATGGTGTTTTTGATCTCTCGCGAAGCCTTCTATCTTCTCCGTGATGCTTTGTTCCTCCTCTGTTTGCGAGACTCCACAGAGGATATATAATAGGCAAAATGGATCTACTCACGAAGAGGTGACGGTGGCCGAGCCCTGGTGTACCTAGGCAGTAGAAGTGAACAGCAGAGCTTGCCACATAGGCATGCCACCCCACCACGTGGCACATTTGCTGGCTACATCCTTTCGCACTGAGTCTCCCCCTTCCAAAAGGTTCCCGGATATGCTTGATTTTTTGATTTTTGCGGTGTTTTCCCGCTTATAGAAAATAGAGAGAGAAATAGATAGTCTAACGGTTTATTATTTATTAATCTAAAAAATGATTAAAATATATAATGGAACTTTAATGAAAAGGCATCATTAAACTTAGAAAGATACGATAAGTTCTTGACATATCAGGACCCCATGCGGTAGAGGGCGATGGCAGGGGGTGCTGCCCCCTCATTCCGCCTGGGCCAAGGAGACCACCCGTCGCTGCTTCCTTTTGCACGAAGTTATCCTCCTCTAGAAGGTTCTCGAAGATGCTTGTTATTCTTATTTTTATGGTGTTTTTCCTAAAAATAGAAAATATAGAGAGAAATAGACAGTCTGATAGTTTATTTTATAATCTAGTAAAATTATTAGACTGAGAAAGACACGATACATTTTTGACATATCAAGATCCCCCCAAGCTTAAAATCATACTTGTTCACGAGTAAGGCATCCGTGTAACATGTTATTGTGCATGATGGACATGTCATGACATCATTCATCTTAATATGAAAATGAGAAGCGTTTTGAACTTTGAGAAATGAAAAGAGAACTAAACTGAAAATCAAGAAAAACAAGTATAAATTACGGACAGATCAAAGATCTACTAAGCAGAGGGATTATCCAATATTGCGATCTCTTTAAAAGTTTATATTTAAGCTCAGTGAAATATTTCTGAGCTAGCGGAACTTTTCTAAAAAATTTGGTAAAACTACCTTACACCCCATAGTACAGCCTCAAAGATGCTGCAGCTGGTAATATTTTACACGTAGTGCATGTCACTTCTGTCCTTGCATCCAAATATCAAGATCCTATGATCCCGCAAGCATCTATTTTCCATTGCATATATATGACCAGATCAATCCTTGTAATAGTAGCCTCACAGGCTTATTGCTTCACTCACGTTTCTTTCATCTGGACCATGGCAGTGTAGTATTAGCGGCAACCAAAGGCTTATCTTAGACCTCAAATTCCTTTTTCTCAAGAGCTATCTTCCCATTCACACTGGCAGCGCACTCACTGCGTGTCTATGCACGCAGCTGCTTCCCACCATTGTACTCACCGCATGTTTCTGCCATGGCAGCCAAGGCCGAGCACTGGTCGTCCCATTTATAGGAGTGAGCAAGAAAGTCATCTCTACTCTTGCTACCGCACATCCCTGCTCATTTCTTTGTTGTGCCAAGACAGAGAGTAAGAGAGACAGAGAGAGAGAGAGAGAGAGAGAGAGAGTACTGGTGATTACAAGCTCGGAGACCGCACAGGGACGAAGGCGTCGACAACGAGAACACTAGCCGACGCGCGTAGTGGAGGACACTGCTGCTTTGGTGAGCATCTAGTCAGATCCATGCCGATGCTTGAGCGCAACTAAGCTCGTCGCCGTCGTGCAGCAGGCACGTGCGCGAGCATCTGGTGTAGCACTTGCTAGCTATATGGATTCATGTGCACATATGTACTACTTAGCCATGCATGCACGCGCAGCCTCTACATGCAAGTTGATCTCCTACCAGCTATATCAACATGTTCATGTATATATGCAACTGTTAACTATCAATTGTTTCATCTCCTTGCTGCCCTCACCAACTTTGCACAACATGAGAGTATAGCCTAGTGCTTAATTTATTAAGCTTCTAAATAAAATGCTTAAGTACTGTGAATAGGGATTTAAAACACTTATTCGATTAGCTTGCTCTATACGCGTTAACATTGTTGTCAATCTTCATCTAAATAACTACTAAAAAATAGCTAAGAATATTACTGTATAGGTGTGTCCAAGATATGTGGCCCCACTTGTAATCCTAAAGAGCATACATTACAATGAGTAACAAAAATACTTTAAGTAACTAAAAATCAAAATTAATTAACTAGAATTACATAAAACCTTTAAAAGATGTTTTAACTCAAGACATTCAGAACTAATTCATTTTAAATCAGAAAAATATGAATTATGTACCAAAATGTCCATAAAATCATTTTCTGTCTGTTCATGTCATTTTTATGCATGTTTGTACTGAAGATAAAACAAAAATGATTGAGAATCTAACTATTTACCCCTCGCTGAAGAATCTTCAGAATGTTGTATCTCGAGCATTCAGACTCCAATTAACTTGATTCCACTTAAAAGTACTATGCCAGGTCATGCATTTCATATCATGATCATGCTAATGGATTTTTCATAGTAGTAATTATTTCCATATTCTTATTCTGGTGTTTCTACTTCTTCTCGATAGCACCGGAAGATTACGAAGTGAACGAACCCAACTACGAGCAAAATCTAGTTCCTGAACAGCAAGGCAAGCAGCACCCTTGATCACGTTTCAATTATCTACTATTTGCAAAGTATTAATTGCTTTTTCCACTGTTATCGCATGTGTTATGCTCATATGTTATTGGTAAATAGTTGACCTATATCCTTTGCATGGATTTACTTTGTCACCCTAACCAACACCACCACCCCCAACCTATTTAGACTAGTATAGTCAAAACCCCTATACTGCTTATGTTAAACATGCTTAGTTGTATAAAGTTGTAATTCCTTGGATGACAGGTAAGCCGACATAGAATGGGTGGGTTAAGTGTAAGAGTCGGTAGTTCATTACTGGAAAGTAATTTAAGAACCTAATTAATAATCATTGGGCTTAGACGAGAGGCCATGGCTGGGAGCATGGTGGATTGTCTCATTTTTTGGCAAGGCCGGTTTTTAATGTACATTGACCCAAAATTTGCGTACTTCTACACGGATGGAATAATGGGCCACCCATGACTAAAAAATTTACCTAGGCTTAGTGTATGAGCTACAAGAGTTTGTCATTTCTATTTGCCGTATGAGTGAGAAATGATGTGGTGTCTCAATATAAGGGTGGGGTGGATACACAGTTTGGAAGACTGGGGATGTACCTCGATTCACAACTTATGGAGCCATATCAGGGTTATGACCGGACTAGTGTACATGAAATGGCCCGTAAGGGTGGCTCATACCTAAGGTCGAAAGCATTGTAACGATTGTGTTCAATCACCCTCTGCCAACACACCTAGTGAAATGTGTTAATGATCTGGTGTTAATAATTTGAACTATTTAAATAGCCGTGTCCACGGTTTTGGACAACATGGTGATTACCTACGTTGAATGAGACAACTACAATGTTACTCTAAAATATACCAACCCTAGAATAGAGAAGCAAGCGACTGTTTTCTTATAGGTGGTTGAGGAAGAGTCAATGGGTTAACTGTATGGTGATTTGAAGTGGGGCTTATCGTTGCAGAATCAGGCTTATCCCTTTGTAAAGAAATCTAGTAGTTGATTTTCTCTTACTTAAGAATTAGTATCAAAAGAACAATTGGTTTTACACAAAATAGTCCACAATCACCCCTTGTTGATACACAACTACATCTAGTACTATTTTCCCTTGTAAGTCTTACGGAGTACAATTGTATCTCATCTTGCCACTGTTGACATTTTCCTGCAGAAGAGATCATCCCCTCAGAGGATGGTTTCTAAATCGAGATCGACTCCAATGACGACTAATCACTGGAAATCCCAGGCAATGGTCCTGTCCAGGGTTTGGCAGCTTGGTTTGTTCTACTACTAATTTTGGCCTAACCTTGTGGCTTCTAAGCCATGTATAAACCTTCTGCTATGTAATTGAATCCTTTGTGTGAATATTTCATTAAGTTTACTTGAATAAGAGGTACTTATATTATTGCAGTTTCTATCATACAGTTACTGTTGTGATACTTGTTTATTCTCACTTGCCTCATGTGCCATGCGTGTATGATTATCAAGCACATGGAGTGGGTAAGGTTTCAGAGTCTATGATATAGAATTGTTAGGTGTGATCACCCCTATGAAGTGACTCTTTCCCTGAGAGTTTGGTAACTATATTATCCTACTCTAGTCGAGCATTGATTTGCCGGGACGAGTTTGGGGTTGAAGTTCCGGCTCAGCAAGAAAAGAGTGAGGAGACCATTTCAGCCTACTTAATTTGTACATTAATTTACCGAAAAGTGTTCAGGGTTGAAGTCTTGGGCTATTCCAAATCATATCACTCCACTCCTCTTGGAATTTGTACCCAAGGGTCGAGGTCGGGGTTGATGCTTCGACTTAGCAGGTGATTCCACTCAAAGTTCCATATTGTGGATTTTGGGTCCCTACAATTTGTAAGGAACTTAAGTTTGACAATGACTTCGAGTTAAAAGGATCTATACTGGATTGATGCATGATGTACTTCGATAAAGTAATACCCAAAAAATCTTAGCAAAGAAAATATTGCAACCGATAGGCCTTTCTCCAAAAAGAATTGTTACCAATCAATTAGCTAAAGATTGTCTAGAGTGTCCAAAAGAATTTTTACCAATCAGTTAGCTAAAGATTGTCTAGAGAGCAATAGAATATCACAATAAAACTTTGAGTGCTAACCTACTACAAGCAATCCATAAGTGCAAATCCTTACGTACCAACATGTAAAGATTTCTGGAATTTTTCACTTTAGAAAAACCATGCAAGGTTTTTTATAGGTCACCATTTGTTTCAATCCATAATAGTACTTGATTTCTCATGTTCGGATCACTTTAGAAAGATTAGTGAGTGGGTAGGAATGACTCGATCAAAGAAATAGAAATGCTCTTGCAATGCAAAGTGATCCCTAGGCCCTAGTGATGTCTCGGTTATCAATATTGCAAGAGTAGAGATTGATATGTAAACACAAAAGTGAAACCATATCACATAAAAGATGTGCTTTCTAATGATATAAGTGAAGAATATGAGTAAGGTGACTGCTCTCAAATGATATAAGTGAATATCATGAGCAATGATAAAGCTCCAATAGAGTAATGATATAAGTGAAGATCATGAGTAATGATAAGGCTCCAAATGATAAGTAAAAGATCAAGAGCTAAAGTTGAGAATATTGTTGCTACTGAAAATATGATGCATGCACTAGCTACAAATGATCATCTCACGTAAAATAATACATATAGCTCATTTAAAGAAGGTACTACTCTTCTATTATTATTTTTCTTTTTCTGTTATTTTACTGTTTCTTTATTTTTTTTATTTTTTATTTTTCATTTAAAGCCCTAAAAAATGAGAGGTATCTTACAAGGATGAGCTCTCTACATGACATAGCAAGCATGGTATAGAGAATAAAAGCAACGTTGTATGTGTGCATGCAAAAATAAACTCTAATAAGTGATGAATAAATGATAGTTGCAATGTCAAGGTACTTGAATGCCTAAGGATATAAAGCCATGGTAGGTAGGTATGGTGAACAATAATAGCGAATCTGAAGGGATTTTGTGATGTCTTTTTTTTTGCACCGCATTTCTGTTTCACCAGTCTTTATTTGCCACCTCGGCATTATTTTTAGTTCTTTCCTTTTTTTAAAGAGATATACCCATGGGTTTAGATGTACCAGTGAAGTATGCAAAATATCAAGATGGTAAATGCAAAATAGAGTACCGTGGAAGCTAGAAATTAAGATGGAGTGGAATGACTGGGTTAGAGAACATATTTGACTAATGTGGAATCATATCAAAAATATCAAGTACCTTTAAAAACATTTATAATATACCTAACAATGTTCTCCTTTGACTAAAATCTAGTTAACCATACATATGGCCCCTATTCATTATAAAGTGACATATATGCTCTAAATTAAAATTTTAGTGAAGCAAGGCAGAGTAATAGGCAAACATCATAAGAATAATAGAACCATTCCAAATCACAACCTTAATAAATGAGTTGCAATAACAACAATAGTCCTAGCAGGTAACAATAACTGATGCTGAAAGAGCATCTAGGCCCCTAAATGGTTTTGATGGCTAATGGCAACCCAAACTGGGATCTAATATTTATATTGAGTGTAAGCAGGAAGATTAGGTTCCAGGAAGAGATTTCATCTATGAAAGGATGACTACTAAAAGTACAAAGGTGTTTTCCCAAGACAAGGAGATAGCTGTGCTAGGCAGCTGTGCTACAGCTGTGAAGAAGCCGGTGCTGTGCTAAGAGTTGCAAGCAAGGTGATGGTTGCTTGATGTGTCAAGAGTCTTGACTACAGTTGGTGGAAGCTGAAGCCTAGATTTGCTAGTTTTCTTGAGTCCTTAGGAAACGCCTGTAGTACCAAGAGGGATGAAGTTGCAATTACTTTTGGAAGTTCTTATGCTCAATGCTCAGAGTGTTGGACAGTGGCACATTAGTGGCCTTATAACAACAATTCTGCACAAGTGTGAAACTGGGTTGTGCTAGTACACTGTTGTGCTAGTTTCCTAAACCCTTGAGCCATTGAAAGGATCGTAGGTGCTGACTAGAGGGGGGGTGAATAGGAGGCTAATCAATTTTAAACAATTACTTCAATTTATCAAGTTTAAAGGCTTAACAAGTTGAAGGGTTTAGCTAGCTATGTAACAGGTCAACTACTCAGGCAGTATTTGATATGTAAATTAACACACAGCTGTCACACAGGTGGCTAACACAGGTAATCTGAAAGCCCTAAACAGATGTATATGACAGATAGCTGTGTAACAGGTAACTGGCACAGATATGAGATAAGCAATAAAGCAACTGTGACACAGCTAGACTAACACAGGCAATGAGAGATGGTTACTATATATAACAGAAGATCACACAAGCATGCAAATCAGATGAGCAAGTAAGTACAGAATGAAAAGTACTCAGAGAGAGAAGGGATTTTTCACCGAAATTCCCACTCTTTTTAGAGATGGTATGTCTCCGTTGGAGAAGCTACTCCGAAGAGATGGCCAGCACTGAATCGTGCTTGTTCTCCGAGTACCTGATTTTTCAGGTCTCTTTCTCTTGCTTATGGAAGTCTTTTCGCCTTGCAGCAGGTAGACTTCAGATCACCTTCACAGACTACTGTACCGGCCCACACAAGCTTGGGTGGTCACAGCAACTCCTACGCCTGTCTTGGAGTAGACACTCCAAGAAAGAATCTGCAACAACAACTCTTGGAGGAACCAGTGCTCTCTGCTCAAAGCTCTAACTCTCACTTGAACTAAGACTTAGGAAGGTTTGCTTCTGTTCAGGAGAAAAGAGGTTTGCAACGGTCAAAATGGATTGCAGAGGTTTTGCAAAGGTTGAGATCTAAGACCTCCCCTGGTCCCCTATATAGAGTCCATAGGCACCTGACCGTTACACTCATGCCACGTAGGATTAAGTGGCTCACCGGTGACATAGCTAATCACAACGCACAATGGTAACCGGCTCCGGCAGACCGACATCTGTGTCACCGGAGGCTGACACAGGTGAAATCCTAACTGACGTAGCCTCACTACTCAGCCCGGTCCTGGCACATTACATGCCCTCAGCGCACACACTAACTCTGATGCCTACTCAGGAGAGAACCTCCAACAGTCTTCTGACTCGACGGACAGACTATTGCAGTGCAGTTCTCTTAGCATTTACAAGCTCTCCTCAGGCACAGAGATGTACCTGAGTCATAGAGCACTTGTGACACAGCTATGCCACACAGGTTGCTTTGGCTCTAGGATTTTAGGAAGCTAGCACAGCAGTGTGCTAGCACAACCCAGTTTCACACTTGTGCAAAACTGTTGTTACAAGGCCACTGACCTCAAGGCATCAGTGCCACTGTCAAACACTCTGAGCATTGAGCAAAAGAACCTCCAAAAATCATTGCTACTTCATCCCTTTTGATAGTACAGGTGTTTCCTAAGGACTCAAGAAAACTAGTAAACCTAGGCTTCAGCTTCCATCAACTGTAGTCATGGCTCTTGACGCATCAAGCCACCATCACCTTGCTTGCAACTCCTTGCACAACACCGGCTTCTTCACAGCTATGGCATAGCTGCCTAGCACAGCCATCCCCTTGTCATGGAACCTACTTATCCTGCTTACACTCATTGTAAACATTAGATTCCAGTTTAGGTTACCATTAACCATCAAAACCATTTAGGGGCCTAGATGCTCTTTCAATCTCCCCCTTTTTGGTTGTTAGTGGCAACCACCAATATCAATTAAAGATATGAATGAGTAGTACATGTGCAGATTGTCAGAATATACTCCCCCTGAGGCTGTGCTTAAAAGATTTGCTTTTAGAATGCAAATGCACAGATCTAAATAGAAAATATGAGTAGTATATTCTTACAACTTGCATTTCATCAGTTCAGAGCATTAAATGAATCATGAGTAATAGACTGAACTGAGTTGATAATGATGCAGCTTTAGAGTTTCTTTTAAAGCATATTCTGAGTATTCATTTAACATGTGTTATGATTAGAGCAAGCATATATATATGAAGCAGAATATGTGTGAAGAATTATACACTACACCATGACCTGTTATAGAGGGCAGTTATGTGCCGGTAATAATATTTAAAAGACGGCGTGCTAGCTGCCAGGAAAGAAACTGACAGTTTAAATGCCAGGAAAAATCAATTCTTATGGCACCTTACCTGCCGGGAACCTGACTGGCAAGTTATCTGCCGGTAATTATAAACGCCGGCATTTAGCCTGCCAGTAGGTCAGTAGCCCGCGAGTGTTGGCGTGGGCGCCAAATATTGCGCGGGACATTGGGCGCTTGGCCAAAAAAAAGAAAAAAGCGCGGCCAACAAACAAAACACTTCACCGTGAAAACTCCTCCTGCTCTCCACCACCGCATCCCCAATCCACCACCGCTCTCCACCTCAGTCTTCCCTCCGCCGCCTCCACCTGAGCCTCACTGTGCGCCGTAATAGCTTTTCCTCGCTGCCCGCCACCATGCCCTAGCCCCATCGACCTGCTCCTCGCCGCCCGCCACCATGCCCTAGCCCCACCGTTGCTTGCAGCCACCGCCGCCGGGAGCAATCTGGCGAGACAAGCCGCGGTAGATCGATTTCGGCCACCCACAGGACCGTGCTGAAGGTAGGACCTCGAATACGTGGTCAGCTGCTCCCGTGGACACCTCCTCTGGCCGAATCTCCTCTTCATCACCGGTGAGCCCATGCCCTGGTTTTCCCTCCTGTTCTATCTCTGTTTTACTACATCGCAATACTGATGCGCCTCCATGCCTGCCATAAGCACTACATGTTTTATTTTTATTTAGCTCTCAAACAAGTTGCTTTATAGTGCTTATGTATTTTCTTATATCCAATCTGGAAAATTTCAATCCAAGTTTCTTTGAATGTGAAAAAAGCCTTTTTTGTAATCCAACTTTCTTAATACTTGCTGCTAGTGAATCCTGCAAGTTATTCTTGCATGAAGTTTTTAGTTTGAACGAATCATTGTGTAGCATCCATTTTTTCTAGATTTTGACATACATGGCCATTGCCTGTTTTGCAAGGAAAAAATGTTGTCCTTGGAGTCGTAAGTGAAGATGGCAGCCTTTGATATGGTCTGAAGCAAATCTATCCAACAAAGTGTCACAATTCTTGGTATTTGTCGGCACATGGCTTATTTCTTCCCTTGGATTTCTAGAACATTCTTTTCTAACTAAGGATACTTTTTTGCTCATGTGCAGTGCAAAGGGGTACCTTTGAATCTGACTTAATCATCAATTAGCTTCTGGAGTGTGAGATTTGAGGGGCACATGGTTGCTGGTTAGTATATGTCTTCCTATGCATCAATTTTTATTGAAATGGCACATCCTGATGTTCTATTTATATTTGTGTAATTCCATTGATTGTCTTTAGGCTCAATTGTGTGAATTTGTGAGGCATTTGTGTGAAGTGAGGCAATTGTGTGAATCTTTGACTTGCGGGGTTTGTTGTTACTTGTCAGCCATGGATAAGAGATGGATGGACCTACCTAGGTACAACATAATTAAGCTTCAAATGTTTTTATGCCAATTTCTCACAACTGGTCTTACCAAAAACAATTAATTGTAGGCACACATTTGAATATGTATGTGGGGTCAAAGAATTCATACAATTTGCATTTACCCATTCGGCAAAAGGGGGCACTGTAATACCCAATTGTAACGGAATAGATAATTGCTCCGCATTCATGCATACATGGCATCATCACCACCCACACCTTATTTAAACTTAGTTGTATATCAACTTCATTTTATAGGATATGTTAATATCTCATCCTCGGTGGATATGTTAACAAACACCAATCAACTTATTCGAAGTATCGGACTTCGATAGTAACATTAACAAGTGGTGGGGCCCGTGAACCCCGTCGATGAAGTCCTCTACTAACCTTCATTCCCCCTTCCTAAAGTTTCCCCCAACAGGCCACATGGAATAATAGCTCAATCAAAGACGTCCGAGGGGAAAACCCTAAAGTGCCGAAGGAACTAGGGTTAATGAAAAAGGGAACCAAATATGGATGAAAACTTGTCAAACCTTGGGAATAGGCTCAAATGTGAAAGGTTCAGCTCCATGCCAAATTTCAGAAATTTTGGAGCACCCTAAGACCTAGCCCTAGTTCAAACCGTCGAATTAGGTCAAACCCTAGGTTTGAACTAGACCCCTGTTCAAACCAGCTCCAAATTGATTCAAATTTCTACAGTAGAGCCCAAATAAAGTTTAGAATCCCCTGTAAAAATTTCATAATTTTTGGAGCCAGTATTGCACATAAAATGACACACATACACTCTTTGTCGCCAGATAAAAGAAAAGAGAAAAGAATAAAGAAAAATGGAGAAAAGGCCGAGGCCTACTGGGCCTCCCCGGCCGGCCCAATTCCTCCCGCCGGCCTTCCCCCTCTCTCCCCTACGCGTGGGACCCGCCTGTCGGTCTCCCCCGCGCCTCCCCTCCCTCTGGACCGTGGGGCCCGCCTGTCAGGGCGGCGCCTCCACGTCGCTGCCGTCGAGCGGCCGGGGTGGGCGGTGCCCCCGCTCCGACCAGCCCCCCCCCCGTGACTGCGCCGCCCCCTTAAATGCCCCCCTCCACTCGGACAGTCCCCCGAGCCCCCGGGAACCCTAACCCCCTCCCCCCTTGCCTCTTCTCCCCGAGCCGCCGCCGTCTTCCTCAGCCCCGATCGCCGCCTCCGACGAGCTCCAGCAGCCGCCGTGGTCCTCCGCCGCCTCCCATTAACCCCCCGAGCTCCGCTTCTCCCTCCTCTAACTCCACCTCCTCTTCCCCTCGCAGGACTGAGCCCCGAGCAGCCCCCCCGACGAGCCACCGGTCGCCGCCGCCTCTGTCGTCGTCGCCGTCGCCTCTCCGGTCCCCCACAGCCTCCCCGCACCGTCGCAGTCGTCTTAGGGTGAGCCGCCGCTCCACCCCACCGAGCTATCGAGGTCGCCGCCGCCCCTAGCCCCCTTCGGCCTCCTCTCCGGCGAGAGCGCCGCTGCCGGCCTCGGCTCCGGCCGGGTCCAGGAGAGAGAGAGATGAGGGAAAGGGGAGAGAGAGAGAGGAGCCGCATGGCCTCTTCTGATTGGGCCACGCGTGCTCGGGTATGGCCCACTGGTCAGTAGGGTTAGGTTATGTGCTGGAAATTTCGGGTGGGTTTTCTCGGGTACGCGTAGGAGTTGTAGATTTGAGCTGGGTAACGTTCGGGTACGCTTAGCAATTACGTCTTCGACTGATTAGGGTTAGGTTTTGTATAGGTTTTGAACCGTAAGGCCAAATTTAAAGAAGTTTATATGTCTGGAAAGCTCTTGAAATTCTCTACATTTTGGTTGGATCAAAAGTTAATTTTGAGTATATGCACAGTAGGTTATATAGGGTTGTTATCTAGCTCCCGTCGCAAATCCGTAAACCCTAACTTCGTGATCCTAGCCCCGATTTCGACAAGTTTTATATTTCCAGGAACCTCGCGAGATTTCCTACGTCAGAGAACAACTAGATTTCTAATATTGGCACATGCGCAAGATATTGTCTAGGATGGTTACTTTGGTGCCGTCGAGAGTCGGTAAACCCTAGGTTCGCGATGGTAGCTCCTTTTCTGACAAAATTGATAGTTTCGGAAACCTTGCGACACTCTCTACAGTATGGTCTAGTTAGATGCCTAACCTTGGCACATGCACCCTAGGTCCCTTTATAAAATGAGTTGTACCCCCTTTTCGTCGCAAGTTTGTCGATAAACCCTAGCTCGACGGTCGTAGCCCCAAATTGTACAATTCCAATTGCGCTAAACCCGTGGCTTGTATTACTTGTATTATACCAACATAACTAGTACGTTGCCATGTACTGTCATCGATTAAGTTAATCCTAGACTCCCAATTGCGACATAAAATATCATGCATGCATGCTTAGCATTCCATGTAATCTCTACAAGTTGAACCTAAGCTGTACAAATAGATAAAGTTTCTCGACATCCACTAACCACTGTACGGACATGCATCTTGCCTTACATCTTTCATCATGCATACATGCTGGGTTTCATATTCTTTTATTGTTTCTTTTCCGGTGTCCGTGTTAATCACAACAGAGTCCGAAGAAGGTGACCACCAGGCTTACAGCTCCCCGCAAGATCAGGAACAACCCGACCAAGGCAAGCAGAGCTTGTTGCATTTCCTTCTTATCGTTGTTCCCATGCCTTATCTTATTATGTATGCGTGTGATGAAATGCTTGTGCAAATCGCTGTTTGGAATTTGCAAACTAGCATGTGTAGGAAGGGTCGCTCTGTCGAGAGTCTTAAGAGTTGCCCTAATCACCTAAATTTGTTCGAGTGGGATGCGAAAACTGAGAGGTTCACGGTGAATAAAGTTGGTATTTCACGACGCCAACCTGAGGTGACTTCATCGGGCATGATGAATAAAGTTGGTGTTTCGTCATAATACAACCTGAGGTGACTTCACCGTGTTACCTGAGAGTCGAGAGGAGGTTCGCGGTGAATAAAGTTGGTATTCCACGACGCCAACCTGAGGTGACTTCACCGGGCACGATGAATAAAGTTGGTGTTTCGTCGTAATACAACCTGAGGTGATTTCACCGTGTTACCTGAAAGTCCAGGAGAGGTTCATGATGAATAAAGTTGGTATTTCGCGATGCCAACCTGAGGTGACTTCATCGGGCACGATGAATAAAGTTGGTATTTCGTCGTAATGCAACCTGAGGTGACTTCATCGTGCTCCTTACCTGTTCGGATCGATTGGATTTGAATCATGAGCTATCTTGTTGGCTGGGATTGTCCTACCAGTAATGTTCATTCCCTTATGTTAGAGGTTTACCTGTATATTGTTACTCTGAGAAGCATTCATGTTTAATTGTTGTTGTACTAGTATGAGTAGGACATTTAATCAAGCACGAATAAGTCTTGCGAGTACGTTCGTACTCACCTAGGTTATTCCTAGAGCTTGCAGGTGAGCCGGTGGTCGAAGATTATTTCGACGATGCCTGAACTTGTGTTTCCTCGGTAGTGTTCGACTCATGGGTTGGGTTGTAGCTTTTGTTCGGCGGTCACTGTGCCGCTGTGGGACTCATTTACTGTTCTTCCGCTGTCGTTTAATTACTCCGTACTCGGATATGATTTCGGATATGACCGACTGATGTAATATGTTGTCCCATCGTGGTCTGTTATTAGTAATATCGTATTGTAGAGTTTTGCGATGATATCCGAGTTGTTAGATCAGGCTGCCCCTGCACAATGTGTGAATGATATGAAGTGTACGGGTATGCCGTGAAGAGTCGAAGCCGTACCTTGTTCTACTAAGTCGAGCAGGTGTTGGTTGAGTGACCCGCTGGCTGAGATGCTGTGCCGGCCAGACAGGGTGTGGGCACGTTCTACCGGGCTTTCGAGCGACCCACTAGCCTCCGAGCTAGGTTAGGGTGTGGGTAGAACTGCCGGGCTCCTCCGACCTTGTTTGTCGTGGTAGGATTCGGGAACGACTCTGAACCTTCACCGGGTCATGGAATCGTATGTGGTTCTGGGAAGATTGGTCGCTTCCGGCCGGCTCGCACGTGGCGGGTGTCGGATTGTTCCGCTTTGGTGCGTACGGCGCAGGTACCGTGTCACCGGGCTGACGAGTCCTTCGGTCCTTGGCGACTTCGTGTTCCCTTAATCATATGCAATTCCGGGTCCGTGACAGCTTGGTATCAGAGCCGAGCTGACCGTAGGAAGCCAATTACAGGTGGTAGTTAGATAGGACTCGCCAATGTCGAGAAAACTATTTGTGAAATTAAACCCTATATTTAAATTTAATAAGTAGATTGCTTTTTATTCCTTAACCTCATCACTCTTAGTTCTGAATGTTCTTCCCTATTGCAATTGTTTTTCCTTGTGTGGCTAACCCTATCCTCACTAACCCTAAAATTGTATAGGATGGTGTACAATATTGTGACCGACCCACATCAGCTAGGAGGATGGGCTACCCTATTGTGGAGAATGTTGGAGTACCTTGGAGTGCCCCAAGAAGACCTCCCTGCTTTCCACGCCAAGACTTACAAGGTTCACGGGAAGACTCATTTTTGGATGGGATGGGTCACAGTGAGAGTCTCGGATTTGGATCAGACCTTTACAGCCCCCAGACCAAGTGATGCGGATGCCCGACTGGAAGCCTCAAGGAAAGCAGTTCTCCACCTACGGCATCACTTCGATGAGATCTTCCTATTCTCCCCCTTCCGCCTCATTCCCCAGGTTACTGATGGAGGCGCCAGCATTTCGGTACCAGCACCAAGTGACGACGAAGAAGAAGATGAGACTGAGATGGAGACGGCCAATCACATTGTCTCTGCGGAAGTAATGCACGATAGGTTGTATCGGGACTATGGAAATGCTACTCAAGAGGTGGAACGACTTACAAGAGTTAACCACAAGCTTCGCTCTGAATTGCGTCGAAGGTACCATGTAGCAAATGAAGATGAGTCTTGCGGCGAGAGCCCTTTTGTTCCGGTACAAGAGCCGACCCCAACTCCACCCGGTGAGGCCAATCAACCTCAGAGTTCTGGAGTCAAGCCACGCAAAAGGATGACGGCCCGACAGTACCTTCGGCTCTTCACCCCAAAACCCTCAGAAGGAGATACCTCGACACCAGCCGCTTCGGTTCCCACTAATGAAGCCGCTGCAGAAGAAGAAGAGGAAGAGGACCCTGAGGAGCGTGTGTGGTACACCACTAGCAACCCACCAACCGACGAAGAGTAGGATGAGTGATTGAAGGATAGGATTCGAAGTACCCAGCCATAAGAGTTAGTCGTCGTAGCGCCGATTAGATTCTAGTGGCAAGTTGTTGATCTCTTTTTATGGTGTAAGCTGAACCAGGTTCTAGGTTTAACTTATCTTTTGGAGGCATGTAATTGGATATTAGGAGCTGCAATTTTGGTGCAATTGTAATGTTTATTTCACCATAAGGGTGATCTAAACCGCAGCCCATCTATGAACTATGTTGAATGTGTAATGCAATTGAGGATTGTGGTCGACCGCTCTTGCCATGTTGTGTGCCATGTTTATGACATACCTCGCTGTACCATAGTGCAAATGTTTTGCCTTCCTGGCTTCTTGAGTTGCCATCTCACTTCGTTGTCCGTTGATTGCAACAGGATGGCGTCAGGGACACGTGGTGCGGCCCGTGGTCGTCGTGAGCATGAGGAAGAAGTGCCACCTCCGCCCTAGCAACCAAATATCGCGGACCTGCTTGCAACGCAGAACCGAATTCTCGAGCAAATGGTGCGCAATCAAGGCGCAGCTGCTGGTCAAGCCCGCGGAGGCCTATCCGATTTCCAACGGACCCAGCCACCCGTCTTCGATCGGACTGATGACCCGTTAGAAGCTGACAACTGGATCCGGACGATTGAGAGGAAGCTTCAGTTGGCCCAATGCACTGAAGCTGATAAGGTCAACTTCGCCTCCCATTACCTCGAGGGAGCCGCAGCAGACTGGTGGGAGAGCTTTCTCGCCATGCAAGCACAAGGGCACGAGGTCACGTGGGCCGAGTTTCGAACCGGCTTCCGTGAGTTCCACATCCCCTCCGGAATCATGGTGCTGAAGAAAGAAGAGTTCCGCGATTTGCGCCAAGGCAAGAAGCCCATCATGGAATTCCTTCGAGAGTTCAATCACCTCGCGCAGTATGCCTCGCGTGAAGTGTCCACGGATGAAGATAAGGTAGAGAAATTCATGGGCAAGTTAAACGAGGAAATGCAAGCCAAATTGGCCACTGTCGACGTGGCCAATTTTCAACAGCTCGTGAACAAGGCTATCAAAGTGGAGGCAAAGGAACTCGCGCTTGACAAATCTCGCAAGCGTGACAGGGAAGCACAGAGAGTGGTCGCAAGTAGTTCCCAGAAGCCGCGGGTCTGGCAGCAGCAGCCACCCCGTCCAGCAGGGCAGTATCCACCAAGACCACAAGGATATCAACCCCGTCCCCAGGGAGGACATCCACAACCTCAGTTCGACCTCAGCAAAGTGAGGTGTTACAACTGTGGGAACATGGGGCATTTTGCCAACAATTGCATCCATCCACGTACGGGGCCCTCCTTTGCCCCTAAGGTGCAGCAAGGACAAACTAAAGGAGGACCCCAAGTCAGAGGAGCAGCCCCCATCAAACCTCAAGCACCGGGCCGATGGCAGAGTGAATCATGTCACAGCCGAGGAAGCGCAGGCAGCCCCGGAAGTGGTTTTGGGTACGCTTCCTGTTAATTCCACTCCTGCCGTTGTTCTCTTCGATTCTGGAGCATCGCATTCTTTCATATCTAGCAAATTTGTGCATGAGAACCATGTTCCAGCATCACATTGCATCCTCCCCTCCTTATTGCAACGCCTGGCTCGGAATTAAGGGCCGACTCTATCTGTGAGGGTGTTAAGATAGAAATTGGTGGGGAATCTTTCCTAGCCCATATGGTGGTCATCGGATCAAAGGGGGTTAGACATTATTTTGGGCATGAATTGGTTAGTCCAGCACAAGGCAAGGATAGATTGTGCCGAAAGGTCTGTTTCCCTTGTCACTGACTCTGGCAGGGAAGTGAAGTTCGTGTCGCCATCTCCCTCAGGGCATCTTTACGCCATGGACGGCATCCCGGACCCAGGAATGGAGCTTGTTCCAGTTGTGTGTGAGTACCCAGATGTTTTCCCCCGAGGAATTGCCAGGTATGCCCCCTGACCGCGCCGTGGAGTTCGTTATCGATCTTCCACCTGGAACCGCTCCGGTGTCAAGGCGACCCTATCGGATATCCCCGAAGGAGTTATTAGAGATGAAGAAGCAGCTCCAGGAGCTTGAGGAAAAGGGTTTCATCCGACCTAGCTCATCGCCGTGGGGTTGTCCTGGAATGTTTGTGAAGAAGAAGGATTCAAGCCTAAGGATGGTGATTGATTACCATCCATTGAACGAGCTCACGGTGAAGAACAAGTACCCTCTCCCCAGAATAGACGACCTATTTGACCAATTGACCGAAGCGTGTGTCTTCTCCAAGATTGACCTCAGGTTGGGCTATCACCAGATAAGGATAAGGTCCGAAGACATTCCGAAGACAGCCTTTACCACCCGATACGGGTCATATGAGTATACGGTGATGTCTTTTGGATTGACCAATGCCCCTTCCACATTTATGCAACTCATGAACTCAGTATTCATGGAGTATCTGGATCGATTTGTTGTCGTCTTCATCGACGACATCCTCATCTATTCCAAGTCTGAATCCGAGCATAAAGATCATTTGAGAATGGTGCTCGACAAGCTCCGTGAGCATCGTCTATACGCCAAGTTCTCAAAGTGTGAGTTTTGGAAGCATCAGGTTGAATTCTTGGGTCACGTATTGTCAGCTACAGGTGTTGCAGTGGACCCGAGCAAAGTGCAAGCCGTCCAAGACTGGAAGCAGCCTAAGTCAGTTACCTAGATCCGCAGTTTTCTAGGTCTGGCAGGGTATTACCGTCGGTTCATCGAAGGCTTCTCTTCCATAGCAAAGCCGATGACCGAGCTGTTAAAGAAGGACAAAGAATTTGTGTGGTCTGACAAGTGTGAAGCAAGTTTCCAAGAACTCAAGAAGAAACTAACCTCAGCCCCAGTGCTTACTCTCCCAGATGTTAACAAGGATTTCGAGGTTTACTGTGATGCTTCCCGGAACGGATTGGGCTGTGTTCTCATGCAGGAAGGCCGCGTCGTGGCCTACGCTTCACGTCAGCTGCGTCCTCATGAGGCCAACTATCCCACCCATGATTTGGAGCTAGCTGCCGTGGTGCATGCTCTCAAGATATGGCGACATTACCTAATCGGTAATCGTTGCGAAATCTACTCGGACCATAAAAGTTTAAAGTACCTTTTCACTCAGCCAGATCTGAACCTTCGTCAAAGGAGATGGCTGGAACTCATCAAGGATTATGACTTGGGTTTAAACTATACCCCCGGCAAAGCTAACGTCGTGGCCGATGCTCTTAGTCAGAAGTCTTATTGCAACAACACCATGATCATGGAGCATCAACCACCCCTTCATGAAGAATTCCAACGACTCAATCTGGAGATGGTTGAGCAAGGTACCCTCGCCACTCTTGAAGTAAAACCATCCTTAGAAGACCAAGTCAAGGCTGCCCAAGCTCAGAATGCCGTATGCAGAAGATCCGGGAGAAAGTGAAGAATGGGACAGCGACCTGCTTCACCGAAGACAAGGATGGAGTACTGTGGTTTGGAAAGCGACTCGTGGTGCCCAAGGATCAGGAACTAAAGAACCTAATTCTCCATGAAGCTCATAACTCCCCATTAGCCATTCACCCTGGCAGCACCAAGATGTACCAAGACCTTCGTCACAAATTTTGGTGGACCCGAATGAAGCGGGAGATCGCTCAATATGTTGCCGAGTGTGACGTGTGCCGCCGAGTGAAAGCCGAACATCAGAGACCAGCAGGCCTACTTCAACCACTCCCTATTCCCAAGTGGAAATGGGAAGAGATTGGTATGGATTTTGTGGTAGGTTTGCCGAAGTCCCCGAAGGGCAATGATGCAATATGGGTGATTGTCGATCGCCTTTCCAAAGTCGCTCATTTCATCCCGGTGAAGAGCACACATAAGGTGAGTCAGTTAGCAAGGTTGTACATCGCCCGAATCATTTGCCTCCATGGTGTTTCCCAAGAGAATCATTTCGGATAGAGGCACCCAGTTCACCAGCCGATTCTGGAAATGCCTACATGAAGCTATGGGAACTTCTCTATCCTTTAGCACCGCTTTTCATCCTCAAACCAGTGGTCAGGTTGAACAGACAAATCAGATCCTTGAAGACATGTTGAGATCGTGTGCACTCACGCTGGGTTCCAATTGGGAAGACTGCTTGCCATATGCAGAGTTCGCCTACAATAATAGTTATCAGTCTAGTCTCGGTATGGCACCCTTTGAAGTACTTTACGGAAGAAAGTGTAGGACTCCCTTGAACTGGTCCGAGACCGGCGAGAGGCAGTTCTTTGGACCTAATCCAATTGAGGAAGCCGAAGATTTGGTTCAACTCATCCGAGAACGTCTTCGTGAAGCTCAGTCCAGGCAGAAAAGTTATGCCGATCCCCAGCGCCGAGAAGTTACCTTTCAGATTGGAGATAGTGTGTATCTTAAGGTCACTCCATTCAAAGGGGTCCGCCGCTTTGCAATGAAAGGAAAGCTAGCTCCTAGTTACATCGGTCCTTATCGAATCCTAGCCAGACGAGGAACCGTGGTGTACCAGTTGGAATTACCTCCAGAGCTATCTCGGATGCACGATGTCTTCCATGTGTCCCAGCTCAAAGCTTGCCATCGAATTCCCGAGATGAAGATCAACCCTGAAATCGACGTGGTACATGAAGACCTCTCTTATCGAGAACATCCGGTGTGTATTCTCGATGAGATGGAACACAAGACTCGAAACTGCACCATCAAATTCTTCAAGGTACAATGGAGCAACCACACTGAAGATGAAGCCACCTGGGAGCGCGAAGAATGGCTCCGGACCGAGTTTCCAACCTTGTTTGTCGATCGTTAGAGATCTCGGGTTGAGATCTTTTTAAGGGGGGTAGGTTTTGTAATACCCAATTGTAACGGAATAGATAATTGCTCCGCATTCATGCATACATGGCATCATCACCACCCACACCTTATTTAAACTTAGTTTTATATCAACTTCATTTTATAGGATATGTTAATATCTCATCCTCGGTGGATATGTTAACAAACACCAATCAACTTATTCGAAGTATCGGACTTCGATAGTAACATTAACAAGTGGTGGGGCCCGTGAACCCCGTCGATGAAGTCCTCTACTAACCTTCATTCCCCCTTCCTAAAGTTTCCCCCAACAGGCAACATGGAATAATAGCTCAATCGAAGACGTCCGAGGGGAAAACCCTAAAGTGCCGAAGGAACTAGGGTTAATGAAAAAGGGAACCAAATATGGATGAAAACTTGTCAAACCTTGGGAATAGGCTCAAATGTGAAAGGTTCAGCTCCATGCCAAATTTCAGAAATTTTGGAGCACCCTAAGACCTAGCCCTAGTTCAAACCGTCGAATTAGGTCAAACCCTAGGTTTGAACTAGACCCCTGTTCAAACCAGCTCCAAATTGATTCAAATTTCTACAGTAGAGCCCAAATAAAGTTTAGAATCCCCTGTAAAATTTCATAATTTTTGGAGCCAGTATTGCACATAAAATGACACACATACACTCTCTGTCGCCAGATAAAAGAAAAGAGAAAAGAATAAAGAAAAATGGAGAAAAGGCCGAGGCCTACTGGGCCTCCCCGGCCGGCCCAATTCCTCCCGCCGGCCTTCCCCCTCTCTCCCCTGCGCGCGGGACCCGCCTGTCGGTCTCCCCCGCGCCTCCCCTTCCTCTGGACCGTGGGGCCCGCCTGTCAGGGCGGCGCCTCCACGTCGCTGCCGTCGAGCGGCCGGGGTGGGCGGTGCCCCCGCTCCGACCAGCCCCCCCGTGACCGCGCCACCCCCTTAAATGCCCCCCCACTCGGACAGTCCCCCCGAGCCCCTGGGAACCCTAACCCCCTCCCCCCTTGCCTCTTCTCCCCGAGCCGCCGCCGTCTTCCTCAGCCCCGACCGCCGCCTCCGACGAGCTCCAGCAGCCGCCGTGGTCCTCCGCCGCCTCCCATTTCACCCCCCCCCGAGCTCCGCTTCTCCCTCCTCTAACTCCACCTCCTCTTCCCCTCGCAGGACCGAGCCCCGAGAAGCCCCCCCGACGAGCCACCGGTCGCCGACGCCTCTGTCTTCGTCGCCGTCGCCTCTCCAGTCCCCCACAGCCTCCCCGCGCCGTTGCAGTCGTCTTAGGGTGAGCCGCCGCTCCTCCCCACCGAGCTATCGAGGTCGCCGCCACCCCTAGCCCCCTTCGGCCTCCTCTCCGGCGAGAGCGCCGCTGCCGGCCTCGGCTCCGGCCGGGTCCAGGAGAGAGAGAGATGAGGGAAAGGGGAGAGAGAGAGAGGAGCCGCGTGGCCTCTTCTGATTGGGCCACGCGTGCTCGGGTATGGCCCACTGGTCAGTAGGGTTAGGTTATGTGCTGGAAATTTCGGGTGGGTTTTCTCGGGTACGCGTAGGAGTTGTAGATTTGAGCTGGGTAACGTTCGGGTACGCTTAGCAATTACGTCTTCGACTGATTAGGGTTAGGTTTTGTATAGGTTTTGAACCGTAAGGCCAAATTTAAAAAAATTTATATGTCTGGAAAGCTCTTGAAATTCTCTACATTTTGGTTGGATCAAAAGTTAATTTTGAGTACATGCACAGTAGGTTATATAGGGTTGTTATCTAGCTCCCGTCGCAAATCCGTAAACCCTAACTTCGTGATCCTAGCCCCGATTTCGACAAGTTTTATATTTCCAGGAACCTCGCGAGATTTCCTACGTCAGAGAACAACTAGATTTCTAATATTGGCACATGCACAAGATATTGTCTAGGATGGTTACTTTGGCACCGTCGAGAGTCGGTAAACCCTAGGTTCGCGATGGTAGCTCCGTTTCTGACAAAATTGATAGTTTCGGAAACCTTGCGACACTCTCTATAGTATGGTCTAGTTAGATGCCTAACCTTGGCACATGCACCCTAGGTCCCTTTATAAAATGAGTTGTACCCCCTTTTCGTCGCAAGTTTGTCGATAAACCCTAGCTCAACGGTCGTAGCCCCAAATTGTACAATTCCAATTGCGCTAAACCCGTGGCTTGTATTACTTGTATTATACCAACATAACTAGTACGTTGCCATGTACTGTCATCGATTAAGTTAATCCTAGACTCCCAATTGCGACATAAAATATCATGCATGCATGCTTAGCATTCCATGTAATCTCTACAAGTTGAACCTAAGCCGTACAAATAGATAAAGTTTCTCGACATCCACTAACCACTGTACGGACATGCATCTAGCCTTACATCTTTCATCATGCATACATGCTGGGTTTCATATTCTTTTATTGTTTCTTTTCCGATGTCCGTGTTAATCACAACAGAGTCCGAAGAAGGTGACCACCAGGCTTACAGCTCCCCGCAAGATCAGGAACAACCCGACCAAGGCAAGCAGAGCTTGTTGCATTTCCTTCTTATCGTTGTTCCCATGCCTTATCTTATTATGTATGCGTGTGATGAAATGCTTGTGCAAATCGCTGTTTGGAATTTGCAAACTAGCATGTGTAGGAAGGGTCGCTCTGTCGAGAGTCTTAAGAGTTGCCCTAATCACCTAAATTTGTTCGAGTGGGATGCGAAAACTGAGAGGTTCACGGTGAATAAAGTTGGTATTTCACGACGCCAACCTGAGGTGACTTCATCGGGCATGATGAATAAAGTTGGTGTTTCGTCGTAATACAACCTGAGGTGACTTCACCGTGTTACCTGAGAGTCGAGGGGAGGTTCGCGGTGAATAAAGTTGGTATTCCACGACGCCAACCTGAGGTGACTTCATCGGGCACGATGAATAAAGTTGGTGTTTCGTCGTAATACAACCTGAGGTGATTTCACCGTGTTACCTGAAAGTCCAGGAGAGGTTCATGATGAATAAAGTTGGTATTTCGCGATGCCAACCTGAGGTGACTACATCGGGCACGATGAATAAAGTTGGTATTTCGTCGTAATGCAACCTGAGGTGACTTCATCGTGCTCCTTACCTGTTCGGATCGATTGGATTTGAATCATGAGCTATCTTGTTGGCTGGGATTGTCCTACCAGTAATGTTCATTCCCTTATGTTAGAGGTTTACCTGTATATTGTTACTCTGAGAAGCATTCATGTTTAATTGTTGTTGTACTAGTATGAGTAGGACATTTAATCAAGCACGAATAAGTCTTGCGAGTACGTTCGTACTCACCTAGGTTATTCCTAGAGCTTGCAGGTGAGCCGGTGGTCGAAGATTATTTCGACGATGCCTGAACTTGTGTTTCCTCGGTAGTGTTCGACTCATGGGTTGGGTTGTAGCTTTTGTTCGGCGGTCACTGTGCCGCTGTGGGACTCATTTACTGTTCTTCCGCTGTCGTTTAATTACTCCGTACTCGGATATGATTTCGGATATGACCGACTGATGTAATATGTTGTCCCATCGTGGTCTGTTATTAGTAATATCGTATTGTAGAGTTTTGCGATGATATCCGAGTGTTAGATCAGGCTGCCCCTGCACAATGTGTGAATGATATGAAGTGTACGGGTATGCCGTGAAGAGTCGAAGCCGTACCTTGTTCTACTAAGTCGAGCAGGTGTTGGTTGAGTGACCCGCTGGCTGAGATGCTGTGCCGGCCAGACAGGGTGTGGGCACGTTCTACCGGGCTTTCGAGCGACCCACTAGCCTCCGAGCTAGGTTAGGGTGTGGGTAGAACTGCCGGGCTCCTCCGACCTTGTTTGTCGTGGTAGGATTCGGGAACAACTCTGAACCTTCACCGGGTCATGGAATCGTATGTGGTTTCTGGGAAGATTGGTCGCTTTCGGCCGGCTCGCACGTGGCGGGTGTCGGATCGTTCCGCTTTGGTGCGTACGGTGCAGGTACCGTGCCACCGGGCTGACGAGTCCTTCGGTCCTTGGCGACTTCGCGTTCCCTTAATCATATGCAATTCCGGGTCCGTGACAGACATGATATTGTGCCCTTGCAGGAACTGTGTCAATAGTTGTTGGAAGAAAGCAAGTATTGTCCATGAACATTTAGTTTGCGATGGGTTTTTAGAAGGGTATAAGAGATGGATTTTCCATGGAGAGGCATCATCTTCTTTAGCACATCAAAACATATGTCATGAGGTTGGAATGGGGGACACTTCAGACATGGGTTCACAGATGGGTGATGAGATGTTTGACCTGCTTCATGATGTAGCATGTGGATTAGATGGAACAGGGGGTTTAGAGGGAGCTGATGATTTTCTTGAGGATCCATGTGAGGATGACGCTGAGGCTTTTTCTTGTTTAGTAGATGATTACAATGAAGAGCTTTACCCAGGGTGCAAGAGATTCTCGAAGCTAAGCTTTGTTGTCAAATTACTCCACACCAAATTTCTGGGAGGTTGGAGTGATAAAAGTCTTGACTTGCTACTAGGGCTGCTTATTGATGCTTTCCCCGAGGCCAAAATACCCAAAAACTTCTATGAAGCTAAAAAGATGGTTAGTTGTTTTGGACTCGGATATGATACAATTCATGCTTGTGAGAATGATTGCATATTGTTTAGGAAGCAGTATGAAAACACAGAAGTATGTCATAAATGTAAAACTTCTCGCTAGAAAACAACCAAGAATCTTGAGGGAAAATGTGCACACAAAGTTCCTCGAAAGGTTCTTCACTATTTTCCAATAAAGAAGAGGCTTCAACGGTTGTTTATGTCACCAAAAAGTGCAGCTGACGCACGATGGCATGATGAAGGGCGTATAAAGGATGGATTATTAAGGCATCCAGCAGATTCTTCGGTTTGGAAGGAGTTCGATTGCAAGCATCCAGAATTTGCTTTAGACAACCGCAATATCAGGGTAGCTATAGCTACTGATGGATTTAATCCATATAGATCTATGAATTGTAGCTATAGCATTTGGCCTGTTATTGTGATCCCACTAAACTTGCCCCCTTGGTTGTGTATGAAGCAACCAAATTTCATACTATCTTTGTTAATTCCTGGTCCAAATTCACCTGGGAAGGATATTGATGTCTATTTTGAACCACTAGTGGATGATATGTCAGAGATGTTTGAGGAGGGTATTTGGACATATGATGCTTTAGAGAAGAATTACTTTCAGCTATATGCTAGTATACTATACACCACTACAGATTTTCCTGGCTTAAATTATGTTGCTGGATGTGTTACATCGGGCAAACTAGGCTGTCCACATTGCAATTCGCTTACTTGTTCTCTTCGATTAAAGAATGGTAGCAAGTCATGCTACATGGGTCATCGTCGGTTCTTAGATGCAAATCACAAATTCAGATTTGATGAAGCAACTTTTGATGATGTTGTAGAGTTAAGGCCACCACCAAAACCACTTACGGGAGAACAAGTTTGGGAGCAAGTAAAGGATTTGCCTCGGAATTTTGGAAAGGACCCAACCAAGAAGAAAGGAGGGAGAAAGTCTAAATCTGGAAAGGGCCCAAACAAAAAGATAGGGAAGAAAAAGTCCAAGTGCAAGGTTGGTGAGAGAAAAATAATTTGGAACAGGAGATCTGTTTGGTTTAACCTTCGATACTGGAAAGACTTGTTGCAACCACATAACTTTGATGTCATGCACATTGAAAAAAATGTATGTGATAACATCATTAACACACTTTTGGGTATAGATGGTAAATCCAAAGATAATTTGAACTCCCGCAAGGATCTCGAACTACTAGGTATTCGAAAAGATCTTCACCCCATACCAGTAGAAGATTCATATTATTTGCCTCCTGCACATTACTTACTGCCTCCTGAAGAGAAAAAACTATGTTGTCAACTTCTTGGAGGAGTCAGATTCCCATATAGTTGTGCAGCTGACATACGTACGCATGTACGTGTTAATGAGAGAAAAATAATTGGGCTAAAGAGCCACAACAATCACATCCTTTTGGAAAACTTGCTTCCACTATGTCTAAGAAAGACATCATTACCTGATGGAGTTATTGCAGCATTGATTCGTGTGAGCAACTTTTTCAAGCAAATTTATTCTCCTGTCATTCGCATAAGTGATATGGAAAAGCTAGAGATGGAAATAGCTGAGACGCTAAGCATTCTTGAGACAATATTTTTACCATCTTTTTTTGATATTATGGTTCACCTAATGGTACATCTTCCTGCCCAAGCGAGGCTTGCTGGTCCAGTACATCTGCGAAGCATGTGGGCAATAGAAAGGTGATTTTTGAAAACTGATTGTTCATATCAAACATATCTACACAATTTATAATCTGATATAGATAGTGTCCCTAATGTATAGGTTCATCATGAGTTTAAAGGGGTATGTACGGACCAAGAGTCATCCTGAGGGTTCAATCGCAGAGAGCTATTTATTTGACGAGAGCATGACTTTTTGCTCTCGTTATTTAGAAGGCTGTGAGACTAGGTGTACTCGAATGGGTAGAAATGATGAAGCTAGATGTGATGAATTATCTTGTACCATGCCATTCTTCCAGAAATTGGGTCGAGGTTTGGTTGGCAAGTGTACTGTGACCTTGGACTACATCTCATGGCTGCAAGCACACAGATATGTCTTATTTAATTATGACCATATTGGTCCATACCTTAGGTGAGTAATACCAATCTGGTGTATTATTCATGGTGGTTATCAGTTCATACACTAAAACTATCATGTTTAACCATTGCAGCAAACATCTTGAGTACTTATCTTCACTTGGTCATGACAGTAGTAGAGATATCAATGAAATTCATCATGAGAAGTTCCATGAATGGTTCACGTTTCATGTGGAAGAGTTAGTTGTGAAGGGAGAGAATGTTCCTGAAGAGATTCATACTTTAGCTAATGAGCCTTTACTAGTTGCAACTAAGTACAGCAGTTATAGTATAAATGATCGTAGGTACCACACTAAGTTCTACGATGAGGGTAGGTCTGTCCAATGCAGTGGCGTGGCTTTAGTCACACAAACCTCAACTTTCTCAACTGGAAAACAATAATTTTGTTGTACAAAATAAGATCTATTATGGGTGTGATAACAGAGATAATTGAGCTGGATTACAGACACAAAGGAAATATCGTTCTCTTCAAATGTGACTGGGTAAAAGATAAGGGGGTAATAGTTGATAAATTTGGCATCACAGATGTGAACTTCAAGCATTTAAATATTGGTACCAAGCCAAGTGATGAACCTTTCATTTTGGCATCTCAAGCAAGCCAAGTATACTATGTTGAAGATCCTCTTGATAAGAATTTGTGTGGTGTAGTTAAGAGAAAGCGACAAGGCATTTATGATATGGCTGAGGTACAAGATGAAATTTTAGAGTCTGGAAATGAACATGTGGTGACATACCCTGATCTAGATGGTAATGTACACATTGCTATTGATGGAGATGTGCCGCGTACTAGGTCGGACATAGATGGAACACTTGTTCCAAATAAACAGCGGAAGTATGTAATTTTTCCCTTTTATAAACTACTCTCTTTGTTTTGCTTTTGCACATCGACTTTGCTGTCTTTATATATAATGTAGTTACTTGGAAATATAGCAGTACATCATATGTTTGCTAATTCAAATAAGTTATTAATGCAGGGAAAAAAATGTCAAGCGCAGGAGGAAGAGTGTATATGATGACACTACAAGGGAAGAGAGGGTTAGGAAAAACAATAAAGCACTGCAGGCTCTCATTGAGAAAAGAGAGGAATATATGGAGCTTTTGAACCAGTTGGTGCCATGGAGTGGAGGGACAACCTGAAGCTAGATATTCACAAAAAACAAAAAGAAAGAAATTGACTCACAATCCTTCACTTGGATATCCAAACCTCCGGTCTAGGACAACAAAATCTGGTGCAGCACCTCTTGTCGAAACACAAGGTGAAGATGTTCATGATGCTGGGAACCAACAAGAAACCCAAGGTGAAGATATAGAGCATGAAGATATAGAGCATGGTTTTAATAACAGTGCTGACTACCTACCAGAAGACGATATTGAAGATGATGATTCCTTAGAAGAAGATGAAGGTACTTTTTTTGATTAGCTCATGGCATGACAATTCTTATTCACTGATATTTATGTCCCATCTAGATCCTGTGCAAAGTGATGGACAAAAGAATAAGAGAGGAGGAAGGAAATACACTAAAAAACACAATATCTGGAATAGGGGAAATCAGCCACCAATCCGGTTAGAAATCAACGAGCATGGACAACCTATTGGAGATAATGCTGCAGAATTAGCTAACTTCATATCAACTACCATGAAAAAATGTGAAGAGATGTCACTTGCACACAAGGATTGGAGGTTGGTTGCACCGCACCAGAAGTTGAAGTTGTGGAACGACACAAAGGTATTGCCAATTAATTAGCACGCTACATTTTCAGAAGTGTGGTTTAGGTCTAATTGTGTACCTATTTTTCAATCAGTTATTCTTTGATGTGGATGAAAGAGTCATGGACTGGGTTATGGGTACTGCTGCCAAGAAATGGAGGGATTTCAAGCTGATTTGAAGGCAAAACATTATGATGAGACAAAAACTGACAAGGAACTTTTTGCTGCCCGTGGTCCTAGAGTTAATAAGAAGGATTGGAGGTGGCTTATCAAAACATTGGAGAACTCCACTCGCTAGAGTAAGCATAAGGTCCTCATGCATATTCTTTATCTTCATATATCTCTTGCTTACTATTTTGTTTACAGGATCGCAATCAGAGAGGAAAGATAACCGTGCAAAATTATCTGTAATGCATACATCTGGTAGCAAGAGTTTTGCTCGGCTCGGACATGAATATGTAATCCTTACACTTCTTATCATTGTTTCAGAATGTTCTTTTTTTATTCTGCTAGTACCGTCACAAGATTTTATTGATTGTAGTTCTGCATTTATGTGAGAGTAGTACGAAGAGAATGGTGTGGTGCCCCGTAGGGATGAATTATTTATCATAGCACACACTCACAAAAAGGACCATCCTACAAAAGGAGGCCATCCTACAAGAGGAGCAGCAGATAAAATTGTAAGTTAGTTTGCTTATTTCATGGGTTATTTTTTATCATAGTTGCTTAGTGGGATGCCTTGTGGGGTTCACCAAATGCAACAAAGGTATGTCATACTTACATTCTAGTGAACATATTATACATCCTGCAGGAAAATCAAGTATTTATTAGATAATTAAATAGCACTTTTATACTGAAAGAAAAAGAAAAAGAATATGAGCAATTCAAGTATAAACTAGAAATTGTATCCATGTGAATTTAATGAGTGTTTATTTGCTTATTTAGTATTACTTCTATACAAGCTACTCAATGATCCAACTCGATTGGTATTGTTTAATTTGATTTTTCAATTATGTTTTCGGTATTTCAGAAAGAGCTCGAGGATGCAGCCATAAAACATCCAGAGTGGACCGAGAAACCTTACAGCAAGGTGACCTAATGTCACGCGTGTGTGGAAAAGAAAGGAATGGGTATGTTCGCTCCATTGGTTTGGGACCAACTCCAGGAGATTTAGAAATGCCTGGAACACAGAAGTATAGATCAACCAAGCTCCAAATGGCTCTCGAAGGTCGCCGACAAGCCGAACTGGAAAACCAACATCTATCGACCCGCCTAGATGAACTTAGTCAACAGATGGCAGAGCTTAAAGAGTTGTTTCTTGCTAGTTCTCAAGCATCGCGTAATGCACATGTGAATCCACGATATGCATTGAATTCTCCACAGCCTGAGGTACAATATAACAAACATAATTATTATAGTTTCTTCGGTGAAGAAAAGGAAATTTATTTCTTGTTTGTATTGGCTTTCCTAATAGGGTCAACAAGCTGGAAGTGACAATAGTGATGATGAGTCCATGTCTTCAGGAGACATACTCTCTCGTGAGGTACACTACTTAACAGACAAAGATCATCTGCTTTGACATTTAGAAATTTGTATCAAATGACTTGCTAAATTGGACTTGCAGACAGCGAACAGGGTAGCCCCAAAACAAGGGCATGTAGTAAGCTTTCTCAGATATAACTATTTGTTGGTTTATTCCTCATACAGAACTCAATCAACAAATTCAATGATAACCTGTTTGTTTCAGGGTGGAAAAGAGGTCATATTGTACTCTTCTGTTCGACCATATGACGTCCCGGTTGCAAAGGCTACTGTCCTATCAACGGACCGCAAGACAATAGTGGGGGTGCTCGATTGGGCTCTGAATATTGTGAAGTCGTGGTTAATTATGTGCTCAAAAGGGATGCTCAACTTTTCCGTCCTAATGGGGATATGAAAGTCATGGCTGATGCTCTTGGGAGATCTATTGCGTGGGCACATAAGCATGTAATGAGACATATTAATATTTATTCCACCCACAATTTGCTTGGTTAGTAGATATAGTTGAACCTATGCGATTGCAGATGAAAGAAGATCGAAAAACCTCAAAGCCATCACAACATCAGGCTGGGCGTGATCCTTGCAGGTAAGACCATTTTTAGTTAGCTTTTATCCTCGCAGATTAACTATGATGTGAATTCCAGATTAACAAACAAAAATAAGTAGAGGAGATTAGTCTGCGTTCAAATCTTAGTGGCTCACAGTTAACACTAGAAAGCCTGCTCTATAGGACTTGCAAAACTATATTACTTGAGAATATACATCAACTGCATATTGTACTCGAAGTGTATCAACATCTTATTAGAGCACTAAGCTCCTTCAAAGGCTGATTCAAAATAGGAAATTGCCATTGCATAGTGTACCATTGTTGTATTACCATCCCATATCATTTAAATGGAGTCAAGGGAAGTCAGATGCCCACAACTATCAAGCTCCAGCCTACAGCTAAATTGGTTCAGGTTCAACCTCACCAGAATAAACATATTTAAAATAATGGAAATCTGCTAAAGATTAATGATTGAGTAAGCAGATTAATTTGTATGCAATGTACATATGAAGTTACGAAGTGTAACAAGATGACATAAAGTCCACGGTTGGATTGATATTTCTCGGTTTGGAGGCTCTACTGGTTCCATCTCTTTCCTGAGGGAAACAAGAATTGCTTTCTAAAACATAAATTACAACATAAGAGATGCAGGCTCAAACTCATGCATTTATCCTTGAATTTTTGTCATGCTGACATAATCAAATCTGTTTGTGCTCATGCTAATATCATCAAATGTACAAGTTCAAAATATTTAAGCAAGCCTCGTCATTTCCGGTTGAAAATTCGTAGCATGATCTACAGCTAGTTCAAAGATATTATACTATGTAGTATTAACTGAATTGTCGATGTTTTTCAGGTCCAGAACACAAGACCTTTGAAGTTACCAATTGCTGGAGTTGTCTCCATTTTGCCAATGATCGTGGCATAATGTTTTGTAGTTGGCCATAGCTCTTCCCTGATCTAAACTAGTGGATATTTTGTACAAATGATGGACTGCTATATATTCCAGTATGAATTTTAATATTTTGTACAAATGATAGACTGCTATTCCAGTATGATGAATTGTAATGATGGACTGCTATAAATGGTAGTGCTTCTATTGCGAAACATGAATTCAATCCGTGTCTCATCTATATGTATGCTCATTTGTCTGAAGAATCAAATAGTTATTGTGAATGAAAATGCATAATTTATTTTGATCTCGAGCTGAACAAACTGAATCTCATCTGCCGGGATTTTTCTATGGGGGCAACTCCATTGCCGGTAATCTAGATTACTATCGGGAAAGGATTAACTGCCGAGAAAGCAAATAACTGCCGGGAAATAAACTATTTGCCGGCAATTCTTTGATTAACAACGGTAGACTATCTGCCGCGAAAACTATAACTGCCGGGAAAGATCTTTCCCGTCAGCACTTTCTAGGGCGGTTTTTAAGTGCCGGCAAAAATATTTCCAGGCAGTTGACCTGCCCTCAAGTATATATTTCCCGGCAATTGTGAATGCCCTCTATAATAGGTCATGGTGTAGTGATATCATGAACCAGATCACAGCAAAACAATCATCCACACATATCAGCACATGATCATGACAGAATGGCATAGTTCAGAACATAAAGTAAACTGCATCATTTCAGAAGAGACAGAGTGCTCAAGACATAAGAAATCAGAATGAGAGCAAGTCTTGATACACAGCAAAATTCTCCACTCCCCCTAGATCTCTCCCTTATATAAGCTACCTCTCCCTAAAGCTCTTCTCCTTCTACACCTCTCCCCTCGCATCTCTCCCCCTTTGCCACTAAGATACCAGAAAGGGGTAAAGGAAAAGAATCTTCAGGTTGGCTTGGACCTCAAGAGTTGAAGAACTTCTGAGAGTTGAGTCTGCATTTGATCAACCTTCATGTGCAGACTGGTCACTTCTTCTCGGAGCTAGCAATTCTCTTTGCGTAGAGCAGCAAATTGAGTAGGCATGACCTTGTTTTGGTAAGCTCTGGCAGCTGCTTGAGACATCAGGGAGGAGGAGAGATAACCATCATCGGCTACCTGTGTCACAGATACTAGCTCAGCTGGGTTAGCTGCAGGAATATCAGCTGTGACACCAGTGGGTACTTGTTGATGAGAGCTATGGTCTTGAGGTGGCATTTGAGTTGCTGTTGGAACAGCTATGTCACTGGGAACTGGCACAGCTGTTGTATCTGAAATATCACCAAAGAGAGCCGGAACAGCAACTTCATCTGGATGATCATCAGCTTGAGGTCTGAGCTGAGTCTTGGATGTCTTGACAGAAATATCAAACTCTAACTCAGGTAGACCTGTTCTCTGAAGAATCATGTGCATGATATATGAGCCATACCTCAACTTTGCTTTCTTGTCTTTCTGCACTGCAACTATTTCATAAAAAATGAATCTGGCAATGTCAAAATGTTGATTCTTTGCTATGTGGACCAGCACCTTGCCAGATAGGGGAATAGATTGCATCTGTGTTTCCTCCTTTGGGTTGAATGGTAACATTGAGGATCTTCACAAGATGCTTTGCAGTGATTGTAATGCCCTTGAAGTATACAAGATCTGCTGAAGCATTTGCAGGGAAGGAGAAATTCCTTGGATATAATTTTCTTCTCACTTCATTTGGAACTGGCTCCAATCTGAAAAGATTTGGCATATTGGGCTCCACTGGTGCTCCAAACAGGCTGTTGAATTCTGGAGCAGTAATGGATAGGAGCTGGCCTCTTGTCCTCCAGATCATGATGTCTTGATTTTCTTGTTCTACCCACACCGTGGCATAGAACTCTCTGATTACTTCTGGATCATAGCCTAGTTGTAGATTGCTCAGGAACTCAAGACCTACTGCTTGAATCAGAGATGGAAGAGCATGCAACCTCGAGTCTGAGAGAGCATCCCAATCAATGGCTTTGCAATCAACAATTCCTTTAGCTGATAGGATTTCATGATAGACCCTCTTCTATTTGTCATTGTGAAACCTGGGGTCAGAGCAAGCTGATTCAATATACTCCTTGTCAGCTGAGAAATATGGACAGGTTGATCTCATCTTGATGTAAGCACTGGAGCTGAGAGATGCAACCTTGCTCTTTGACCCCTTGGGGTCACACTTGGGTATCTTCTTCCAAGCAGATCTGGGCAGGAACTCCATTTGTCCTTGCTCAGTTCTCAGAGCAAAGGAGAATACATAGCTGTATTTGGATTCCAAGTCCTCCTCATCACCAGAATTTTCTGGAGAACTGTCCTTTTGTTCAGCCTCTGTTACTGCCTCTTGTTCTGACTCTGAGCTAGAGGAAGTTTCTTCAGCTACATACTCTTTGTCAGAGTTTGATCGAGGCTCCCTTGCTCTTGGAGAGGTCACAGAAACACCCCTGCCATCATCTGATAAGCTCTTAGAGCTTTCTTCTTCTTCAGCTGAGTCACTTGCCTGTGCCACAGGTGGGGACTGAGAGAGATGAGCAATAGGTGAAGTGACCCTCGGTGTCAACTGGCTGTGACACTGATGGCAAAGACAGTTGTGGAGCTTGCACTCGGGCATCTGCTGCCTGAGGCACAGTTGGTTGAGATAGCTGTGGAGATGAAGTCTGAGCAGCTTCTGAAGGTTTATCTGTCCCAGCCTTGGGTGATGATGTTGTGGGTGATGATGTTGTGGGCGCATGGACCTTTTCTGCAGCTTGTTCCTCTGTCTCAGAAACAAGGAACTGTGAAGGAGATATTGGTCTATGCACATCCAAAGATGAAAAAGTCTCAGTACTGATTAAGCTGGAACTCTTCTTCCTTTTCTCTGATAGGTGTGCATGCTTGCTTTAGCTGTGTCAGCCACCTGTGCCACAGGTGGTGACATCTCCTTCTTTAACTCCTTTAGAGCTTCCTGTTGTTGAACCAGCTGATCTTTTAAAGATGGTTTGGAGCTCTGTGAGGTTTCAGAGATGATTGTGACCTCTATATCTGACTGCTTCTTAGCTTGAGGCTCATCAGAGATCACTATAGTTTCAGATCTCCTCTTCCTGAAATTTGATTTGGGCAAGTCTTCAGATTCTATTCTGAGTTCAGGAGACAGCAATTGTCGCTTGAGTCTGATTTCCTCCCTTAGAGCGCTCCTAGCAGGTCCTATGGGGAGGTCCTTCATTTTAGCAAACAGCTCAGTCATCTGTTGAAGAAGATGATGATCCCTGGCATCGGAACAGCGAATCTCAAAGGGTTTTGATGCTGGGGCTGATTTAGAGTTGTAAGAGATCATTTTCTGCTTCTCAAGGATTTGCTGTTTGAAGTCATTTTTTGGCAGATGCTGAGGTGGCTGCCTGCATCTGAAAATGCAAATTTGCAATTTCTCTCAAAAGGACCTTATCTGCATCTGTAGGCTCTGGGATAGCAAAAGAGATTGACCTAGCCTGTACTGATAATTGAAGATTCTTAGCAGAGTACAGCTCAAGAAGTTGCTTCTTTACTTTCTCATCTGTTGCTTCATTGATCTGTTGAGAGAGTTTGTCCATCTCCTCTAGAATGAGCTTGTCATTCTCTAAGTCTACTTCAGACATTTGTGGTTCAGAAACAGACTCTTGAATTGAGAGTGTGCCTCTTGGCAACACCACATTTTCAACTGAGGTCTTCTTAACCTTCCTTACTGCTTGCCTGGGCTTCTTGGCAGTTGTCTTGCTCAAAGATAACTGATCAGCATCTGATGAGGGTCTTGTCCTCTTGGATAAAACTAGTTGTACTAAACTGGACTGACCAGCTTTAGATGCTGCAGCAGCAGCTTTCTTCTCAGCAACTTTTCTTTGCCTGTAGGCTTTCTGTTGAGCTCTTCTTCTCTAAAGAGCTTCCTCTCTCTACCTAAGCCTCTCCCTCTCTTGATCAGAGTCTAAGATAACAATTTCTCTGCTTGACTCTTCGGGATCTGACCATTTGAGACCACTATCCTCTCTTTCTGAACCTGAAGACATATGTAGAAACGAGAAAGATGAGGAAGAATAAGAAAAGAGGTTCTCCCAAATGCAGAAGATAGTAGCTGTGTTGGCCACCTGTGTGAGGACAAGGTGACACAGGTGAGGACTTAGAGCCAAACTAAAGATCTCTGCCCGTTGAATAGGCATACCTGTGTGACAGGTGAGACCATAGCGGTGACACAGCTACGCACGGAGGCGGAAGGCAGATACATGAAAACTAGGGTTAACAAGATTTTGCCCCTAGGTTTCGAGCTAGATGAGTTCAGTAAGCTAAACAAAAGCTGAACCAACCCTAATTAAGGACAATGCGCTACCGAATTAAGTTCTTGAGCGATTGCATTGACATGAGGCTAGGTTTAAACACAAGAAGGGTTGGCTGATGCTTATTTGATCGAAAACTTTGCAAGGTACGGATGAAACGATGCTGAAGCACCTCGGAAAGCTTCTCTGACGAGTTGAAAATCTTTGGTAGGACGAAAACCGCGATTTCAACAAAAACTCGAGAAATTGGCGCTCAGCAGAAGTTTGGGGTTTTAGTGCTCGAACAGGGTTTTCTGGGAAACGTGAGTTCCTTTATATAGGCCAAAGGGTTTTAAAGTGGCTGTGTCACAGCTGACTAAATGATATGTGACACAGGTGAGTTAAAAGAGTCCCTATGACCTATGGATTTCAAAAGAATTCACCTGAGACACAGATGGATGACTCAGATGACAAGTTTTTCATCTAGAACACCAGGATAGAGAGAATTTGATAAGAGAGAAAGCACTTGAGCACTATCAGAGGGTCCTTCTGAAATCTTCACAATGTCAGTTTTCCAGAAAATCAATCAAGCAAAGCCAAAACTGACAACAGTTGATTAGAAAATCTAGATAGGATTGGAAAACATGCACACAAAAGATGTGCATAAACAGCTCAGCGAAAACTCTTAACTCAAGGCATACCTGTAACACAGGTAGGTGACGCAGATGAAAAAACATAGACAGCATAAACGATATGAACATATGAGCTAGACACCAAGCAAACATTTTGTAGCAAGTTTGAGACATCAATGATATTCAATTCACTCCTCAGAGCACAGAACCTAGTCTCATCTAAAGGCTTGGTGAAAATATCAGCTAATTATTTTTCAGTCCTTACATGGCATAGATGTATATTTCTTTTCTCCACATAATCTCTTAGGAAGTGGTGTCTCACTTCTATGTGTTTGGATCTTTGGTGGTGTACTGGGTTGTTGGCTAACTTAATTGCACTTTCATTATCACAGAAGAGGGGTACTTGATTAAAAGATATGTTAAAATCTTTCAAGGTCTGCCTCATCCATAATAATTGAGCACAACAACTACCAGCAGCTATATACTCAGCTTCTGCAGTGGAAAGAGCTACTGAGTTTTGTTTCTTGGATGACTAGGACACTAAGGAGTGCCCTAGAAATTGATAAGTACCTGAGGTGCTTTTTTGGTCAATCTAACACCCTGCATAGTCACTATCAGAATAGCCAACTAGCTCAAAATTTGCACCTTTGGGGTACCACAAACCAAACCCTGAAGTTTGAATCAAATATCTCAGAATCCTGTGTACTGCCACTCTGTGACAATCCTTAGGGTTAGCTTAGAATCTAGCACACAAGCATACACACAACATAATATCTGGCCTAGATATACATAAGTATAACAAAGAACCTATCATGGATCTAAATTCTTTCTGATCAATAGATTTACCTTCAATGTTCAAGTCCAGATGACCATTAGTTTGCATGGGGGTGTGAATAGGCTTTGCATCCTTCATGCCAAACTTGGTGATGATGTCCTTGGTGAACTTTTCTTATGAGATGAATGTCTCTTCCCTGAATTGTTTGATTTGAAGTCCGAGGAAGTACTTGAGTTCTCCATCTAAAGACATCTCAAACCTCTTGGTCATCATCTTGCTAAACTCATTACCCATTGAACGGTTAGTACTACCAAATATTATGTCATCGACATAAATTTGGCACGCAAATAAGTCATTTCTATTTTTCTTAGTGAATAGAGTTGTGTCTACTAAGCCCATTATAAATCTATTTTTATCAGAAATTATTTCAATATATCATACCATGCTCTAGGTGCTTGTTTTAGGCCATAAAGTGATTTGTGCAATTGTAGACATGATGTGGTTTGTTACCATCTTCAAAGCCAGGTGACTGCTCAACATATACTAGTTCAGAAAGTTTACCATTTAGAAAGGCTGACTTCATATCCATTTGGTAGAGCTTGATGTTATGATGAGCAGCATATACAAGTAGAATCCTGATGGTTTCAAGTCTTGCTACTGGAGCAAATATTTCACCAAAGTCCAGACCTTCCACTTGAGGAAGCCTTGAGCAACTAGTCTGGCTTTGTTCCTCACCACCAGTCCATTTGTGTCTTGTTTGTTCCTGAGGACCCACTTGGTTCCAATGACATTGTGGTCAAGGGGTCTTTCCACCAGGAACCAGACTTGATTTCTTTCAAACTGGTTCAGCTCTTCATGCATGGCATTTATCCAATCAGCATTCTTGAGAGCTTCATTTACAGTCCTGGGTTCAACACTAGAGACAAAAGAGTAATGTTCACAGAAATTTGTAATACGAGAACGAGTAGTCACTCCCTTATTAATGGCACCAATGATTTGGTCAACAGGGTGATCCTTCTGCAGCCTGCTGATCATAAGGGGTTCAGAGTCAACCACCTGTGTCACAGCTGTTGGTGTTGCCTGTGACACAGCTGGTTCTTCCTGCGACACAGCTGGCTGAGACAGGTCCTCTGCATCCAGTTGATCATTGGCTGGGTTGTACTCGAACTCGATGTCTTGCTCTCCAGTGTCTTCACACAGTGGTGGAGCAGGTGGTTCATGATCACTTTGTGAGGCAATTTCCTCCTTGACAGTAGGTCTGATCTCACCAGTGGGTTTCTTGAGAATATCCTTGCTCCCTACATCATTAGTAACTTGCTCTCCTTGAGAGCCATAAGACTCATCAAAGTCCAGATCTATAGATTCTTCAACAACCTTTGTGAAGGTGTTAAAAACTCTATAGGCATGGGAGTTAGTGAAATAACCAAGGAAAATACCAACATCAGATTTAGCTTCAAACCTAGAGAGGCGTTTGCCTTGTCTAAGTATGTAGCACTTACAACCAAATACCTTGAAGTATGAGACAGTTGGCTTGGGGTTAATGAGCAGCTCATATGGTGTCTTCTTGAGTAGTGGATGTAGATATAGCCTGTTGATGGAGTGGCAGGCAGTGTTGATAGCTTTAACCCAAAATCTTGGTGAAGTCTTGTACTTATTAAGTAGTGTCATTGCCATCTCTATCATGTTCTATTCTTCCTTTCCACTACATCATTTTGCTGTAGAGCATATGGACTTGAGAATTCATACTTGATTCCATGCTTGTCCAGAAATGCCTCCACCTTAGAATTCTTGAATTCACTCCCATTGTCACTCCTAACCTTGACCAGATTTACCTTCTACTCATTTTGCACTCTGACTATGAGATGCTTGAATTTCTTGTAAATCTGTGTCTTTTCCTTCAAAAAGAACACCCAAGTATAGCGAGAAAAATTATCTACAATAACAAAACCATACTTGTTACCTCCCAAGCTCTCATATGTAGTAGGACCAAATAGGTCAATGTGTATGAGCTCAAAGGAGTGGTGGTGGTCATGATGGTCTTGGGACGATGGGCAGCTCCAACTTGTTTGCCGGCTTGAAATGAACTGCAGGGCTCGTCCTTTTCAAACTTCACCTTCTCCAAGCCTATGACATAGTCATTTTTTCTTAGCTTGTTAAGAAGCTTCATCCCTGCATGTCCTAGCCTTGGCCATGAGGCACCATGGAGCTGCTGCAGGCTGTTTATTAAAATTAACAATGTACAATTTTCCAGACCTGCATCCTTTGAACACTTGTGAATCATCAGATAGTTTAAAGGCTATAACCTCATCAGGATAGAAAGTGACTTTAATACCTGTGTCACACAGCTGTGACACAGACATTAGACTATAGCTTATCTGATCCACAAGCATAACATTTGATAATGGGTGATGTTCAAATATGGCAACTTTACCAATGTCATTTACCGTTCCCTTGGATTTGTCTGCATAGATCACATAATTGCTTGGCAGATTCTTATTGGTGATCTCTACGAACTCATCCTTGCCTCCAGTCATATGTTGTGTACATCCACTGTCCACAACCCAATCAGTTCTACTGGAGACAGTGTCCTGCAAGATTAGTTAAGAGACTTAGGGACCCAAACTTGTTCGGTTCCCTTAGTAGCTTTATCATAAGCAGAGACAGTAGTAATAGGATTTGCAAGTTTGTTTCTAGAGTTCACATCCTTAGCAATGGATGATATAACATGAATCCTCTTTGGCTGACTATCACCTATAACCTTAGGCATAAAAGTTAGTGAACGGTGCAAGCCACCTGTGACACTTGTATTCCCACAGCTGTGTAGGGTAGCAGTGACACAGGCAACAATAGCCTTAGGTACCCAGATAGCAGGTGACCATTTTCTCAGGTGCTTGCGACCCACATACTTGGTCACTATCTTGCCTTTTCTGTCCTTTTGCAGAACATAGAATGGGTTAGATGGAATGTTCACCACATTCCTGTTTTTTGCTTGTGACCAACAAAGTTGTTGTCATTTGTACCTGCCTGTCTCACAAATTTAGCTGCAAGATTAGGGTTAGTGATAGTAAGCAGTTTATTTTTGTTCATGACAGGAGTATAACCCAGGCCCTTCCGGCCATTGTTTTTCTTGAGCATCTCAGCTCTAATCATCTGATAGTTTTGCATGCCAATATTGGCAGTGCAAAGACCTTTCCTCATTAGCCTCTTAATTTCTTCAAACTCCTCCTTGAGCTTATTGTGCTCAACTGCATCTACAGAGTTAGTTACAATAAAGGTTGAAGCCTCATTGGAGTTATCAATTACAACACATGTGAATGTTAGGACATCTATGGGAGTAGCACAATTTAAGCATGTCTGAATAGTTGCAGGAGCAGGCAAGGATATAATATCAGAAGCAACAGGAGAGTTAGTATCATCAATGCATTTGGCATGCTTTGCCTTTAGCTCCTCATGCTCCCTGAGAAGAAACTCATGAGACAGCTTAAACTTGTCATGAGCAATTTCCAGGTTCTCCTGATCCAGCCTAAGGTTCTCCCTGTCATCCATAATCTCATCGCAGATTTCTCTGAGCTCTCTAAGCTTATCCCTTAGGAATATGTTCTCCTTTCTCTCCTTGCCATAAGGCTTATCTATTCTTTCCAAGATACCCATTAGTTCAGCAACCTTTGATTCTTTGGCCATTAGGCAAAGAGGAGCAGAGATGGATGACAACTGATCAGCCTTGGCATTGATGTTGGAGCTGTGTGACTTGGCTGTGTCACAGCTAGACATGTCAGTCATGCTGATGGCAATGCCTGCAACTTCTCCTTCCTCTTCAGATTCTTCCTCTGAGCCTGAATCATCAGATATCTAAGCTTGTCCAACATATGCTCTTGCAGTAGCTTTATTCTTGGCATAAGTTCGATGCTTGTTGTTGAAGGTCTTCTTCCTCCCATGGAAGTCTTTCTTCTTCTTGTATTGGCTGTTATCCTTCTTCTTGGCTGGACAATCAGCAGCAAAATGACCTTCTTTACCGCACTCAAAGCATTTGTTATCTTTGACCAGCTTCTTGCCTTTGAATCTGTCACTTGAGCCAAACTGCTTCTTCTTCCTATAAAATTTTCTGAAGTTTATTGTGAGCAGATTTAGCTCAGTTTCTTCTCCATTGGTCATCTCCTCATCCAGGTCTTCACTACCTTCACTTTCAGGTTGTGAAGCTGAGGCAGTAGTCTTCAATGCAACACTCTTCTTGAGTGAGGAGGATAGGCTGTGCTTGCTTTCCTGCTTGATCTCCATCTCATGTGTTAGTATCCTTCCTAACACTTCTGTGGGCTTCATCTGATCAAAGCCGTCCTTCTCTTTCAGCAGCAGTACAAGAGTTCCGTAGGACTTTGGCAGCACTGACATAAACTTCTTGATCACATCTTCATCATCAACTCGGTTTGATCCAAGTGTCCTTAGCTGATTTGTGATGATGGTGAGTCTTGAGAACAGGGAATTTATGTCTAGATATTTCTCTTGTTGTTGATGCTTGGTATTATGGTGTCTTCCAACCTGTAACCTGTATTGACAACTTCCCAAACATCTGGATCAATGGCGATAAGATGCATTTGCATCTTTCTTTTCCAGAAGGCATAGTTAGATCCATCAAAAACAGGAATTTTACTCTCATAGCCCCACATCCTTAACTCTGGCTGTTAAGCCAATTCAAAGAGCAACCTGCTCTGATACCAATTGAAAGGATCTCAGGAGCCGACTAGAGGGGGTGAATAGGAGGCTAACTAGTTGAGATTAGAAGTTTTTAATGTTCTAGCTAGCTAGCCTCCTATTCACCCCCTTCTAGTCGGCACCTACGATCCTTTCAATTGGTATCAGAGCAGATTGCTCTTTGAATTGGCCTAACAGTCAGGAATTAAAGGATGTCAGGCTATGAGGATAAAATCCCTATCTTTGATGGAACTAACTATGTATTTTGGAAAAGAAAGATGCAAATGCATCTTATCGCAGATGTTTGGGAGGTTTTGAATGCAGGTTACAGGTTGGAAGACACCATAATACCAAGCATCAACGACAAGAGAAATATCCAGAATAATGCAAGAGCTGCCACAGCTATATTCATGGGCCTTCAAGAACATGATTTCAACAGGGTCAGCACTATGGACTCCACCAAGGAAATCTGGGACACCCTAGAGCAAATCTATGAGGGCAGCAACACTCTGAAGAAGTCTAAGAGAAGCTTGCTGAAATCAAAACTTGAGAGATTTGAGTATGAACATGGTTAAGACATAAACTCCTTGTTCTCAAGACTCACCATCATCACCAATCAGCTGAGGGCTCTTGGATCAAACAGAGTAGATGATGAGGATATCATCAAGAAGTTTCTGTCTGTGCTACCAAAGCCCTACAGAACTCTTGTGCTGATGTTGAAGGAGAAGGATGGTTTTGATCAGATGAAGCCCACTGAAGTGTTAGGAAGAATACTAATACATGAGATGGAGATCAAGCAGGAGAGCAAGCACAACTTTTCCTCCTCAACCAACAAGAACATTGCGTTGAAGACTACCTCTTCAACTCTACAACTAGAGAGTGACAGTAATGAAGATATTGATGAGGAGATCACCAATGGAGAAGAAAATAAACTGAACCTCCTTACAAGGAACTTCAGAAAGTTCTACAGAAAGAAGAAGCAATTCGGTTCAAGTGACAAGTTCAAGGGAAAGAAGTTGTTCAAGGACAAGAAGTGCTTTGAGTGTGGAGAAGAGGTCACTTTGCTACTGACTGTCCAACCAAGAAGGACAACAATAAGTACAAAAAGAAGAAAGACTTCCATGGCAAGAAGACTTTCAACAACAAGCATCCAACCTATGCCAAAAACAAAGCTACTACAAGAGTTTATGTTGGACAAGCTTGGGTGTCTGATGATTCAGGATCAGAGGAAGAATCTGAAGATGAAGGTGAAGTTGCTGGGATTGCCATCAGTATGACTGATGTGTCTAGCTGTGACACAGCCAAGTCACACAGCTCAAAAATCAACGCCAAGGCCGATCAATCATCATCCATCTCTACTACTATGTGCCTTATGGCAAAAGGATCAAAGGTACTTACTGAAGATGACTTTCCTGATTATGCTGAACTAATAGGTATTTTGAAAAGAATAGATAAGGCCTTTGAGAAGGAGAGGAAGGAGAACATATCCCTAAGGGATAAGCTTAGAGAGCTCAGGGAGACCTGTGATGAGGTCATGGATGACAGGAGAACATCAAGCTAGATCATGAGAACCTAGAGATTGTTCATGACAAGCTTAAGCTAACTCATTAGCTTCTTCTCAAGGAGCATGAGGAGCTGAAGGCAAAGCATGCCAAGTGCATTGATGATACTAACGCTCATAACTCTTCTGTTACTTCTGATATTACACATTTGCCTGCTCCTGCTACTGTTGAAACATGCTTGAATTGTGCTACTTGCATAAATGTTTTTAACTTCCACAGATGTTGTGACTGATAACTCTAATGAGGCTTCAACCTCTATTGCAACTAACTCTGTGGATGCAGCTGAGCATAACAAGCTCAAGGAGGAGCATGAAGATATTAAGAAGCTTATGAGGAAAGGTCTTTGCACTGCCAACATTGGCATGCAAAACTATCGTATGATTAGAGCTGAAATGCTTAGGAGAAACAATGGCCTGAAGGGCCTTGGTTACATTCCTATCTTGAATGAAGATAAACTGTCTGTTTTGACTAACCCATTATCTAAGAAAAATCTTGCAGCTAACTTTGTGAGATAGGCAGGTACAAATGACAACAACTTTGTTGGTCATGAGCAGAAAAACAGGAATATTGTGAACATTCTATCTAACCCATCTTATGTTCTGCAAAAAGATAGGAGAGGCAAGACAGTGGCCAAATATGTTTGTCTCAAGCAATTGAGAAAATGGTCACCTGCCTTTTGGGTACCTAAGGCTATTGTTGGCTGTGTCACTGGTACCTCACACAGCTGTGGGACTACAAGTGTCACAGGTAGCTTGCACAGTTCACTAACTCTTATGCCTAAGGTTGCAGATGATAATCAGCCAAAGAGGATTCATGTTATATCATCCATAGCTAAGGCTATGAACTCTAAGAACAAACTTGCTAATCCTATTACTGCTGTCTCTGCTTATGATAAAGTTACTAAGGGGACCAAACTAGTTTGGATCTCTAAGTTTCATAACTAAACTTGCAGGACACTGTCTCCAGTGGAACTGATTGGGTTGTGGACAGTGGATGTCATATGACTGGAGGCAGAGAGGAGTTTGTAGAGATCACCAATGAGAATCTGCTCAGCAAATATGTGATCTATGCAGACAACTCCAAGGGAAAGGTAAATGGCATTGGTAAAATTGACATAACTGAACATCACTCCTTATCAAATATTATGCTTGTGGATCAAATAGGCTATAGTCTAATGTCTGTGTCACAATTGTGTGACACAGCTATGAAAGTCACTTTCTATCCTGATAAAGTTATAGCCTCTAAGCTAACTGATGATTCATAAGTACTCAAAGGTCGCAGGTCTAGAAAATTATATATTGTGAATTTCAATGAACAGCCTGCTGCAGCTCCATGGTGCGTCATGGCCAAGACCGGTGTTGCGGCACGCCCTAGGGGCGCCCGCCGTGAGGCAACAGTGTATGAAGCACCACTTCCCGTGGGTCGGGTACCAGCATGCAAGCACTTGTGAAGAGAGCGGTATGGTTACAGCCGCAACATTGATGGGACACAGGCGCCGGCAGTCGGCCGCACAACGGCGGGGGTCCTACCGGCAGTCACGGGTCCAAGACAACTCATGCGCTTCGTAGCCGCAGCGGTCAAGCCGTCCAAGCATCCCCCGGCGCGGAGCACAGGGGGTCTACTAGGAGAACGGCGACCGAAGGTCCACAGCGCACGGGAGTTACACCGGCAAACGGTACCATCGTCGGTGCAAAATTTTCCTAGAGGCAACATGCTGCCGCGGCAGCAAAAAGGGCCATTTCTGCTGCCGCGGCAGCACCTTGCCTTCCCCACACTATACCCAAGGGCCACCCCCCCCCCTCCAGGACCCCTGGAGTACATAGGGGCTGGAGAGCGCCACAGTTGATGTGATCCTGCCCATTTCTTTTTTCATCATAAAATCCGTAATTCGAACGAAGTCTGTGTGACCGGCTGAGTTGAAGCCAACAGGTCTCAGACAAGAGTAGTATCTGTGGCTTCATCGAAAACTATCAGCCAAATCCAAATAAAATGCATCATAGACCCAGCATCATCCTTCACTGGTGAAGCGCCGGTAAAAAGAATAGTAGGCTTGGCTTGGTTGGAAATTGGAGTTACAGATTGGAATCACCACTCTTGGATTCAAAACAACCAGCAGCAGGTATTGATTGCCAAACAGCGGTAGCGGGGAAAGGAACTGGGGTCTGCTGATACAAGATCGATCAGCTGACTGGACATGAATCAGCTTAAGGCTGAGATGCGCCCCGTTTGTAGACGCCGCCGAGAAGGGCCTGTACCCTCCTCCTTAAGATGGGCTTCAATACCTCTCTGCGACACCAGTAAACCTCAAAATCTTGAGAGTTCAAAATCTTGAGAAAATCAAGAAAAATAAGAAAATCTTTCATATTCTCTCTTATCACTTGCACAAAACAAAGTAGAAGTATTTTTTTTATTTTTTATATAATAAAATACGTGAAGAGAGAGTTGACACAATAAAAAATTTTATTTTTTTAGTATCCGATATACTTGAACTTGAAGAGGGTGAGTTCATAGGTATGTAAACACGATCTCGGACGACTCACCAAACCAAAGCCCAGAAGTTCTATTTTTTAGAAGAAGAGAACCAATATGTATCAATTGTTGAAGCGATTTTCAACAGGTACCCCTTGGAAAAGGGGGTACTTGAATATTCTCCAAGGATTCTGGTTGGTGCATTTTCCATAAACTATGTTGGAGTTTTATCAACAATTTTCTCGTAAAAAGTGGGCAGTAGAATTTATACCGCAGAGTATAAAAATTATTCTACTGCCTGCCCAACAAAAAATAATAAACCATACCCTACATACCTAACTCCTCTTGGCTCAGGGTTTTCCGTTTCCGAAGACTAGGAAAAAAGGCGGATTCTTGAACCCTAAGGATTCGATGGTATATGGATATGTAAAATATAAGATTCCCGATCCTAGCGGGTCCTCTCGGTCGAGTAAGATTCCCTGGGAAAGTTAGATTAACTATATTACTAAACAGCTGGTTCCCTTGCCGTTAGATCCGCGAAACGGATACATATGGATTCTAGCATAGGCTGTAATAGCAGCTGATATATGAGGGGCAGTGTTAGGTGGAGGTCTGAATCCCTCACTCTCACTCTCATCAAAGATATTCGTTTTGTAAACGGCTAAGTATTGACCATCATCAATGGGAAAAATATCAATGATATTGTCATTACTTTTCATGAAGTGATCAATTTCATCATCCGAGAGGACTCGGCAGGCTGTGCTATCAGGAGCAATTGCACTTTTCATTGGACAAAGAGGCGGTCCCGTGATCGGCTAGAACAGCCATCCATCCAGGGCTTGATGAGTCAAGAGCAGGAGAATAACTTTTATAAAGGCTACAATCGTCTGCAAGGCAGGATCCATATTCCATGGGGGAACTCACGTGGACAGGAAAGCGCTTCTTCTTGGTCCTCTTTCTTTGTAAAATGGGCAAGACATCACTATGAGGTGTAGCGACTACGGTAGTTGATGTATGAATTCCGCCTTGACCGCTGAGAAGCTGGGCTTTCTGTCTTTTACTATTACTATTCTTTAGAGAAAGGCATCCTCTCTATACTCTAAACCCTTATCGGGGAGAAGTCACTCTTCTAAGTGCTATATACGAGGAAAGGGAGGAGGTCTCTATGGATAGAGTTCTATCAGAACCCAACCCTGAAAGCTATGACATGGAGGGCCACAACTGATGAAGTGGCGGCAGCGTTTTTCAAAGCATTACTCTTCCTGAGTGCGGGTTCGGTGATTCATGCCATGTCGGATGAGCAAGATATGCGGAAGATGGGGGGGCTTGCCTCCTCCTTTCCTTTGACCTGGTCTTCAGTGAGCGAAGTCATTTCCTCAAGAGAGTTCTTTGCCCGACAAAAGTGAATCTTGATCTTTCTTCTTGATAGTTTGTGATCGAGCCAATCTCACAATTTCGATCTTGCTACTACCACTATAGCCCTGAGTGACTATGGCTACCTGAACTGAAGGAGTTCCCACAAGACCTGTGAATGTGTTATATAACTTTGTATCTAAAAAAGTCTTTTAAGTATGCAATGACGTCATTCTCATTTTGACTAAAACAATATAGAGCTAGATATGTCTATATCTTAGGGAGAAGTACTTCCTCAAGGTTGAGCATTTTCTTTTGTAATTGATTTTCTATTTTGCCAAGCGGTTAGGACATGTGGGAATGAAGCTTCTCAACAACCTGAGTAAACATGACTATGTCATAGGCTTGGAGAAGGCAAAATTTGAGAAGGACAAACCCTGCAGTTCATGTCAAGCCGGCAAACAAGCTGGAGCTACTCACCATCCTAAGACCATCATGACCACCACCATTCCTTTTGAGATCATACACATTGACCTCTTTGGTCCTACAACATATGAGAGCTTGGGAGGTAACAAATGTCGCCTTGTTATTGTAGATGATTTTTCTTGCTATACTTGGGTGTTCTTTTTGAAGGAGAAGGCACAGATATATAAGAAATTCAAGCATCTCATAGTCAGAGTGCAAAATGAGTGGAAGGTGAATCTAGTCAAGGTGGAGGCATTTTTGGACAAGTATGGAATCAAGCATGAGTTCTCAAGTCCATATACTCCACAGCAAAATGGAGTAGTGGAAAGGAAGAACAGGACCTTGATAGAGATGGCAAGGACACTTTTGGATGAATACAAGACTTCACCAAGATTTTGGGCTGAAACTGTCAACACTGCCTGCCACTCCATCAATAGGCTATATCTACATCCACTACTCAAGAAGACTCCTTATGAGCTACTCACCAACTCCAAGCCAACTGTCTCATACTTTAGGGTATTTGGTTGTAAGTGCTACATTCTTAGAAAAGACAAACGCCTCTCTAAGTTTGAAACTAAATCTGATGTTGGGATCTTTCTTGGTTATGCCACTAACTCCCACGCCTATAGATTTTTAACACCTCCACGAAGGTTGTTGAAAATCTATAGACGTGGACTTTGATGAATCTTATGGCTCTCAAGGAGAGCAAGTTGCTAATGATGTAGGGAGCAAGGACATTCTCAAGAAATCCACTGGTGAGATCAGACCTACTGTCAAGGAGGAACCTACCTCACCAAGTGATCATGAACCACCTGCTCCACTCACTGTGTGAAGACACTGGAGAGCAAGACATTGAGTTCGAGTACAACCCAGCCAATGATCAACTGGATGCAGAGGACCTATCTCAGCCAGCTGTGTCGCAGGAAGAACTGGCTGTGTCACAGGCAACACCAACAGCTATGACACAGGTGGTTGACCCCGAACCCCTTGTGATCAGTAGGCTGCAGAAAGATCACCCTGTAGACCAAATCATTGGTGCCATTCATAGGGGAGTGACTACTCGTTCTCGTATTGCAAATTTATGTGAAAATTACTCTTTTGTCTCCAGTGTTGAACCCAGGAATGTCAATGAAGCTCTCAAGGATGCTGATTGGGTAAATGCCATGCATGAAGAGCTGAACCAGTTTGAAAGAAATCAAGTCTGGTCCCCTGGTGGAAAGGCCTCAAGATCACAATGTCATTGGAACAAAATGGGTCTTCAGGAACAAGCAAGATGCAAATGGACTGGTGGTGAGGAACAAGGCCAGATTAGTTGCTCAAGGCTTCACTCAAGTTGAAGGTTTGGACTTTGGTGAAACATTTGCACCTGTGGCAAGACTAGAAGCAATCAGAATTCTACTTGCTTTATGCTGCACATCATAACATCAAGCTATATCAGATGGATGTGAAGTCTGCCTTCTTGAATGCTAAACTTTCTGAATTAGTCTATGTTGAGCAACCACCTGGTTTTGAAGATGCTAAGAAACCACACCATGTCTACAAATTGCACAAAGCACTTTATGGTCTGAAACAAGCACCTAGAGCATGGTATGATACACTGAAAAGATTTTCTAATCAAAAATGGCTTTAAGATGGGCTTAGTAGACACAACTCTATTCACTAAGAAAAACGGAAATGACTTATTTGTGTGCCAAATTTATGTCGATGACATAATATTTGGTAGTACTAACCGTTCAATGAGTGATGAGTTTAGCAAGATGATGACCCAGAGGTTTGAGATGTCTTTGGATGGAGAGCTCAAGTACTTCCTAGGACTCCAAATCAAGCAACTCAAGGAAGGGACTTTTATCTCACAAGAAAAGTTCACCAAGGACATCATCACGAAGTTTGGCATGAAGGATGCAAAGCCTATTCACACTCCCATGCAAACTAATGGTCATCTGGACTTAAACATTGAAGGTAAATATGTTGATCAAAAGAGTTTAGGTACATGATAGGTTCTTTGCAATACTTGTGTGCATCTAGGCCAGATATCATGTTAAGTGTGTGCATGTGTGCTAGATTCTAAGCTAATCCTAAGGACTAGTCAAAGAGTGGCAGTACGCAGGATTTGAGATATTTAATTCAAACTTCAGGGTTTGGGCTGTGGTATCCTAAGGGTGCAAACTTTGAGCTAGTTGGCTATTCATATAGTGACTATGCAGGGTGTAAGGTTGATAGAAAAAGCACCTCTGGTACCTGTCAGTTTCTAGGGCATTCTCTGGTGTCCTGGTCCTCCAAGAAGCAAACTTCTGTAGCCCTTTCCACTGCAGAAGCTGAATACATAACTGCTAGTAGTTGTTGTGCTCAATTGCTACGATGAGGCAGACCTTGAAAGACTTCAACGTGTCTTTTAGTCAAGTACTCCTCTTCTGTGACAATGAAAGTGCCATCAAGTTAGCCAACAACCCAGTTCACCACCAGAGATCAAAACACATAGAAGTGAGGCACCAATTTCTGAGAAACCATGTGGAGAAAGGAGATATCCAGCTGTGTCATGTGAGGACAGACAAACAACTTGCCAATATCTTCACCAAGCCATTAGATGAGGACTAGGTTTTGTACCCTGAGGAGTGAGTTAAATATCATTGATGTCTCAAACTTGCAATAAAAGGTTTGGCTTGGTGTCTAGCTCATATGTTTATGTTGTTTCTCTGTTTGTGTTTTCATCTGCGTTCCCACCTGTATCACAGGTGTGTTCTGTGCTTGGAGTGTTTTTGATAAGATGTTTGTGCTTATCTTCTGTGCACATTTCTTTTTCTTGTGTCGTGGTTTTTCCCAAATCAACTCTTGTCAGTTTTAGCTTTGCCCTGTTGAGTTTTTGGCAAACTGGCATTGGGAAGATTTACTAGGACTCTCTTTTAGTTCCTTGTGCTTTCTCTCTTGTCAAATTCTCTCTATCTTGGTGTTCCAGATAAAAACTTGTCACCTGAGTCATCCACCTGTGTCTCAGGTGAATTCTTTTGAACTCTGTAGGTCATAAGGACTCTTTCCACTCACCTGTGTCATAGGTCATCCACCTAGCTATGACACAGCCATGTTATAACCCTTCGGTCTATATAAAGCAACGTCGTGTTTCCCCTGAAACCCTGTTCGAACACAAAAACCCCCAAACTTCCGCTGAGTGCTCAATTATCAAGTTTTCATCGAGATCGTATCTTCCGACCCTCGAAATCTTTCCAACTCATCAGAGAAGCTTTCCAAGGCACTCCGGCACCGATTCATCCGCGCTTTGTTGAATTTTCGATCAAAGTAAGCTTCACCAACCCTTCTTTGCGTTCAACCTAGTTTCTTGTCGATGCAATCGCTCGTGAGCTTATTTCAGTAGTGCATTGTCCTTATTTAGGGTTGGTTTAGCATTTATTTAGATTCCTAGATTCATCTAGCTCGAAACCTAGCGGCAAAACTTTGTTAAAACCTAGTTTTCATGAATCTACCGTCCACCTCTGTGCGTAGCTGTGTCACCGCTAGGGTCTCACCTCTCACACAGGCATGCCTATTTCAAAGGCAGAGACTTTAGTTTTGGTCCCAAGTCCTCACCTATGTCACCTTGACCTCACACAGGTGGCCCACACAGCTACTATCTTCTGCATTTAGTAACACCACTTTCCTTTATTCTTCCTTATCTATCTCATCTCTTCAGATGTCTTCAAGTTCTGACAGAGAAGACAGTGGTCTCAAGTGTCTGATCTGAAAGAATCAAGCAGAGAGATCATCATTTTCTGATTCTGATCAAGAAAGGGAAAGGCTCAGGCAGAAAGAGGAAGCTCTTCAGAGACGAAAGGCTTAGCAGGATGCCAGTAGGCAAACAAGAGCTATTGCTGCTAAAGCTGGACAGTCTAGTTCATCTCAGATTGCTCCTTCCAAAAGAACAAGATCAACAGTAGATGTCTAGCACACATCTTCGGGCAAAGAAGCTGCTAAGAAGGCCAAGCAAGCAATTAGGAAGGTCAAGAAGACCTCAATTGCAGAAGTAGTGCTGCCAAGGGGCACAGTAACTGTCGACGATCGGTGAATCGGCGATCTTACAGTATTCGTAGAGTGATGATTACTGGGGGGTAGGGACCTCTAGGGCCCAAGTGCCAGGAGCTCTGACAGCAGGGGACAGCCGTTTTTATACAGGTTTGGGCCTCCCTCAGGATAATAACCCTACGTCCTGTTGCTATATATTGATGGAGAACACGCTTACAATAGGGGATGTATGTTAGTGGCTACCCTAGGCCTAATCGTAGACTAATCTAGCTAAACCGCCGGGCTCGACTCCTTCGAGGCAGCGGGTCTTCTAGGGCTTCGCCTCCTGAGATCCTATGCTCCTGGAGCTGCGACTAGAAAGACCTGTCCTCCCCTATGGGATTGCTGATCCTTATATAGGGGGTTCCCAGGGTCGTACTGGACGTGGACTTACGCCCGAGTAGGACTCTGGCCTCCTTAAACGTCGGGATTGACTTCCTAGTTTAAGGGGAGTCTTCCCTTCCTGAGAGGGGTTACCTTGTCATCCAGCGATCCTTACCAGATACGCCGTACCTTCCTAAAGTCCCGGGAATCGGTACACGGATACCCCTAATATGCGGGATACCGTACTATTCATCATCAAACCCCCCATCAATACGTGAAGTGAGGTCATGATGGTTCTGTTGGAAATCTGCCCTTATCGGGGAGGAAACTCCGAGTAGGCGATCCGACTAGTCCTTGTCAGCGACTCCCCCGAGTAGGCTCAATCCCTACCGAGTAGTCGTGAAAGCGTTATCGGAATAATCCTTGGGAAAAACCCAGAATACTTTCCGATCTGATCTGATCCGTTGATCACGGACACGCGTCCGCCTGGCATATTTCTAGGAAACGGAACCATCGTGGCAGAAATTTCGCGTGGTGATGAAGAATCTTTCTCTCTCTCTCTGCGCCGTTGTGCCGCTAATGGGTGCTGAACCACGGCACGCTCGTTTGAGTCGTGGGTTGTCAGACCCTCTTTTTCCCGTGAAATGCCCTGTAGGTGAAAAAAGCAACTGTCCGCATTAAATGCGATGGAACTGATCGTGCCGTAAATCGCGCTTGGCTCCGATGAATGTTTAAATCTTTAAGAGTCCAAGAATTGGGGTTTTGCCCGCATATTTCTTTGCCTTCTAGCCTTCTTGATTCCTTCTTCCTCCTCTTCGCGTCATGGCCGGGAGCCCGTTGGTTGACGACCCATAGCCGCGCTCGGAGATGACCGAGGGGAAACTCGTGTCTTCCCTAGAACTAACTCTTATCCAATCAACCCACCAAGCCGAATTCCGCCATGTCCGGGACGAGAGGGTTCCTGAACCCGAGTCCGGCTGGCTGGTTGTCTTCCTCGATTTTTTCCGGTGCAGGTTCTTCTCGCCTCCTTCCACCTTCCTACATTCAATCTTCCAGTTCTATCGGGTTGAAGTGGTGAACCTTGACCCGGCATCGTACACTCTCCTGAGTGTGTTCGCCCATCTGTGCGAAGCTTTCCTCGGAGTTCGGCCATCATTGGATTTATTCAGATACTATCACAAGATGGAGAGGACCAAGAAGAAGGTAGTAGGAGGCGCGAGCGTCCGCCTTTGAGAAGATAGGGCCGCGGAGTACATTGACGCCACCGGAATTCGATCCTTCCTAGGATGGGAGCATGAGTGGTGCTATTGCCGTCCATCGTCCCCTTTGGGCATAAGGTACTGGGGAACTCCGCCCAACGTGGCATCCACTTGGACCGACGAGATCCTGCTTGACTCCGTCTCCAGCACCTGGTCGGGGAAATTAAGGTTCTCCAAACCCGAGGCCTGTCCTCGGCCGATGTTGTCGCCGACTTTGTCAGGCGCGGAATCTGCCCCTTACGGTTCAGGGAGACAGGCGCTTGGGACTCGACAAGCGATTCATACCAACGGCGGAGAAAAATGGGTAAGACATTTCCCTCACAACCTAGTAAGAAGGACTTGTCAGGGTGTCCTAACTCTTTCTTTATTTCGAACAGCCCTCTCAGAAGCGAAGGTGTCCGAGAAGGTAAAAACTCTCTTCAAGCGTGTACCTTCACCCAATCGCCAGGTTGTCCCCACGTCGCTACCTCTTCGACCTCTGCACGAACGGGAAGAGGTTCTAGCGGTAATCCTTTCTTTTTTGGGGCCTCAGATCCTTCAAGCCCACCTCACACTGGTTTTGTGGGATGGACCCCTCTCTGCAGAGAGAAGGACGTGGAATAGAGGATCCCGAAGCTGGGCCCTCTATTCCTAGTCGACGCTCGACCGCGGCTGAGGACCAGCGCGACGGGGACATCAAACCAGCCGAGAAGGTGGAAGAGACTGCGCGGGGTGAATTGAGATCCATACCACCGCCCTGCCTTCGCGGAGCGGGAGATCCTTCGGTGCGACGAAGACGCTTTATTTCGCTGAAGAGGGCAAGGTACCATCCTCCCGCTTCTTGCTTTGTTGAGCCTTCGCTCCTAGTTCCGGGCTCTGAATGCGACCTGCAGGGAAACTTCTCCACCGAAACCCGCCCCTCTTGCTGCTCCGCGGAGGAAGTTGTCTATCAGATTACTTCCTAGTCGGGGCTCGGTTGGCGTGGTATCCTCCCCTTCACCCATCAAGGACCAGCCGGTGCCAGGTCACCAGGGCGGGGAAGCCTCGGTCGAAGATGATCCCATAGCGCTACTCGGACCCTTGGTGGAGGTAGGAAAGGTTCCTGCTCATCATTGGTTTCGTTAGATAATCTTGTCAGCCTATTTGACCTTGGCATTTTCTTCTCAGCGTGCTCATGATAGGTGGAACTCCGTTCGCGGCGAGGTCCAGTCACTTCACGGCGAGGTCCAGACACTCCGAGACCAATCGGCTCGGCTTGTCGATGCCCTTTCTCGGGAGAAAACGCGAGCCTCGTCCGCCGAGGAGAATCTGTTGAAAATGGCGGACCGCCTAGATCTAGTGCTTACCATGGTCGGTGCGTCTATCCGAGCCACAGAGAGCTTTCCTGATCGTTTGGCAGAATTGGATCGAGTCGCTCAAGATTTTTCTGGGCATTTGCGCCTACCCGACTTGTAAATGTATAGCCTTCGTATATATACCAGACATGTATGGAGTGTCTGTCTTTTCTGATGAATGACTTCTGTGTCTAAATCTTTGGACCAGCCCCCGACTGTCCACTCGAGGGATGCTCTCGAGCGGACAGTCGATTAGCCTCAAACGTAAAACTTCTGGAGCTTATTGATGAAGTCGGAGCTGGAGAACTGAGTACCGTTGTCGGTTATGATTCTGCTCGGGACGCCAAACCTGGTCATAACGTTTCGCATTATAAACCGCTTGGCTGCTTCCGACGTGATCTGTGAGACAGGTTCAGCTTCGATCCATTTGGTGAATGTATCGATCGCGACGAAGAGGAAACTTATAGCCCCCGGGTGCCACCGGGAACGGCCCTAGGATATCGAGGCCCCATGCGGCGAATGGCCATGACAAGGGAATTGTCTGTAATGCCTGGGCGGGCTGGTGAATGCGTCTGCGGTGAAATTGACACTGACGGCATCGCTTCACTAACTCGCTCACGTCATGTAGGGCTGTCGGCCAATAGAATCCTTGTCTAAAGGCCTTTCCGACCAGGGTTCGGAAAGATGCATGTGCCCCGCACACCCCTCCATGGATCTCTTCGAGTAATCTTATACCCTGCGTCTGAGGGATACACCGCATGAGCACTCCGTGAGCCCCTCATCGGTAGAGGGCCCCATCGACAAGGGAATACATCCTGGCGCGCCGGGCAATTTGCTCGGAAAGCGTATCGTCCTCAGGCGTAGTTCGATCGAGAAGGTACCTGCGGATGGGCTCTATCCACGAATCTTCAAGATCAAGGGGAGCGTCGAGACACCCCGCCACTCCCCTCGGAGCGTCAATACCTGGTGACACCCTTGAGTGGTGCTTAACCACCACTCCTTCGTCCCCGGGTTCAAGAGAAGCCACGGACGGCGTCGAGATCCTTTCTACAAAGGCCCCGGGTGGGCATGGAGATCGTGAGGAAGCTAGGCGGGCAAGACTGTCGGCTTGGCAGTTATCCTTTCGAGGGATATACCGTACTTCAAAACCGACAAACTTCTTCTCTAGCTTTCTCACCTCTGCAAGGTAAGCCGCCATATTCGGGTCTGTGGTCTGGTACTCCTTGGACACTTGTCTTGCCACCAACTGCGAGTCTCCATTCATGAGAAGGCGGTGAATACCGAGTGCTGAAGCAACTCTAAGACCGGCTAGCAACCCTTCATACTCAGCTACGTTATTCGTGGCCGGGAAGTCAATCTGTAGTATATACTGCAGGCGTTCTCCAGTCGGGGAGGTCAAGATCATCCCAGCCCCCACGCCTTCGATGGTTAGGAAACCGTCGAAGTGTAGTGTCCAAATGTCGTCCTTTACTGCTGGTGATGCCGAATAGTCGGGCTCTGTCCATTCAGTGACAAAATCAGCGAGGACTTGCGACTTGACCGCCGTGCGCCGAACGAAGTGGACGTCGAACTCTTCGAGCTCAACAGCCCACTTGGCGATTCGACCGATGGTCCTCGCGGTTGCGGAGGATTTCTCCCAAAGGGTAGGTGGTTGGGACCGTGACCGTGTGAGCTTGGAAATAGTGTCGAAGCTTGCGAGATGTGGTGAGGACCGCATACAGGAGCTTTTGAACTTGAGGATAATGTTCCTTGGGTTCATGCAAGATCTCGCTGATGTAGTACACTGGTTTCTGGGCCTCGGGGCCAAACCTTGACCTCGAATAGCGGCGAGAATACACCTTATCGGGGGGCCTTCAGCGGATGCCAGGCGCTATCCTAGGAACTCCGACAGGTACGCTGGCCTTCTCGATTCAAGCCCGGTTCGCTAGAATCGTACGACGGCACGACTGGGCTCGAGAAGACTCGGCCTGGTTCTGAGCTTCTTGGAGGTCAGCCCCCAGCTGTTGCAGCCACTGCACACCCGCGGGTGTCGATAAATCCGCCACAGGAGGCTGTGACAGCAGATTGCGCACTTCCGCAAGTCTTCGAGCAGTTCGGGACACGTACTCCCTTGTTCCCGGGGGGGATCTCTTCACAGCGGCAGGCAAGTCTCCGTTCCGGCGAGGAGTTCTTTCTCCGGCGGTGGGTAAGCCCCCGTTCATGTGGGAGGCAGCCATTGCATTGTGCTGCTGCGAACCCCCAGGCCGATTCTGATCTTCGAGGTCTTCTCGACCATCGTCGATCGCGAGTACCATTCGAGGTCCTTGGCTGGACGATGTGTACTCATATTCCATCACGTTGTCCTCATCGGACGCGACGTGGGTACGATCTTGATCGTTCTCACGATCAAAGTTTGCAGGAGAAATTCCAACCATGGGGCTGGTCGTTCCTGCCGGGAAGTCGTCGTTCAAGACCAACTTCCCGCTGAAGGCCCTGGCGCACTCGGTTCTGAAGTGATCTGCTTCACCATCCGAGTCCTCTGCAGGGGCGTACTCTCCGAAATCCACTCGATCTGTAACCGGGTATGGGTCCATAGGGCCAAAGTTGTCGTAGAAACCCTGGTCCGAGTACCCAGTACGGGGCGAGATTGCGATCGGTTTTCCTGTCGGGTTTGCTGCTTCCTCCTCGGTTAAAACCGGTGAGGGCTGTGCAACCGGCGTTGGGATCTGATCACGCTTAATTGCGCGTCCTGCCGACTCTGATTCTTCCTGGACGGCTTGGTCCGGAGAGGTCCCCACGGTCGGCGCCATCTGTCGACGATCGGTGAATCGGCGATCTTACGGTATTCGTGGAGTGATGATTACTGGGAGGTAGGGACCTCTAGGGCCCAAGTGCCAGGAGCTCTGATAGCAGGCGACAGCCGTTTTTATACAGGTTCGGGCCTCCCTCAGGATAATAACCATACGTCATGTTGCTATATATTGATGGAGAACACGCTTACAATAGGGGATGTATGTTAGTGGCTACCCTAGGCCTAATCGTAGACTAATCTAGCTAAACCGCCGGGCTCGACACCTTCGAGGCAGCGGGTCTTCTAGGGCTTCGCCTCCTGAGATCCTATGCTCCTGGAGCTGTGACTAGAAAGACATGTCCTCCCCTATGGGATTGCTGATCCTTATATAGGGGGTTCCCAGGGTCGTACTGGACGTGGACTTACGCCCGAGTAGGACTCTGGCCTCCTTAAACGTCGGGATTGACTTCCTAGTTTAAGGGGAGTCTTCCCTTCCTGAGAGGGGTTACCTTGTCATCCAGCGATCCTTACCAGATACGTCGTACCTTCCTAAAGTCCCAGGAATCGGTACACGGATACCCCTAATATGCGGGATACCGTACTATTCATCATCAGTAACCATCAAAGAGACTCAGGCTGAGCAAACTGATCCATCTAGTCAAGAAGCAGTCATTGCAAATGACAAGCTCATATTAGAGGAGATGGACAAAATCTCAGATCAAATTTGTGCAACAACAGATAAGAAGGTGAAGAAGCAACTTCTTGAGCTATACACTACCAAGAACCTTCAACTCTCAGTGCAGGCCAGGCCAATCTCAGTTGCTATCCCAAAGCCTACAGCTGCAGATAAGGTTCTCCTGCGTAAAATAGCAGATTTGCACTTTCAAATGCAGGCAGCCACCTCAAAGTCTGCCAAGGATGATTTGAGATAGCAAATCCTTGAGAAGCAGATGGTGTTCTCATCCAGCTCTCAATCAGCTTCAGCATCAAAACCCATTGCGGTTCGATCTTCATATGTCAGGGATCATAACCTTTTTCAATAGATCACTGAGCTGTTTACCAGAATGAAGAACACTCCGAAAGGACCTGCTAAGCAAGCTTTGCTGGAGGAGATCAAACTCAAGCAAAAATTGCTCTCACCTGACCTCAGAAAAGAAGCTGCAGCCATGGCCGTACCAAGTTTCAAATGAAAGAGGTCTGAAACTGTAGTAATTGATGATGAGCCTCAAGCCAAGAAGCAGTCAGATGCACAGGTCACTATCGTCTCTGAGACCTCACAGAGCTCCAAACCATCTTTGAAAGATCAGCTGGTTCAACAACAGGAGGCTCTGAAGGATTTGAAGAAGGAGATGTCACCACCTGTGTCACAGGTGGCTGACCCAGCTAAAGCAAGTATGCAAACTTATCAGATAAGAAGAAAAAAGAGTTCCAACTTAGTCAATACCGACACTCTCTCATCTCTGGATGTGCACAAGCCAATAACTCCTTCAATCTCAGAGGGAGAAGAAGGACAAGTAGAAGCCACTGAGTCACCACGTGTTCAAGGAATAAGTTCACAGCTGCCTCAGACAGCTGTGACACAGTCAGCTGCCCCTGACACTCAAAGCTCTCCATCAGCTCATGATCATGTGTTGATATGTGTGGTTGTTTTTTTCTCTGATCTTATTTATGCTCTGACTCTTCACACATTTTCTGCTTATGTATAAATGTTTGCTCTGATTATAACTCATGTTAACGAATGCTCCTTCTTTGTGCTCTGAACATGCTTTAAAAGAAAATTTAAAACTACATCATTATCAACTCAGTTCAGTTTATTACTCATGATTCATTTAATTTTCTGAACTGATGAAGTGCAAGTTGTGAGAAAATACTACTCATGTTTACAATTCAAATCTGCACATTTGCATTCCAAAAGCAAATCTTTTATGCAAAGCTTCAGGGGGAGTATATTCTAACAACTTGCATGTGTTCTACTCATTCATATCTTTAATTGATAATATTGAATGGTTTGCCACTAACCACCAAAAAGAGGGAGATTAAAAGAGCATCTAGGCCCCTAAATGGTTTTAATGGCTAATGGCAACCCAAACTGGGATCTAATATTTACATTGAGTGTAAGCAAGAAGATTAGGTTCCAAGAAGAGGTTTCATCTATGAAAGGATGACCACTAAAAGTACAAATGTGTTTTCCCAAGACAAAGAGATAGCTGTGCTAGGCAGCTGTGACACAGCTGTGAAGAAGCCGGTGTTGTGCTAGGAGTTGCAAGCAAGGTGATGGTTGCTTGATGCGTCAAGAGCCTTGACTACAATTGGTGGAAGCTGAAGCCTAGATTTGCTAATTTTCTTGAGTCCTTAGGAAACACCTGTACTACCAAGAGGGATGAAGTTGCAATTACTTTTGGAAGTTCTTATGCTCAATGCTCAGAGTGTTGAACAGTGGCACTAATGCCTTGAGGTCAGTGGCCCTGTGTGGCGTACCCGGTTTTTAAGCCGGATACTCCCTTGTGATTACTGTACCGGTCCCTGGATCAGTAGCCGGTACACACAAGTTAACCTGTATATCATGGTCATACATACAAATATCATAATACAATAAGTAAACGGACCATCTAGATCAATAGTCTGATACCTATGGCCCAACGGCTATAAACTTGCAGCGGAAAAACAAGCGGAGATGTGGCCCGTCAATATGCCATACCCGACAGGCAACTGATTGGGGTTACGCCCTAGCTTTCGCGTTCATATTCGTATCTTCGGAATTGATGTCTCCTTCGTCTGGCCAAATCAACAAGCCAGGTGAGTACATGGAATGTACTCGCAAGCTATTCCCACAGGATGAAATATACGGCAATATTTCATGCAGGGAATAGATCAAGGAATAGCTCTACCCTATGTTGTTGGTTGTGCGGAAATGTAAGTTTTCATCGTAAATACGATAGTAGGTTTCAAAGCTATTTTGGAAACAGAAGTAGTTCATAGTAATAATCATCATTCGAGGTAGAATCCGCTACCTCTCTTTTTCCTTTCCTCAGTGTGATAGCTCAGCCTATCACGCCTACCCTTTTTGGCTCCCGCTCGCACTGCCCCGGGCAGTGCAGCTAGCCTCCTCTTCTGCAATTCCTGGCTACCATCCGTGTAGCGTAAATTGCACTCTGTGGACACATCATGCCCACGTCCTTAATCCCATTTCCCAGCGTTCACAACCAAAACTTAGTCTAACCAATGTGTGGCCTTGCCAGTTCATGTCCATGACCGAGGACGCGGCTATTCGAATAGTTTTTAACACTCTGCAGAGGTTGTACGGCTTTACCCACAAGATGTAGTTCGCCCTGGGTATACTATGCATCGTATACTGACAGGACTAGTACAACGAGACCTTTCGCCCGTGTTCACACTAGAGCCGGACCCGCTAAATGAGACTTACCTCAACTCCGATTGTGCCCAAGCAGCCTGACACCACAATCCGGAGAAACGCTCATCTTTGTGTCGAATCTGTACCCACGTCTAAATGGAGCTCACTAAGAATCTTTACCCATGTAGCACCGTGGAGATTCTCTAGGGATACATCTCCCACCTAGCACTTCCTTCTAACTTCCACGGGTCCGAACCCTAACATTAGGCGAGTTACTGAGTCAAGTCCTTCCCATAAAGGACATGTGGACGTACGGTAGGGGAACTGATTCAGCGGCACTTAGATTCGGTCCTTAACTGATTCGAGCAAGACTCCAACTTCAACTCATCACCCCAGGTAGCGACCGGCTACCCTACCATTCATTACCTCAAGTAGCAACCGGCTACTCTACCACCTCCCAACATCCCTTAGCATTCTTGCCCGAATCCAAATCCTCCTTCTTTTCATTCAGGATTTTAACAAACATTTCTTTTAAACGGCACCTCGGTATGCATTTACAAACCGAGGGTTTTGATCCCATACCCAAGTAACTGTTGAAACTTAATTTTATCTATAGCAGGGCTAAACACGGCTAATGCCTATATTCTTAATACTTTTGTCGGTCACAGAACAACCGACTAATATACCTAGGGCTACAAGGAATCGGTTATTCAGACCTAAGTCTTATGCATCAATTGGGTATATCTAGGTCTACATAAAATACCACTGATAATCACATAGCATGCATGATTCGCAACAAAATAATTAGGTTTCATACATATGGGATTCAACATGATCAAAGTGAGAATGCTTGCCTGGCGTTATCGGCCGAATCTCGGTCATAAACTTGGTACGACAACATCGGGGATCCTGCTCATGAGGTACCGCCGCATCACAACTATACGTCGAGAAAAACAGCGAATCACCAACGATGCGAGGAAGAACCAATTAAGAACCAGAATTCACTCAAGCAATATTTAAAACCATGCACTGACCTCAGAAGGGTGTTAGGGTTTTCAAAATGTTGCGATAGAATTAAATCACATGAGGTAAGGGTTCTTATGTTTAAGAAAACTAGGGTTTGCATGATTAGGATCACATTAGCTTTTATAAGCTGTTAGCTTTCATACAAAGGTTTGGGTCCAGAGAGCATTATCCATGTTTCAAAGTTTTAGAAACCTCTATATCTGACTATTAGAACGAGATAAAAAAGACCTGTGCGCATGTATATATATATATACATGCATGTGTATCGAAATGAATTGCTATTAATGGATTTTCAAAGTTCTTAATGCTACTATGCCATAAAAGGTTTTGAGAGTAAGGATGTACTGAAACTAACGTTGCATGGTTGGTTTTATGCAACAAGGAATTATCCAGGCTTACCCATGCTAAAGGAATATACACTACATGCTCACAAATGAGTTGACTCTAACTTTAGAATTCAAGTAATTCCAAATATTATGAAATCAGCGTCATTAAATAGATTTTAAATTTTTGGGGTGAACATAGGATTAAGGACGGAGTCAACGGAGCGGCAAAACGGTAGCTGCGGCGAAGTGCGACGGCTGTCGCGGCAGAGAAAGGTGGCACGGCAGAAGCTTGTCGTAGCAGGAGCGGCTTGCTGCGGCAGAGAAAGATAGCAACGGCGGTGGCAGAGGCCTTGCCGCGGCAGAGGAAATAGGCAGTGGCAGCTGCCGTGGCAAGAGCGTGGCAGTGGCAACGGCTGCCATGGGCTGTCGCGGCAGAGCAAGTTGGCTGTGGCAGCTGCCTCAGGCTGTCGTGGCGGGGAGAGGGACTGTCACAGCAGAGAAAATGTTGCCGCGGTACTGCCGCGGTAGGGGAAAGACTTGCCGCGGTAGGAAAAAGACTTGCCGCAGTAGGGAAAAGGAATTGCCGCGGTGGGAATCGGCTGCCACGGCGGGAAGGAACAGTGGCGTGGCATTGCCGCGGCAGGGGAGGGGTTGCCGTGGCAGAGGCATGGCAGCGACGGTAGCTGCTGTGAGATGCCGTGGCGGGGAATCGGTGGCGCGGCAGCAGCCAGCAGTTGCTGCGGTGGGGCAGGGCAGCAGTGGTGGCTGCCACGAGCTGCCGTGGTGAGAAAAATGGTTACACAGCACTGCCGCGATAGGAAAAGGTAGCTGTGGCGAGGAGAGCAGCAGCGGCAATGGCTTGCCGTGGTGAGAGGTGGCTGCCACGGTGGCGACAAGGCAGCAGCGGCAACTACTGTGAGCTGCCACGGCAGAGGTGAGGCGGCAGTGGCAGCTGCCATAGGCAAGTTCGGCGGCGAGTAGCAAGACGCGGGGAGGGAACCAGCTGTAGAGGGGTCTTCACCAGCTACGGCAGAGCCTGAGAAAGTGGCAGCTCGGCCAGTCAAGAAGCTGAGAAAAGAAAGATTGGGCTGCTCGGGTGAAGGGTGGATGCGAGGAAGGAGTAGCTCGGGCTGCTCACTCAACGTGAGGAGAAGTTAAGGAGGAGGAGCTTTTGGGCAGGGGTAGTGAGCAGCTCGGGAAGGACTTGTTTGGCTCGTGGCGTTGGGGAAGAAAGCAATGCGGGGTTGGTGAGCTCAGGTGGTAGCCGAGGAGCTCGGGTAGGTTTGAATGAGGTAGCTTGGGGAGGGAAGTCCAGGGGTGGAGCTCAAGTGGAGAAGAGCTGAAGCTCATGCAATGGAGGAGGAGAGATGGGGCTGTTCGGCTGGGACACTTGGAGAAGAAGCAGAAGCTTGAGGGAAGGAGCGCTCAGCTGAGGAAGACAATGGGGGAGACTGCGGTAGCTTGGGGAAAGAACTCTCGGAGGAAGAGGGAAACGCTGAAGCTGAGCACTAGGCCATGGCGTGCGGCAAGAGAAATGGACTTCTAGCAGTGGCGCAAAGGAGAGCTTGCTCGGTTTGGAGAGGAGCTCAGGTGTTTGGTTTGGTTTAAAAGGTAGCGGAGGAGTGGGGTGTGTTGGAGAAGATATGGCAGCATAGCAGCTTAGCTTGCAGAGCTTGGGGAACTTGCTGGTCAGGAAAACAAAGGGGAAGCTCGGTTTCAAGCACAAGGGGGTAGGGAGAATCTTAGAGGAAGAATGGGCAGCCTGCCTCAAGAGAAAACGTGATGGGGAAGGGGAAAGGAGCTATAGCAGAAGGAGTTCCAGTGCACTAAAGGCACTCAGGGCTGCTAGTACGCATTCTGAAGTAGCTCAGGTAGGGAAGAGGAGTAAAGAAATGGGAGGAGATGGGAAGAAAAGCTGAGGGGGACAACACCAGCTCAGGTGAAGAAATTGGAGGAGTTATGGGCATGCATGTCCTGCAGGTTATAGGGAAGGGAGTCAATGCTTGCTGTGCTGGTGTGGCTGCTTGCTGGTTCAACTGTAGATGGAAAAGAAAAGAGAAGAGAAGAGGACACTGCCTGCGCACATGGGTGCTGGTTTGGGCATGCGACGTGGCCCAGAAATTTCTGCTGGTGCTGTAAATCACAGGGGTTAGGTGTTGGTGGTTAAAGCAAGGAAAGATGGTGACCTGGTGCTGTAGAGCACAAGGACCAGACGCCTGCTGCTAGAGGAGGTGGCCTGCACAGTATTCAACAGGAAGTGAGCCGAGAAAGGAGATGGGACAACTCAGTTGGGTCAAAGAGATGAGAAAAAGTGTGAGCAGGGTAGGGGACATGGCAGTCGGGAATAGACCTGGTAGCACGTTAGTGACAACAAAGCATAGGTTCAAGTGTGCACGGTGGGGGAATTGGGAAAATATCTCAGTGCTCGGTGCATGAGCTGGCAAGAGGAGCACTACGAGTACATGCATCTGCGTATAAAACATGCACATGCGCATATATATATATCCTAGTTGGGTTGGAGAAACAATCACCGGCAAATGGAATGGGTTAATACTATACGTAGGTTCACGAATTTCTGAATCTTCATATGGAGGAGATGGCCAACATTTGGGGGGTATACCAGAGGTATATCTAGGAGAGAGAAAAGGTGGCACAGGTCCCGGGGAGGATATGTACCCATATACATGCACATGGATAGACATAACACTCGTATCCGAGTGATGGGTAAGTATGGCGAATGGTAAATAGGGTTTTGACGATAGAAAAGGATAACTGGATAATTGATTAGTTGGTAGAAACATAACGGGACGAATATTTATTCCCCGGCATGGTAACATGGTAGAGGTGAAATGTTATTGGCATGCCATATGGCAAAGAGGAAGAGAGAAACCGTAGTGGCTATGGTGTTACCGAGTGATAAATAATTTAGGGTGTGGAGTGTATGTGTACACATACACTTGGATATTCTAGCATATATAGAGTTCATGTGTGGATGGAATGATCATGCGAGGTCACGGCAAGCTGTGGTTTCGTTTTCTGCCACTGATATGTGCACATATATATATGCATGAGGTTCGAAGACAGGAGGGGAACCGGGGTGCCGAGAATTAGGGCTTAAGTATGTGCGTATATATAAAAGCAGTATATATGGGCACATGCTCATGATAGGACATAGCGGAGTAGGTGGCAAAAGATTAGGCCATTCGGAAGAGATTCAAGGTGTGTATATGTTTCAATTCCGCAGAAGTACCGTGTGGGCACTTAGCGGCAGGTGAGAGTTTAGGTTGCACCGACGAGGAGGGAGGGGAGGACATGCCGAAGGTGTATTCGTGGCGAGATTGCAAGGACGAATGGCCACGTTCGGGGACAAGGTGTTAAGCAAGGTTATCATACCTTGACTGACGATGCCATGCCCCCGGGGTATACCAGCGGAGGAGGAAGTCGGCCCCGACAGCACGGGGTAGCCCAGGCCCACGACTCGGAATCCGACTGGGATACCGGGGCGCATCATCAACTTGGAGTACAAGACATGTATATTTAGTAGGTCTAGTTGCAAACCGACTAGGACTCTACCTTGTAACCGACTCGAACTCATGTAACCCTACCCCCCGACCACCTATATAAGGGGAGGTAGGGGCCTCCCGATCGGCAGACTTAGATCTAGACTCAGATCTCCACACAGACAACCACCTCTGCACATACCTCTCATACGAGGCAACCCTCAATACAATCCACAAAGGCAGGACGTAGGGTATTACCTCATCTTGAGGGCCTGAACCTGGGTAAATCCTTGTCTCGTGTGCACCCCTTTGGATTCTCTATGCGTACGCCGCCCTATATTCACTATTGCTGGATCAAAACACCGACAGTTGGCGCCCACCGTGGGGCAAGTGCGCATAGATTAATTTGAAAGGATTCAGATCGGTTCTTTTGATGAACAACAACGGCGACTTCGCTGATTCACTTGGCAAGCTCCGCATCTGCGACTCGGCTCCAAACTAGTCGACGAAAACTTCACTCGGGCGATCCCTCGAGTCTACATCAACATCAACTTCGGCGGAAACTTCACTCGGCCACGGAGCTCGGGGGCTCGACATCAACATTGCCCTCACGCGACCGTGCGAGACAGCACGAACAACCAACTCGTTTGCGCTCCCCCCGCTGCCTCGAGCATTGTTTCGCTGATTCCTTTGGTGGGATCATGCGGAATAGAGTCTACATCGACTCCGTAAAATTTCAGCTCGATCCGACGGTTCAATCTCTGGGAAACGCCCAATTAGCACATCAAATTTCGGATCTAGGCGAATTCCTGCACGGGAACAACTCGATCCGAGTTCATCTCTACCCTTGGGCGACTAGTCATACCACCTCGGTTTAAAGAGATTTTTTGTGGAGTGGTGTGCTATATTCTCATGCACATGCCTGCAAAATTTGAGCATATTCCGACGGTTCAATCTCCGGCGATCTTCCGACTATCAAACCGCTGCCAGCGCATGAGGCTACGTCACTCCACCGACTCGGACTTCGTCGCTCCACCGACTCGGACCTCGACGCGCCGTCACTCCACCGACTCGGACTTCGTCGCTCCACCGACTCGGACCTCGACGCGCCACCACTCCGCCGACTCAGACTTCGTCACTCCGCGGACTCGGACCTCGACGCGCCGCCGCTCCGCCAACTCGGACCTCGACGTGCCGCCGCTCCGCCGAGTCGACCTCGCCGCTCCGCCGACCCGGACCTTGACGCGCCGTCGCTTCGCCGACTTGGACTTCGTCACTCCGCCGACTCGGACTGCGTCGCGCCGCCGCTCCGCCGAGTCGACCCTATCACTCCGCGGACTCGGACCTCGACGCGCCTCCACTCCGCCGACTCGGTCCACAGTCGGCTCGGGCCACGTTACCAACGCCTGAAACATTGAACAGCTGTGTCGCTTCTACGCTTAAAAGCTAAGTATTTTCATACTTTGCATTTATCAGCATGAGTAAATTACTATTTTTTGCTCTATCTGAAGTTTTATTTTAAGTCTTCCGACTGCCCCGCTATGTACGCTCACGGCCATGCATAGCGGATACTCGGGTGCTACACCCACTGGGTGCATCTAGGCGCATTCGGGCGCTTTTACTTCCTAAACAACTATTTAAGTACTATGTAAAAAGCTTGGAGTCAACTCTTCGTCTCCGACTGCCGGTCTACGCCACACCCCCGCGCTATACAAGGCACACGCCCACGGCTAACCTTCACGAGGCACACGCCCACGGCTAACCTTTACGCAAAGGGAGGATACGACGGGTCGGCAAGAGCACACACAATGAGCCAGCTTACACACGAACAAATATTAACGGAAGAAAGAGCGAAATAAAGTTAAAACCAAAAAGCACGCATAAGTTTCACTCGGCTTCCCGAGTACTTTACATGTAGCGGTTTTTACATCTTTATTCTTTACTTTACAGGTTGAGGAACTCGGCCAAGGCATTCGCTCTGTACGTGACCTCATCCCTCAGCAGGGGAACCTCTTCATCGAGGGAGCCGACAGCTACCCGGGCAAATTCATCAAGACCCTCCACTCGGTTCCTCGAACCAACTGGAGGCTCGGGGGCTACACCCACTTGGTGCACTGTTCGTGCCCCCAGTGTGGAATCTGCAAAAGGAAAAAGAAAACGGCCGTAGTGCGCTTCAGGGCCGCCAGTCGGGACCGAGTCACTCGGTTCCGAGCGCTACAGGCTGAAAGATTTCAAGGGTTAACCTCCAGGGGTTCACAACCACTCGGATACACCCGATACCACTCGGGATTCATTCGGCAAGTTCTATGAGTCCCTCACAATCTCCCTACAGGCTACTAGGAGTTGCGCTCAGGCGGATGATCACTCGGAAAAACCTGTCCAAGGGAGAAGGCTGGAGCACTCGGCTCAGGCTAAGCTGCAGTCAGATCGTGAAGGACTCGGGGGCTACTGACGATGCCATGCCCCCGGGGTATACCAGCGGAGGAGGAAGTCGGCCCCGACAGCACGGGGTAGCCCAGGCCCACGACTCGGAATCCGACTGGGATACCGGGGCGCATCATCAACTTGGAGTACAAGACATGTATATTTAGTAGGTCTAGTTGCAAACCGACTAGGACTCTACCTTGTAACCGACTCGAACTCATGTAACCCTACCCCCCGACCACCTATATAAGGGGAGGTAGGGGCCTCCCGATCGGCAGACTTAGATCTAGACTCAGATCTCCACACAGACAACCACCTCTGCACATACCTCTCATACGAGGCAACCCTCAATACAATCCACAAAGGCAGGACGTAGGGTATTACCTCATCTTGAGGGCCTGAACCTAGGTAAATCCTTGTCTCGTGTGCACCCCTTTGGATTCTCTATGCGTACGCCGCCCTATATTCACTATTGCTGGATCAAAACACCGACAGTTGCCCTATATTCAACCCATCAGGATGCGTCTCCGCTACATGGTGGCTAAAGCGTATTCTCCGAGAATCACTAGCTGGCTGCCGGGTAGGACTCGGCGCCGGGCGCTTTGGCTACAGAGGGTATCAAAGGCTGGCCTCAAGCGAGGAACGCAGTCGGCTGATTACACCCGAGTGAGGGACAGAAATGGCGTGCCTTCCGAGGGCCACGAGTCGGATGCTGAGCAACTCGGAGCTGCCGGATTCTTCACCCAGGCACATCGGGCGCTCCGGCCTCGAAGCTTTGGTATCTGGGATCCCCAGATTCAGTGGAATGACCCGGCATAAGACTTCGAAACTCAGGAACCTATGCACCGTGACTGTTTTCTCTGGTCCGGACTTGGAGTTTCAGAGGCATTCCTTCAGGGGACACAAGCCGGCCTTGACCCACTCGGGAAGGCCGGGTGCTACTCGGGAACTCAGTCGGGATTGATGGCAAGCCCCACGCTGGGTTATCAGCCGGTCCCTGTCCCCAGGGATGGACCGGATGCCACCAGAGATTACCCGTTAATAGCTCACTTGCCTTTAACGTTCCTGCCTTACGGGTGAATGTTACTTGGCTTTAATTGTCTTTTCCACAGGAGTCCAGTCAGCCCTTCGCAATCTCCCAACGAGCCAAAGTCAGTCGGGAAGGCCATCCAGAGGCAAAGACCGGCAACGGTGAGATCGTGAAGGACTCGGGGGCTACTGACGGCGATATGCCACCCGGGTATCACCAAGGAGGACGAATCCGGCCTCCCGGCCACGGGGTGGGCCGGGCCGACTACTCGGAGTCCGACTACAACACGAGGGCGACTCACCGGCGTGGAGTACAAGACAAGGACTAATACCTGTCCGGCTTACCCGGAATCAATTGTAACCGAATAGGAAACACATCTACTAACCCGATCCGGACTCTGTAACCCTACCCCGGCCGACTATATAAGGCCCGGTAGGGGACCTCCGATCGGATCCTACCTCAGACTCTCTCATCCAATCTGTTCTCCATTGTTTCACAGCTCAGGCCCCTTCGAGATCGATTCTCTAGGGCCTGCGGCACTCGGGATACAGCAATACCAGCCACCGAACACAGGACGTAGGGTATTACCTCTCCGATAGGGCCTGAACCTGTCTAAATCTTGTCTCCCGTGTGCAGCCATCCTGATTTGCTGTGCTCACACCGCCCCATAATTAGTATTGCCGGAATAATACTCCGACATTGACGGACAGAGTTTCAATGGAGCGGGGATTAAAGGAATAGGAACAGAGGTGGAAACATGTGGAAAGTTTTTGGTTGCCTTACTTTAGGGTTTAACAGGAACATGATTTGGAATAAAAGTTTTAATTTGGTATATTTTAATCAGCATTACTAGCAAAAAGTTTTTGTTAGCCCTAATTTTTGGGTTTCGGAAAATTAGGGTGTTACACCCTATAACAATAATTTTGCACAAGTGTGAAACTGGGTTGTACTAGTACTGTTGTGCTAGTTTTCTAAACCCTAGAGCCATAGTTACCTATGTGGCACAGCTATATCACAAGTGAACAACCGCTCTATGACTCAGGTACACCTCTGTGCTAGGGGAGAGCTTGAAAATGCTAAGGGAACTGCACTGCAATGGTTTGTCTGCTGCGTCAGAAAACTTTTAGAAGTTCTCTTCTGTTATGCATCAAAGTTTGTTGTGTGTGCTGAGGGCATGTAATGTGCCAAGACTGGGCTAAGTAAGGAGTCGACGTCAGTTAGGGTTTCACTTGTGTCAGCCACCGGTGACACAGGTGTCGGTCTGCCTAAAGCATTGTTACCGTTATGCGTTGTGGTTAGCTGTGTCACCGGTGCCTGTCACAGGTAACTCACTTAATCCTACATGGCATGAGTGTAATGGTCAGGTGTCTGCAGACCCTATATATAGGGGACCAGGGGAGGTCTTGGACCTCAACCTTTGCCAGCCATTTTCAACCGTTGCAAGCCTCTCATCTCCTGAACAGAAATTAAACTTCTCATGTGTTAGTTCAAGAGAGTTAGAGCTTTGAGCAAAGAGTATTGGTTCCTCCAAGTGTTGTTGCTGCAGATTCTGTTACTCTTGGAGTGTCTACTCCTAGACACGTGTAGGAGTCGCTGGTGATTACCCAAACTTGTGTGGGTTGGCCCAGACGTTTGTGAGAGTGATCTAAAGTCTACCCCCTGTCAAGCAAAAAGACTTCCACAAGCAAAGGAGTGTGTCTGAAGATTTAGGTACTCGGAGAACAAGCACGTTTCAGTACTGGCTATCTCTTAGGAGTAGCTTCTCCAACGGAGACGTACCTCTCTGAAAAGAGTGGGAATTTCGGTGAAAAATCTCTTGTCTCTCCGTGTGTTTACATTCTGCACTTACTTGCTTATTTCCTTGCATGCTTGTGTAATTCTCTGATATATATAGTCTAGCTGTGATCTGTCACAGTCTCTTCACACATGCTTGTTTCTCTTAGATAGTGCACCTGTGTAGATCACATGTGTGACAGCTGCGTTATATTATATGTGTATCTTCTTACCTGAGTAGTATACCTGTCACACAGCTGCTAGTTCCTCTTATCTGTCTGAGAACATTTGCATCTAAAAGGAAGAAGTTTTTAAGGTTCTAGCTAGCCTCCTATTCACCCCCCTCTAATCGGCTCTTAAGATCCTTTCAGATGGAAAAGATGCACTATAATTGACTTATTTCAATAACGAAATAGCATGATACCTCAACCATCATGTCCCTTTTAATTCTTGTCATCAAGGAACATGAAGAACACAATTCATGCTTCTATTCTAACTAAAATCATAATTCAAGATAATAAGCAACGATAACAACCTCATTAGCATCTTCATCAACACCACCTATTAATTAAGATCAGCATAGTAGCTCACCAAGATAACTTCAACTACTCCAATAATTTATTTTATTCAAAAACTAAGACTAAACTAAAGGTGTTGATTAAGCTAACGTACAACTAGAAATATCGAGTTCCATAATAAGGCAATGCATAAAATAATTATTTATCAATCATAAATAAATAAAAACGAGCAAATAATCTCATCCGATTGGGGGAGTGGGAAGGGCTCTCCCCCAAGCTTAAAACTTTTGCTTTTCTTTTGATTTTCCTAGGTGAAGCTTAAATAATTGATCGCTTCTTTTTTCCTCTCAATAGCTTTTCCTACAAAAGATTAGTTCTTGTAAGCAATCATAAAGTAACTATCCTTTAAGTGATCAAATTAAACACAATGAATACTCTAGAAATAGAAGCCAACTCTCTTTTGTAAAGTGCACAATTAAACAGGGAGAGTAAAATAAATATTTTCAGAAGACTTCACATTATGTCGCGGGGAATTCGCGGCAATATCCATTTGTAGTAGGATTTTTGGGAAAGCGTGTAAGGAAGATCTAGGCAGTGCACACAAGAATTTTACCCAGGTTCAGGCCCTCCAATGGCAGAGGTAATACCCTACTCCTGCTGTTTGTATTAAGATTCTTGCGTGAAGAAGGGAGTACAAGAGGTTGAGGATGAAGCTCAGAGAGTCTAAGTGTCTAGAGATCAGAGAATGTAGAGTCCAGCCCCCATCTGCATGGGGGGCTCGGCCTTATATAGGCCTGTACATTAGCCGACTCGGTCACTCGGCTCAGCTACAGTAACTGTCCTAATTAACTGAGACATTTACACTTTGTAACCATCCGAGTAACGCCAGTCTTCATGCCGGTTGAAACGCATGTCTTGATGAGTCGTAACGCCTGTCTTAATGGCATCCGGATGTTGTATTGTTGCAGGCCTTTCTTGGGCCTTCATCCGAGTGGGCTTGCCTAAGCCTGTTGGGCAGACTCGCTGTGTTGGGCCTACCCGGATGGGCTCCCCTCGTCAGTAGCCCTCGAGTGCTTCGAGGTCTCGACACGGATGCCGACTGAGGAGCAGGCTGTGCATGCCCGAGTCGCTGGTGGAGAGACCTTGATGGACTCTCCTGACACCTGAAAAGAGGTTAGATTTGTGCTAAGCATTAGGAACTCGGTGATACCCGTGCTTTCCGGCTGGGGAAGTCGGCTTGTGACCCTCTGAGAGGCGTATCATGAATTCCGAGTGAATCCGAAGTAGCGTCTGGCATATCCGAGTGGACGGTCGCCATCTTGTGCCCGCAGGGGGGACGCCTTCGATCTTCAGCTTCGAAACCAAGTCCTCGAACTCCGGCATTAAACCCTGAAATAGTGAACCATTTTGCGCCGCTGTGGGCATTCGCTACGTTCACACAGAGGCAAACAAGGACAAACAGGCATCATCAGACACAAAACACAAGCCCATACAAAGAGCAACACAACACAGAGGAAAACAGCATTCAGAACAACATCAGAAGGCACATCATGCCTTTTTTTTTCCCTCAAAGAAGGAGTCCAAGAAATCAGGACAAATCAGAATCAAAAAAGACATTCACAGCAAGATCAAAAAGGAACACCATAAAGTCTCACCAAAATCAACAAAGATCAATTCAATAAAACAGAATCAAAAGACACAATTCAGACAAACAGGCAATAAAGTGAAGGGGAAACAGCAACAAAACACACAACTCATCACAGATCCAAGTCAACACAGACAACAGCAACAAGGCAAGTCAAAAAGCCGATACAGAATCAGCAAAACACCCCCATACAAAAGTAAGTAACAAAAAGACAAAACAACAGGCACACCAGAACAACATCATTCAGACAACAGGAAGGGACAACGGGGGTTTCATCAAAAGAGACCAGTCAACAAAAGGTCAAAACGGCAAGGCGAGGGAAAGGAGGGGGGGGGGGGAAAAAGAAAAAGGAAGGGGGGGAGGGAAAAAAAAAAAAAAAGGAAAAAAAAAAAGGGGGGAAAAGAAAAGGGAAGGAAAGAAGAAGGAAAGGAGAAAAAAAGGGGGGGGGAAGGAAAAAAAAAAAAAGGAGGTTAGTCGAAGAAAGAAAACACGTATCACAAACCGGGGTTGATAGAATATACGTCCGCAAAGATTTTACATTCCAAGAGCATGACAGGCACCACAAAAAAATAACACAGGGGAATCATGTTGTCCCGCTGTGGATGCCGGGTTCGTCCTTAGTTTGGGTGTTGCCGAGTGACCTGCAAACCCTGTTGGGTCGGTCATCAGCACCCTTTCGCAGAGCCAGTCTGCTTCCGAGTTTGGCGGCTTGTGCGCCTCGGAGTTGTTTGATGGAGTCGTATAACCCGTGACGTGTCCTGGTGGGCCAAGCCGACTGCTGATTCGGTGCCTGAACATGATCCGACTCGGTCTGAGTTGAATCCAGTCAGAGCCGACTGGAGCCACGGTGTTGTCCTGACTGTGATGTCGCGTCAGCATTTAATGCGCGCAGTCGGTTGGACAGAGTGCCCGCAGTGCAATGATTTCACCTCGAGTCGCGCATGAAGCGTGCCCGAGACATCCGCTGCCGCTGCTCTGAATTCGCGCGACATCCGAGGCGGCGGCCCATCATGACTGCTCCCGAATCACGCGGGCGGCTCGCGCGCGGGACGGAGGCTGACGTAATGCCTGCCGGTCACGTCGCCTGGGGTGCCGCGTCGTGGCGAAAAAAGCGTCCGAATCCCGCGGGTTCGCGCGCGCGGGACGACAGTTGTCACGGCAGTTTCCCGCCACGTCGGACGCAACGACTGCCGGCGGTTGGACTCCCCGGCCTATAAAAGGAGATTTAGGGTTGCCGAGTCCTCATCTGCCTTCGTCTTCCTCGCGATCGAACTCTTTGCCTCCAAAGCTCCGCCACCGCGCAACCGTTCCCGAGAGAACTCGCTCACCGCCGCCGTTCTTCACCCACCGCCAACCATGTCTCGCGCCAGCAAGGGAAAGGAAGTCTGATGCTTCCTCCTCCGCCGCCGCCGCCGACGGGTGGAAGAAAGGGGATTGGGTCCCCTCGGTCATCACCGACGAACTTCTCATCAGATTTGCCCACGTCGGCTTGCTGCCTCCCCGCACCATCGTCAACTGGCGGGCGCCGTTCCAGGAGGTGAAGCCCGCCCCTCACGAGCATGAGCGCGTGATGCTCACCCCGTTCCTAGAGCGGGGCTTGAAGCTGCCGCCACACGATTTCTTGCGCGGCCTCCTCTTCTTCTACGGCCTCCAACTCCATCACCTGAGCCCCAACGGCGTTTTGCACATTGCGTGTTTTATCACACTATGCGAATGCTACTTGGGGACTCGGCCGCATTGGGGGCTATGGAAGAAGATCTTCACGGTGAAGGCCCAACCGATCAAAGCCGGCGGCCGACTGTCCGTCTGCGGAGGAGCCGGCATCCAGGTCAAAGCCGGCGCCAAGTACTTCAAGTTGCAGCTGCCGGATACCGTTCGGAGGTGGCAGGACGGGTGGTTCTACTGCCCGGATGAACGCACGCGACTGGCCATGAAGGGCTTCCATTGTACACCGAAGGTCCTCCCGAGTAGCTGAAGCGTTGGAGCGCCAAGCCTTCCAGCGAAGAGATGCCTGAAGTCGACCGACTCCTGAAGAGGATCGCAAGACTCCAGGAGAAGGGACTCACAGGCCCCGACCTCATCGCCACTTGGCTGACTCGGCGCATCCAGCCTCTTCAAGCCTGGGCGCACCCGATGTGGGAGTACTCGGGCAACCATGACTCCACGAGGGTGTCAAGCGAGGATCTTTCAGACGAAAATTTCTTGGAGCTCTTCAAGAACTTGACGAAGGAACAAACTGGGCTCACCCGGGTGCCCAAAGTGATTCCATATTCGAGAGCCAACCCTCCGCCGACTGTAAGTGGCTTGTACTCCGAGTCGGGTTCTCAAAATTTATTGTTTTCTTGCTTTTGCTAATCATTAAGTCTTTTGATGCTGCAGAACTACCTCAGCTTCAACTCCATGCCGCCTCTTCCCAAGCAAGAGTCGGCTCCAGCGGCGTTGGATGACGCAGAAGTCGAGGAAGAGCCGGCCCAGACGGATAGTGGCATCCAGATCGACTCGGATTCCGAGTCGGGAGGGTCTGGATACCAAGTCGTCAAACGGGGGCGTGACGACGACGCCTCCGGATCCACGTCCTTGCAAGCGGAAACAGAGCCGGCCCAGACAGAGTCGGCTACTAAACGGGCCCGAACCACACCTTCCGGCTCCGTCGCCCATGCTCCGGCTCCTGCCCAAGTCGCGTCAGCCAGCCGCATGGCGCAGGCTTTGGCCCCTGCACGAGCCGCACCTACCGGCCGCGTGGTACAGGCTCCGACTCCTGCTGCCAAGCCGAGTGTGCCTCGGTCGGCACTCACCAGTTCCTCCGGGGGTCCACCCGCCCCGGGAAAACCGAGGAAGATGATCCCTACGACCACCAGGTACGAGTCCTTGTGCCTCATGCCCCAGTTGAGGTAGGTTGGCGAAGATACTGAAGTCGGTTGTGCTTTTTGCTTTGCAGGGTTCAGAAGAAGCTCTCCGACAAATGAGGCTCTTCAGCCGGTGCATCGGCAGCCCTGACTCCAATTCCGCCGCCAAAGTCGGCTCCTCCGACTCCGGCTACAACAGAGCCCAGCGCACCAATGCCAGTCATCTCCGCTGAGGCAACGGAGTCGGCTGTGGGTGCTGCGCCAGTCGTCTCCGCTGAGGCAACGGAGTCGACTGTGAGTGCTGCGCCATCCGCGACTCCGACTGCAGCCGCGCCTCTGGCTGCGACTGCTAGCGCACCACAGCCGGCTGCTCCTACGCCGCCGCCTGCCGCATCCGTCGAGGTGCCGGAGCCGGATGTGGGCGCCGGGTCAGCACCTCAACCTGCCGCATCCGTCGAGGCGTCGGAGTCGGACAGGGGTACCGGGTCAACCGAGGACCCGGCTGTCGACCCGCAGCCGCAGCCAATTCCTGCCCGCGAGGAGTCAACGGAGCCGGCGATTGCGGCTGGTGCCGACTCCTCCAAACCAGCGAGCGGAGCCGGAGGACAGGCCGTCACCGAGTCGCCCCGGGAAGCCGTGCAGAGCCAAGCCCTGGCTCCGACTCCCGCGGCTGAAGAATCGGCTCCGACTTTGTCAAGAAGCCTCATCCCCGCGCTGCTACTGCCGAGTTGTAGCACAAGGGACGTGACGGTCGCGGAGGAAGCCGCCAACCGCGTCGCTGCCCTTAGCTCCAAGCTAAGGGACTTCGCCGACGCGGCCAAGTCCTTGGCAGACTCGGCCGAGGTCCTCGAATCCTCAGTCGGGGTAAGTTATCTTCATACTTTGCTTTTCCTTAACACTGGGAGCACGTTCAATGCACCCAGTGGGTGTAGCCCCCCGAGTCTCCGACCGACTGGTTGAGTCGGTTGGAGACTTATGAATTCGGGTACTAACAAACTTTTCTTGATCAGCCTGCAATCTGACTGGGCGGAAATGGCCCAGTCCTCATGGAAAGGAATGCCTCCCTGGAGAAGGCACTGGAGGAGGAGAAAGCCAAGAGTCGGCAGCTCGAAGAGAAGCTCGCCGCCCTTAAGAGTAAGTGTCCGGGTCTTCAGTTCTTTTGCCTTTGAAGTTTTCTGGTTCTGACTTTCTTGAGTCGGCAGGCATCGAAGCTGAAAACGCCCAACTCAAGAAAGAAGTGAACTCAAGGATCCCGGCGGAAAGAGTCTCTCAAATGTTCAACGCTAAAGAGGCCGAGCATGCAGACAAGATGCGCGACGTTTGCGACCAACTGAAAGCCGCCACCAAGCTGAAGTCGGACTACGACAAGCTGGCAAAGCAGTACGAACAGTCGCACGTCGCGAATAAAAAGCTGCAGGCATCCATCGATGACTTCACCAAGAAGATGGAGGAGTCGGATAAGCGACACGCCGCAACCATTGCCGACTGGGAGAAACACGAGGCGGAGCTCATAAGCCAACTCAAGAAGGCTAATGAGACTCTACTCGGTAAGCCCCCGAGTCCCTTGCTTCTTTCTTTTTGCACGCTTCTTTGTTCATTTTCTTTGCAATAATCCGTACCCAGATGCTTGCCCAGAGCTGGAGGAAGAAGCAAGGCGGGCGACGCTCCGACTCCGCGCACTTGCCGACCCGGTGAGGTCAGCCCTCGACGCACTTTGGACACCAGAAACTGATGTCCGACTGCGTCGTGACTATGGAGGACCGACTCCTCCAAGTCAAGAGTTTGGTGCAGAATTTGAAGTCGGCTGCCCAAGGCCTCTGCACCAAGCTCTGGCCCGGAGAAGAGCCGGGTTCCAGCATCTTCGCCCTCGCCGACAAGCTCTCGCAAGGCCCGGCGGAGGTTGAAGAGTGGAAAGAGTCGGCAGCTCGCTCGGGAGCCGGCATGGCGCTGGCAATGGTGTTGGCACACCATCCCGACGCGGATGTCGACAACATCTCCGCGGGTGCCCCTGTCGACGAGGAAGGGCAGTCGGTGAATCCTTTGGAGCTTCTACCCCGAGTCCGCGCCGCCGCCAGCCGGATCGCCAGCTTCACCGACCTGGAGGAGCGCGTAGAAGCGACTCCAGAAGAATAGAAAAATATCATGTAATATCTCTCGGTATGCCGAGTAGACAAAATGTAAAAACTTTTGCTATGAATGAAAATGCTTTTCAATTCATTCTGACGTTTGTATAAGTTATTTTGCATAAGTTATTTGTTTGCATAAGTTATTTGAGTCGTCCGTTTTTGTTTTTTCCGCCGAGTCGGATCCTTTCGCGTGCAGGCCGACCTTTAGCTTTTGCTCTTGCCAACCGGACAGCCGGGTTGCGACTGTAGTTGGGGACGAAGAGTGGGCCTTAGGTACCGTACACGTTTACTTAGACGTTCGTGTAGAAACAAAGTTAGGATATTCGAAATAACTTGTGCTGAGTGATAAATCACCCAGGGGGTCTAAGGTAGCTTCCGGGGATTGCCCGAAGTGAAGCTACTCGGGTTTTTTTTAGACATAGCCCCCGGGGGTTGCCCAAGGGAATATAGTCAGAAAATGAAAGTTTAAATGAACAAAATGCTTCCCGAGTGCCGCTCGAAGGAAACAAAAATTTATTCATTATAAAACAATGAACTGTTTGAAGTACAAAGTTTAAGTGTAGAAGGGACGCAGCTGTGCGATATTCCATGTTCGTTCGGTGACCGCGCCGGTTGCCGGGTCCTCCAGTCGGTACGCGCCGTTATGCAGCACCTGGTTGACGATGAAAGGACCTTCCCAAGGTGAAGACAATTTGTGCATGCCCGCCTTGTCTTGGATCAGTCAGAGGACCAGATCTCCTTTGTTGAAGACTCGGCCCCGAACTTGCCGACTGTGGTAGCGGCGCAGGTTCTGTTGATAGATAGCCGAACGCGAGAGGGCAAGTTCCCGCGCTTCTTCTAGGAGATCTAGGTCATCTTGTCGTGCCGACTCGGCATCCTTTTTCACGTATGCTGCGACTCACGGAGAGTCGTGGAGGATGTCACTCGGCAGGACGGCTTCAGCTCCGTAAACCATGAAGAACGGCGTGTAGCCAGTCGACCGGTTTGGAGTCGTCCTTAAGCTCCAAAGGACAGATGGAAGCTCATCAATCCAGGAACCGGCGGCCCGTTTCAGCGGGACTAACAAACGGGGCTTGATGCCTTGAAGAATCAGAGCGTTGGATCGCTCGAATTGGCCATTTGACTGCGGATGAGCCACGGAGGCATAATCGATCCGAATCCTATGATCCCGGCAGAAGTGGCGGAAGACTTCAGCAGTGAAGTTCTTGCCGTTGTCGGTGATGATGCTATGGGGGATTCCGAATCGGAAGATGACTCCCTTTCACGAAGTTGACGGCAGTCGGACCATCAAGCTTCATGATTGGCTTGGCTTCAATCCATTTCGTGAACTTGTCCACGGCCACAAGGAGATGAGTAAAACCTCCCCGGGCTGTTTTGAGCGGACCCACCATGTCGAGTCCCCACACGGCAAAAGGCCATGTGATCAGAATGGTCTTGAGCGCAGTAGCCAGCATGTGTATTTGACGTGCATACCGCTGACACCCTTCGCAAGTTCGGACGAGTTCCTCGGCATCAGCATGCGCACTGAGCCAAAAGAAACCATGTCGAAAGGCTTTGGCGACCAAGGCTCTTGATGAAGCATGGTGACCGCAGAGTCCCGAATGGATTTCCTCGAGCAGTGTTCGGCCTTCTTCCGGTGAAATGCAGCGCTGGAAGATTCCAGTAGTGCTGCGCTTATAGAGCTCACCATTGATGATGGTATAAGCTCGAGCGCGGCACACAATGCGGCGTGCCTCAGTCGGATCTTCAGGCAGTTCCTTGCGCAAGAGGTATGCCAGGAACGGCTGAGTCCAAAGAGGGACGACCGCCAAGACGTCTTCTTGGGTCGGTTGAGCCGGTTTTGGGTGTGATGACCCGGCTTCAGACGACTCGGTTGCCGACTCCAACTTGACGGATGGTTGGAAGAGCTGCTAAAGGAACACTCCGGGTGGGACTTTTTCCCGAGCTGAGCCGATCCGGGCAAGGGAGTCGGCTGCTTCATTATCTGCTCGTCGAACATGGTGAATTTCGAGGCCATCAAAGTGTCCTTCCAGCCGGCGCACAGCGGCACAGTATGCCGCCATGGTGGGATCCTTGGCGTCCCAAGCCTTCATTACTTGCTGCACCACCAGATCCGAGTCGCCGCGACAAAGAAGTCGGCGAATGCCGAGTGAAACTGCAATGCGCAAGCCATGCAGTAACGCCTCGTACTCCGCCACGTTGTTGGAGGCGGCGAAGTGGATCTGCAGCACGTAATTCAACTTGTCACCTTTGGGGGAGATCAGCACGACTCCAGCCCCCGTGCCCGCAAGCATCTTCGAGCCGTCGAAGTACATGACCCAGTGCTCAAGGTGCACCTGAGTCGGAAGGGACTGGCTTTCAGTCCACTCGACGATGAAGTCGGCCAAAGCTTGTGACTTGATTGCCTTGCGAGGCTCGTAGCTGATGTCATGCGGCATAAGCTCTATCGCCCACTTAGCAACTCGGCCCATGGCATCCCGATTGTTGATGATATCAGACAAAGGGGCATGACTAACCACAGTGACCGAGTGGGCTTGGAAGTAGTGTACCAACTTCCGAGTCGCCAGAAATACGCCATAGACGAGCTTCTGGTAATGCGGGTAACGCTGCTTCGACTCGGAAAGGACTTCATTGATGTAGTAGACGGGTCACTGTACCTTCTGGATTCGTCTTTCTTCTGCGCGCTCCACCACTAGAACAACGCTAACCACTTGATTCGTGGCCGCGATGTACAGCAGCATGGGCTCACCCTCCATTGGTGCAGCAAGAACCGGAGGTGTTGACAGAAGACGCTTGAGATCTTCGAAGGCTTGTTGAGCTTCACTCGTCCACTCGAAGGAGTCAGACTTCTTGAGAAGTCGGTAAAAAGGCAAGGCCTTCTCACCGAGTCGGGCGATGAACCGACTTAAGGCAGCAACACACCCGGTTAAGCGCTGGACCGACTTCAGATCTTTCGGCTTTTCCATCTTGATGATGGCGTCAAGTTTTTCCGGGTTCGCTTCGATTCCTCGCTCGGAAACGATGAAGCCGAGTAACTTGCCAGCCGGAACTCCGAAGATGCACTTCTCCGGATTAAGCTTCATGTCGAACCTCCTGAGATTGGCGAAGGTTTCAGCCAAGTCAGTCAAGAGGTCTGCGGTCTTCTTTGTCTTTATCACAATGTCATCGACGTAAACCTGAACATTTCTGCCTATCTGGTCGTGTAAACACTTTTGCATACAACGTTGATATGTAGCACCAGCATTTTTCAAACCAAAAGGCATCGTGATGTAACAAAAAGCCCCAAACGGGGTGATGAAAGAAGTTTTTATTTGATCAGACTCTTTCATTTTGATCTGGTGGTAGCCTGAATAGGCATCCAGAAAGCACAAACGTTCGCAACCGGCTGTGGAGTCGACGACTTGATCCACTCGGGGTAAGGCGAATGGGTCCTTGGGGCATGCTTTATTTAAGGACGTGTAGTCCACACACATGCGCCAAGTTTTATTCTTCTTAAGAACCAGGACCGGGTTTGCCAACCAGTCCGGGTGAAGAACTTCCTTGATGAACCCGGCTGCGAGGAGTCAGGCGATTTCTTCTCCGATTGCCTTGCGCCGGTCTTCAGCGAAGCGACGGAGAGCCTGCTTCACTGGCTTTGCATCCTTGGCGACGTTGAGGGAGTGCTCGGCGAACTTCCTTGGAACACCCGGCATGTCAGCTGGCTTCCACGCGAAGATGTTCCAATTCTCACGAAGGAAATCGACGAGCGCGCCTTCCTATTTAGCCTCAAGGTCAGTCCCGATTTGGACCATCTTGGACGGATCCTCAGGATGGACCTAGACACGTTTAGTGTCCTTGGTCGACTGGAAGGCGGACTCGGTTGCCGCCTTCTTGCAGGGTGGAGGTTGGTCCGAGTCGACGGACGCCTGGATGTTCTCCAGCTTATGGGCCGCAATCAGGGACTCGGCTATGTCTGCGCTGGCGAGATCGCACTCATTGGAGCGCTCAAAGTCGCCAGTGATGGTGATGACACCTTTAGGACCCGGCATCTTCAGCTTCAAGTACGTGTAGCACGGCCTAGCCATGAATTTGGCATAAGCCGGCCGGCCGAAGATCGCATGGTATGCGCTCTTGAAACCGACTACCTCAAAGGTCAATATCTCGACCCGGAAGTTGTTCGGCTCGCCGAACACAAGTTCTAAGGAGATCTGACCCAGAGGCTTGGCGCACTTCCCAGGAACTATTCCGTGGAAGGAAGTGTTACTGGGGCGAAACTGGGTCTCCGAGACCTGCATCTTCTTCAGGGTGTCCATGAAGATGATGTTGATGCTGGAGCCCCCGTCCATCAGGACCTTGCGGAGCTTGAACCCGCCGACCTAGGGATCCATCACCAAAGGATGCTTGCCGGGTTGAGGGACCCGGTCTGGGTGGTCGAGTCGGCTGAATCCGACTGGCACCTCGGACCAATCCAGCCATTGAGGGACAGCCGGCACCGTCGCGTTGACCTCGCGACAGCGCAGCTTCCGACCCCTTTTGGAGTCGGTTCCCTGGAAGATCATGAGTACCCCCTTTGAGGGGGATACTGCGCAGCGCCGCCGCCTGCGGCGGAGCCTCCTTCTCCGCCGTCTTCCGGCTCGGGTTGCTTTTCCTCCCGGAGGCGCTGCAGGAAGCTGCACTCTCGGGTCGAATGCCCCGCCTGATAGTTGGCGGTGCTGTGAAAAGAGCAGGGTCTGTCAAGGACCTCCTCAAAGGTAAGCTTTGGCGCCTTGCGCTGTTGCCAAGGACGCTCTTTCTTCTGGCCAGCATCACCGCGCTGGGGGCCACGTTCAGCGGCCGCAACTAGGTCGGCTCCGCTGACCCCATCTCCGCCAGCTTTCCGCTTCGGGAGCCGACTGTCCGCGCGCTTCCGACCTGAGTCGGCGGGGACTTTTCGGCTCGAAGACTTGGCTTTTGCCTTGCCTTTGTCCTCGTACCGCATCGCCTCCTCACCCGTCGCGTACTTGCTGGCGACTTCCATGAGTCAGCCCATAGTCTGAATATTAGACCAGGCCAACTTGTGTTTGAGGAGCTCGTATTTGACTCCCTGGGAAAAGGCCTGAATGGCCTGCATCTCGGTGACGTCCTCGATCGAGTTGCGCAGCCGAGTCCATCGCTGAATGTAGTCGCGGACCGACTCGCCCTTCTCCTGGACGCAGAGCCACAGGTCTTGGGCGTTCCTAGGGCGCTTATACGTGCCCTCAAAATTCTTGACGAAGGCCTCTTGGAGGTCCCTCCAGTTGTAGATGCTATCTTCGGGCAGGCTGTTAAGCCATGCCCGAGCCGACCCTTCCAGCATCAGGGGTAGGCTTCGGAGGGCGACACGCTCGTTGCCTCCTCCTATATTGCAGGCGACCAAGTAGTCGGCAAGCCAAGTTTCCGGCTTGGCTGTGCCGTCATACTTGTCTACGCCGCTGGCGATCTGGAACCGGTCCGAGAACGGCTCGGACCAAATCCGCCTGCTGAAGCAAAGCGGTCCGGTGGAGGCAGAGCCACCCGGCTGGTTGACCTCGCCAGCGCGTCGTTCGGCCCGCACTCGGGCTGCCCGTCGCCCCTCGATGTCGTCACGAGCATCACGGGCGTCGTTTGCTCGAAGGGAGCCGGCTTGTCGCCGCTCAGCCTGGAGTCGGTTGATCTCCTAGCGAGCGTCAGGCCGATTCGTAGACCGACTCGGCTGCGACGAGCCAACTGTTACAGGGCGACTCGGAGTCGTCAAAAGCCGACTCCGAGTTGCTTGGGAGGTCAGTCAGTTGCTAACCGACCCGGCCTCATTTTGCTGTTCCACCGCCGTCTTCATCAGCGCGATGACTCGGCGTTGGATTTCTGCCGTGGGTCCATCTGCCGGAGGCGGTAGTGAGTCGGCCAACGCGGCAGCCGTGAAGAGGTTTTGTACTGGTGTTCGGAAGACAGGGACACCATCCTGTTCTCGCCCGAAGAGTGGGACCCGAGTAACCCGGCTCCTCCGGGCGGCTGAAGGGACTCGCCGGTTCGCGCGATTACGCGAACCGGGAAGTTCATTCGGTTGCCGCTCTCGCTGTTCGAGGGCCGCTCGTTCTTGATCAAGGCGCTCTCGTTCAGCAAGGAGGGCTCGCCGAGAGGCCTCCAAGGCCCTCTCGGCCTCCGACTGCCCTTCGATAGGAGTCAACAAGTGTTCGTGCGTCGCCCTGGCCGCTGCGGCAGATGTACCAGCGTCATCCGTGCCGCCGGGTACGACCACGTACACCTCTGCCGAGGCGGTGTGGCTGTGCGTACTTTCGCCCCCATCGGATTCATCAGAATCCAAGAGAGGGAGGAGAGATTCAGCGCCCACCATAGTGACGAACTGGGGGCGCTCCGCGTGTTCGCTCGGAGCGAAAGGACGTCCGAGCAGGAGCTCAGGCTTCACTTCCACTGTGAGGCAAGGACGCGAGTCCTGAAGGCGCAGCTGGCCGAAGGCATCGGCCACAAAGTGAAGGCTGCCGAAGATGAACTCCGTGCCCTCGGGGTGTGCCATGAACAGTGCATCACCGACGATCAGCTTGCCGCCGATGATCGGAGAAGATCCCCCCTGGATCATGGCTCCAATGCACGCGGCCCCTACCTGGCGCGCCAACTGTCGCGGGGAATTCGCGGCAATATCCATTTGTAGTAGGATTTTTAGGAAAGCGTGTAAGGAAGATTTAGGCAGTGTACACAAGAATTTTACCCAGGTTCAGGCCCTCCAATGGCGGAGGTAATACCCTACTCCTACTGTTTGTATTAAGATTCTTGCGTGAAGAAGGGAGTACAAGAGGTTGAGGATGAAGCTCAGAGAGTCTAAGTGTCTAGAGATCAGAGAATGTAGAGTCCAGCCCCCATCTGCATGGGGGGCTCGGCCTTATATAGGCCTGTACATTAGCCGACTCGGTCACTCGGCTCAGCTACAATAACTGTCCTAATTAACTGAGACATTTACACTTTGTAACCGTCCGAGTAACGCCAGTCTTCATGTCGGTTGAAACGCATGTCTTGATGAGTCGTAACGCCTGTCTTAATGGCATCCGGACGTTGTATTGTTGCAGGCCTTTCTTGGGCCTTCATTCAAGTGGGCTTGCCTAAGCCTGTTGGGCCGACTCACTGTGTTGGGCCTACCCGGATGGGCTCCCCTCGTCACATTATTAATTCCAACATTAAAATAGCACAAAAACTTATAGAAACTAAAACAGAGACTATAGCAGTTCATTAAAAAAAATTTGTTTTCAAATAAAACCACGTAAACTAGCAACCTAAATAGCAACGCAAGAAAAAAATAAAAGACTACTATTAATAATGTGAAAACAAATACGAGAGTGAACTAATGTTGCTTCCCCAGCAACGACACCAGGAAATAGTTTCTTGATGACCAACTTGTAGAGGATCAATTGTAGTAATTTTAATGAGAAAGGTTGTCAACCCCATAGCGAAACGTTGATTGGATCACTTGGTTCAGATCTAAATCACACTAAAAGTAATAATCCCAAACAATATATTGATTACACCGAAGATGGATGTAGTCTGTAGTCACAATACAAGATTGATGACGCTGAAATGGATGGCCATCAGAATAATCATGAGAACACTACACAGTTACTAGCACACACCCTATAGCTTCGACGAGACTACTCACAAATCATGAGTGACATTAAGAGTGAATAGTAGATTGAACTCATAACTTGAAGATACAAACCAATCCAATGTTGTTGATGTTGTAGATGAAGTACAAAGAGACCTAATCTATGGGTGGTGATGGTGGAAGATGAAAACTATGAATCCCGACGAGTTTTTGATCTCTCTCGAAGCCTTCTGTCTTCTTCGTGACACTCTACGTGAAACTCCACAGGGAGTATATGAGCGATGAAACTGATCTACTCGAGAAGAGGTAGTGGTGGCTAAGGCTGGTGGGCCCCAAGCTGCAAAGGGATGCAACAGGAGGTGCCTCCCCCTCTTGTCGTGGGGCCCAAGGGACCTCCCCTCGCTATTTCCTTTTGCACGAAGATATCCTCCTCCGGAAGGTTCCCGAATACGCTCGATTTTCTATTTTTTTGGTGTTTTTCCTGCATATAGAAATAGAAAGAAATAGACAATCTAGAGTTTATTTAATAATTCAAAAAATGATTAAAACACACAATAGAAATTTAACAAAAAGGCATTATTAAACTCAGAAATACACGATATGTTTTTGACGTATCAGGCGAGCGAGTCATTGATCGTCGTTTCCAAAGGATGTTGACGTGTGGGTTCGTGATAGTGTGCTTGCTTCATCGGGATGGTCATGTTAATGACATCCTGATGTGGCACGTTAGTGAGTGCGATGGAGTTGGTATCACTGTACTGGGTGAGTGAAATTCTTGAAATGGAAACACAATTTCATCAAAGTAGACGTGTTGTGAGGTTAATACACGTTGGGTGACAGGGTCATAGCACCGGTATCCCTTCATGGTAGTACGGTAACTGAGAAAGATACATTGAGTGGAACGCGGGGCAAGTTTGTTGTGCAAAGTGGTGGTAGTGTTTGAGTAACACAAGCAGCCAAACAAATAAAGGTGTGAGTAGGAGGGAGGCAAGTTGAACAATAGTTCATGTAGTGAGGTGAGTTGGCACGCGCGACACAGACAAAGGTTGAAGAGGTGCATCAACGTAGCGAGCATGTCAGACCAAAAAGTAGGGGGTCATGGAGACGTGGAATAGAAGAGCACGAACACCCTCATTGATAGAGTGGAGCACTTATTCGCTCGGACCATTCTATTGGGAGGTGTAAGGACAAGTGAGGCAGCGAACAATGCCATTGGCTAAGTAGAACGCACAAGCTACCCAATTATCAAAATTTCTTGTCATTGTCCATCTACACATGCTAGATGGAACACCTGAAATATGTGTGAACGTAGGCATGGAAAGAGGTTAGAGTGGGCAAGACATCTGACTTGTGACGCAAAGGGAACGTCCAGGTGCAGTGCGAGTAATCATCCAAAAGCACTAAGTAGTATTGATAGCCCGAGTTGCATAGCACGAGGGAAGTCCATACATCGGAACATGAAATGGTGTAGGAGAAATAGAACATGAGGAAGAAAAAAGGATACACATACTCTTACCAATGCAGCATGCACGGCAGATGTGTGCGATAGACTTATTACACAAGTAATTGAAAGAGGCTAGCATGCGCAAAAGTGATGATCATCCAGGATGGCCAAGGCAGTCGTGCATTGTCGACGGTCACGATGAGGTTGTGCGGGTCGCTAGACGGAGGAGTGGCACCAAGGGGATATAACTCGATGTAGCTATTACATCAGTGAATAACTTTCTTGGTTTGAAGATCCTTAATAGAAAAACCAAACATGTCAAATTCCACATAAATATAGTTATCGCAAGCCAAAGAACAAACATAGATAAGCTCTTAATGAGGGCAGGTGAAATAAGAACATTTTTTAGATCAAGGGTGCGAAAGAGGTGGAAAAAGACGTGTTCCCGGTGTGGGTAATCGGCATGGATGCATCATTGCCAACTATAATACGTGATGAGGAGGTCAAGGAGGAAGAAGGAGAGGATACCCGAGTTGGAGGCCATGTGTGACGTGGCCCCTGTATCAAGGAACCAATCACCATTGGATTATGGGACTTTGATGTTCACTTGGTGGAGCACAGAGTAGAGGGCAAGATCCCATGCTGATGCCGATGCCGATGGTGAAGGGGATGGAGTTAGCGTCACGGACGTGTGGCCGAAGTAGCTCGACACATGCATAGGCAGCCAAGAGCCCCTAGAGAGATTAGGTGAGGTGGCTAGCGATCAGGGCGGTGTGGTTAGGATGTGCATGAGATCATGTACAGCAACATGCACATGTGCGACATTGGCCCCTTTAGGAACGGCTTAGGCTTCTATATAAACTGGTTATCCAGATAAACCCCTTGTAAGCTGCAGTGAGAATAAGGCTGTCATATTTGTAACTACTTGTTAGGAACGGTTTATAGATTTGAGCTTATTATCTGTGGTGAAGGGTGCAAAGTCTCAAATACCCCTGGACTAGTTTGTTTGCTGTTTAATAGATGGAATCATTGTTTTGGGGTGTTTATTTGCACAATTTGCCGACAAATTTAATTTGAAAGATTAAAACGATAATAATAGAGAAAAGTCCATTTTTCAATTTTGAACTCTTGTCTGAATTCACATTTCAATCTCGAACTCTAAAATGGTCCATTTACTACCCTAAAGTCTTAGTACCATTTGATTTTCAACCGCTACTTGGTTTTTGGTCCTTTGACTAGGTTTGACTCTGGTATTTGTCAAAAAAATATCCAAACATTGAAAATTTAGAAAAATGTACATAATTTAGGAAAAAATTAGCAAACATTTAAAAAACTGATAATTTAGAAAATTTAAAAAATGTAAAAGTTTTAGGAAAATTTTCAAAAACTGATAATTTAAAAAATCAAGAAAATTTGGGAACATAGAAAATTTATTGAAAAGCAGGGTGCTTTTAAAAAAGTCAGCATTTTAAAAAGAGAATAAAAACCAGAAAATTTGAGAAACTCACAAATTTTCTTCGAATGTTTTAAAAATAATTGTGAGCTTCTCTAATTTTCTAGGTCTTTTTCCTATTTTTAATTTTCTAATTTTTATTTTAAAAGGGTCCCTACTTTTTCAATACATTTTCTAATTTTTTTCAATATTTGCAAATTTTGTTGAATTTTTAATTTTTTTTACTTGACAAATATTGGACTCAAACCCAATCAAAATGTCTAAAAACCCAAGTAGGGGTTGAAAATCAAACGGTATTAAGAGTTTAGGGGTACTAAATAGAACATTTTAGAGTACTAAATAGAACATTTTAGAGTTCAAGTTGAAATGTGAATTCGGGCAAGAGTTAAAGGCTGAAAATTGGACTTTTCTCATAATAATATGAAAATTTCAAGCACTACATCAACTACCGACAAATTTACAAGTTTTCTTGCCATGGCAAAATAAGTTGCAAGTTCTATAAGTGAGCTTGCCAACAAAATAACAATAAATATATATTTTGCACTTAGCCATTCATCTACCTGCTATCAAACTCATAGTAATACCATCATGTAATTCACTCGTAGTAAGACCCACCATGTATTACTCTATGCTCAATGTTCATAAATTTTACTCACTCCATATACGCATGAACTTTTCATCTATTTGATATACACACATGAATCATATGGACATGTAAAAACACATATAACCCAGATGCATATATATAGTAAAAAAAAAGCTATGCCATGTATGATAAAATGCTCGTTGCATAGCTAATAGCCCAAGAAAATACATTTACACAACCAAGTATCCAATTCATACATATACACAACGAACTTTCCTTCATTATATTTTTCAGCAACAACCAACTATCCATGTTCCGAATGGATCAATTATTATGCCATTTATTAGCTCAACAACAAACAACCATATAAGCACTGTGTTGGAAGAAGCAGTTGTGGGGGAGCTGACCAATGGTACGAGCTAGGTGATGGAGGGAGTAGGGGAGGACGCGGGTGGCGGACAGAGCTGCGCCGCGTAGAGAGTCGGGAAGGCCGGGGCGGAGCTTGGCGGCTCATAGTGGCGGTGGGAGGCGGATTGCATTGGGCGATGGCTGGTGGCGAGCTAGTGCCGGTGGATCTGGGTGGCTGGAGAGAGAGGAGGGGCTAGTGGGCGAGGGAAGGACGAGCGGTAGCGGATCTGGTGGAGGGGACGGGCTGGCGATGACGGAGGTGGAGCGCTCGGATGCTAGGGACGCTCGGAAGTGGGGGAGGTGTGGATAAGAGGTAGATAAATTGCCGAATTGTCGACTATATACTCGGTGGCAGTATTTTATAATTAGATTAAACTTCAAAAGTATTGTGTAGGATTGATAAAGTGAGGTTGTAAAGAAACTCAAAAAGCTACATATTTAGTAGCAACAGGAGTTAAAGTGGACTTATAAATTAAGCTGAGAAATACCTTAAATATAACTTATAATCTATTTAGACTTATGAAATTTTTACTTCATTTTTTCTATAAAATAAAATTATTTTCGATTTACCAAACCAATTCTTATCTCTTTCTGAAGGAGTAAATAAAGAGAATTAAGAAAAAAATACTGAAATCTAATTTTTCCAAATTTCTCTCATTGAAATTTTTTACCATTGAAATAAGCAAAAATTAAGAATGGGTTTAATAAGTTAGTTCGTAAACCATTCTAAGAGCCGTCGTCACGTTCGCTAAACAGGTACCATCACCGGCCATTCTCTTATTCGCTTGAGTTTGTTTAGATTGCTAAATACGCCGACCGCTAGGTTATTCGCCGGAGTTTTGATATTGGATTCATCAAGTTTTATAAAAACTATTATCCATGTGAATTCCTAACAAAAGAAAAGGAACATCACATGAAACCTTAGTGCAGAAGACTCCAATAACTGCGGGCCCGGGGTGTCATCGACTGCGAGTCCACGCTCCTCTCTCCACATCAATCTGCCATTACGTGCCACTTCGTACTCATACCTATCCATAGACCATAGGATCTGCATATCTGGATCGCCTGTACCGAGACCTAATAATATCTCACTGCCACATGGGCCTGTAAAGCGTCATCAGCCGTGGGTCCTACATGTAATGGAGAACGAAGCAGTGCAGCATCAGTCCACATGAAACAGGGGGAGAGGAGGAGGAGCGATTAACCAATGGCTTTTAAAAAAGGAGGGGGAAATAACGAGGAAAAACTCGGGAAAAAAAACGTGGAACAAAATAGCGAAGCCGAAGCGGGGATTGAAACCCTAGGCGAGGTCGGCGGCGATGGCGGCGGCGGCGGCGCCGGAGACGTACATCGGGAGCGTGATAAGCCTCACATCGAAGAGCGAGATCCCGGTACGAGGGCGTCCTCTACACCATCAACACCGAGGAGTCCAGCATCGGGCTCAGGAACGGTGGGTTTCCCATCCCTCTTTACGTTGTTAGATTTCTTCTCTTTCTGACTGGTCGGCGATTTGTGGGGAGAATACTCCACGATGGGGTAGCATTATAGATTTTGCTTTTTTTTTGTTCGTGTTGCTGATGATACGAATTTTTAATTTTATTTGAAGGATTTATGTTAGACTTGGATTTGAAGTTCGATTTTGACAATCTTATAATCTTAAACAACTGTGCGCTCTTAATTTTATCTTTTTGTGAAATTTTAGTGAGTGTTGAAAGTTGGTGATTAGTTAAGATCTGTACTAGAGCAGTTCCGGTCTTGTTTCATTGTGCCTATTTGAAGTTCGTTTTCTCCCTGTAGTAACACAATACGTTGTGTTCTACAGCGACGATGTCATAAATGTGGGTGGGAGATTGTTTGGAACGAGCTAGTGATGCACATTATTTGTGGAAAGTCCTTTTGTTCCTGCCCATCTAAAGTAATCAAACTGCAACTGGTATCGTATTAACATTAACAGCTTTTCTTCAAATCTTGTGGAAGCTTAAATTGGGGATGTTGTTGTACAGCTGAAAGGTTCTTGGAATCTTTGCCATGGTTGGTGTGTAGTTACACTCAAAGTGGGGAATGATGCATGCTCAAGGGCCCAGTGCTTCTGTTGCTTTGCGAAACTGCCAATTGGCACGCCTCTGTTTAAGTATCGGCTATTGACAAATAAGCAAAGGCTTTAATTTTAGGCAAACATTTTTTTTTCATCTAATTTCTTTTCCTTATGGGGATGGTCCCAGCTTAAGCTGTGTATTACTTGAGAAACTGTAACTGCCATGCATCTGTTAAGTAGTGCCGAACAAGCAAAACTTTCTTAGGGCATAGGTTCTAGCTTCCTGATTTTTTTCTCCCGTACAAGGATAGTGGCATAATAGGAGGTAAGAATTATCGCCAGCCAATATATGATGTAGATTTGGTAAGAAATTTTGATGTCTGAACAATATTTTTGGCTTGTACCAAAAACAAAGAGACCCCTCCCCCCCCAGGGTATGGAGTTTTAGAACAATTCTTCCCTGTGGCACAATCACTTTTTCTTACTGGGTTATTCTTCGTTCCATTGCAGTTTGTTCATTTGGAACCGAAGGTCGTAAGAAGGATGGCCAACAGATTCCTGCCGGTGACAAGATATATGAATACATACTCTTTCGAGGAAGTGATATAAAGGTAATGGTGGTAAATCAGACATGATATTACAAATCCTTGTCATATTAGATAACTACCATACTAAAGATGGCCAGATGGCATGGCTGCACGGGATTAGATAGCCATAGGCTAGACGAGAGTATTTGGGAGGGAATAGATTGGTTCGTTCTTGCTTGATTTTCTTGAAACTTACATAGCCGACACTTGACGTATTGTATTCTAACTAGGAAACCTCTTGATACATGTATTTGATCCATGCTTTCCTAATCCTCATGAACTCTTTCTAAATCATCTTTCCTAATTCTTCTCTAACTCACTTTCCTAAGTCAAGTCGTCTCCTCCTGGACTCTCTCCTCTAGCCGACTCCTTCCTTGACTCTCCTTAGGCATCTCTTCCCTGGACAGGATTCACACACCACATCATCAGTGAGTATTCACACACCACAACATCTCTAATCCTGTACGTCTTCTTGCCGGCCGGCCAGCCGCAATCGAACTGCTGCTGCTTTGATGCACTGTACTAACGTCCACAGCAGTGTTGTTATTATTGAACTGTTAATCAAATTATGTTTGGCACTGGTATAGTTTGTAGCTATTTCTGTAAGTTTGTTATTGATATTGCACATCCAATTTTATCTGTTGTTTGGCATGGTAAATTTGGAAATGACTAAGTTTGCTATGCGCTCCACCTCAGATCACATTAAAAAAAATGTTCTTGGAAAAATGCTAAAAAGCAAGTTACGTATTTTGCACTCCCAAGTTAGGCACAACGGAAGTGTGTAGTGGATTAATTAGAGGTTTAGAGCTTGACTATGTGTTAGTTATTAAAATTTTGAGTATCGATGGAAAATTTTGGGATGATAGATGCTCGTAAGCAAGTTTGCCAAGATTGGGATCCTAGGCATGTCGTTTTCTTGCTGGCTGGATTGGGTTGCAGGATTGTTGTAGGATAGTACCTTGAAAACTCTCGTTCTAAAGATCATCTGATCTAGACCACTATTTTATACGTTTCTACTGAATTTACATCCTACATAGGACCAGTATCAGCATGCTCAAATATGATCATAAGCATGATTTTTAATGCGGTTAGATGAGGCAAGGCGACCCACCCCTTTCACACCTTTAAAGCATATGAGGGGAGAGGAGAGGAAGATACTTTGATGGCTTGCTCTTGCGGGCATGGAGGCAGAGGAGGATGGCAACTGGGAGAAGCAGATTGGCAACCGGGATGGAGGCAGGGCAGCACAGATCCTGCAGCCGGAGGAGGCACCGCTGCAGAATGTTACTCCTCTTTCCCTTCCACTCTCTCTCCCTCTGTATGTCTCTGACCTGCCTAGGGTTCCAAAAGGCCCAGTCTGGTTATACCCCAAAAGTGCAAAAAGAGTTCACTTCCCCGCTCACCTTTCCCCTATGACGCCCGCCATACCCAAAAGTGCTTTATGTCGCCACAGAGACGCCATAGCCATAAAGGCGGACACCCGACAGCGATGCTTAAGCTGGCAGGGCGTCTTATCTTTTAGTTATCCTTAAATGGATGCCTCAAGAATGAATTAAAAACCATAATCGTAGGTTTGTAAAATTCTAAGTACTCGATCGAGATCCTGACAATCTTGTTCATAAGCATTTTGGTAAGAAACATGGTTGATTTTAAGGACAGGAAAGATGCATGCAATACATATACTTGTTAATTGATTTACTGTTTTCATCATCACTCTACCTTGCACAGTCTGCTAGTCCTGTTGTAGTTTTTTCTTCATAGCTATGTCTTACCTTTAGTTTCTTTACTTCAGGATTTACAAGTCAAGTCATCTCCACTAGCTCAGCCTGCTTCTTTACACAATGATCCAGCTATTATTCAGGTAAATGTTGTTTCCTGGTAAATCTTTGTTAGCTGCCTGTGATTATTCTTTGACTTCTTTCTTTGGAAGACTTGTTAGATTACTAGATATCTTGGGGGATGGCTCTGTCTTTGCTCACTCTTACTATTCTGTTTTTGTAGTCACATTATCCTTGTCCTGCCTCAACGTCTGCAAACTTGCCTTCTGCTGCAAGCACAACATCAGCTGATCCTACCACACAAAATGTTCAGTCAGAAATTCAGATGCCACCACCATTTCAAGGGAATTTGCCTCCTACCTCACAAAATGTTCAGTCAGGACAGATGCCACCTCCATTTCAAGGGAATTTGCCTCCTACCTCACAAAATGTTCAGTCAGGAATTCAGCTGCCACCTCCATTTCAAGGGAATTTGCCTCCTACCTCACAAAATGTTCAGCCAGGAATTCAGATGCCACCTCCATTGAATCCATACCAACCTCCACCCAGCTTACCTTCATGGAACTCTTCACCTATGCCATCATCTGCAAATGGCACTGGCCTTGCAATGCCACCAATGTACTGGCCGGGATATTACACACCACTGAGTGGGTTTGCTCATTTGCAACAACCACCCTTTCTTCGCTCCACACACGGTTTGACAGTTCCACAGTCCCTGCAGCAGCCTGTGCAATACCCTGGACTTAATGCATCTTTACCAACTGGGTTTCCAAGCATGCCGGACTTTCCTTCTTTACTGCAACCTAGTATTAATCAAAGCCAAACTTCAGGTATATCTGCATTATTGTCAGTCCCTGCCTCATCAAGTGCATCAGCAACTGAATCATCAGTGAGCCAGCTGCCAAATAAGCTGTCAGCTGTTTCTGCTTCTTTGTTCTCTGTGGGCTTAACTCCCCCATCTGTCAGCCCTTCAACTTCTGTAATTGAACCCAGCATCTCTCTGTCCCAAGGCATGCCTTCTCCAGTGAACAATAAGCTGGTTCTACCTGACTGTGGTGTGGCTTCTCTCATCACTGATAAGCCTGTGAATGTACCTTCTATGCCAACTTATCAACCTTCTTCTCAGCTACCGTCTGCTAACGTCACATCTGGTGCAGTTACTGTTGCGGATTCAATTACATTGGTCACTCCTGGACAACTTCTGCCAGCTACTTCCTTTACAACCCTTTCATCACAGACCTTGCAAACTACCTCTGTTATGGCTCCACCCTCTAAGCCTCCCTCTGTGGTTTCATCCTCTCAGACCGCCTCTATGGTTCCATCCTCACATGCCGCTTCCTCTATAATTTCACGCTCGCAGGTTGCTTCCTCTACTGTTCTATCATCGCAAAAACTGGAGCCAAGCAATAATAATAAAGAAGCCAAGCAGTCTGAACCGAAGGCTAAACAACACGTTGTTGCTCCATCTGAAAATAAGGAGCCTCTATTGCCAGCACCAAAGCCCATTCTTCAGAAGGTAGTGTAAAGTATTTAATTATTATTATCATTAACAAGCACAGGGGAAGATTACTTTGTGTATTCGTTTCCATTCTTGTTTCTGCACTTCAATTGTAATATCTTTGGTGTGCGTAATATTGTACATATTGTCATTAGTCCTTTTGTGTTTAATAATCCATTTGTTTCAGCCTGCTGGAGATTCTTCATACGTTCAGTACAATAATAGAGGCCGAGGCCGAGGAAGAGGTAGAGGAAGAGGAAATGTGGTATGTGCATCTAGTACATGCTCTTGTTGTCTTACAACTTTGCAAATCTGGTGATAATTGGCTCTTTATATCATGTTATTTTCTTTGTTTTTGTAGCACTAACCATATTCGGAACATTTAGCTATCAACCTTTGCTTTTCTTGAAACTTGTAAATATTAAGCTTTACCTGGACCTCACTGTTTCTCAGATAGTATTTGTGCAATATTTTTCCTCCGTTAGTTACATCATTGGTACTCAATGATTATACCGGTATACCACTGATAATTTCACCAATTGTGCTAAATAATGACAAATGTAGCAACAAGCAGTTAAATATAGCTTTTTGCTAGAACTATGCCATTTTCAGCATTGTTTTGTATCATGATTTGTTTGCAAATGCCTGTGATACTGCCATCATTGTCGTGACAGCAGAGATGGATCTACTCTGTTCTCTAGTATTCGAGCCATGCCAAAAGTTACGGAATATGGATGACTTTGGTTGGTGGATGCATACTTCTCAATGGTTTTTCTGTGTAACTAACTCAGTGTCTTTGCCATAATATATGTTAGTGAGTAAAAAGTAGGTTGCACTTTTCCAGTCAACCATAATATTAGTCAAATCAATACAAATTTTAACAGGGGTCAAATAAGTACAATTAACCCAGCTGTCTATCACGCCACTAACTAGTGGTAACTTGATTACCAATTGCACATGCATCTACTAGCTGGAAGATCAATGCATTATTAGATGCTATAATCTGTGAACTCTTTGTTAAAATAGTGGTACACTGGTAGTCTTACTAATTTCCCCTTCCCCAGCAATCACGTTCCATAACCAAGTTTACAGAAGACTTTGATTTCATGGCTATGAATGAGAAATTCAACAAAGATGAAGTATGGGACAATCTCGGTAAAAGCAAAGGACAGTTCAGCGATGATCCAAATGAGTATGAAGATGATGTTCTAGAAGACGATGTGATGTCTCCTGGAAAACCGGAGGTTAAGGTATGCAATTTTGCTGGATTGCTTTTTGTGATATATTATTATCTCTGCTGATGCTGACTAACCTCTTTGTGAAGCCTGTGTATGTCAAAGATGACTTCTTCGATTCACTCTCAAGCAACACAGTTGATAATGGAGCGAGGAATGGAAGAATCAAATTCTCTGAGCAGAGAAAAATAGACACAGAGGTATGTCATTGCATCTTTGTTTCTCCATCATCACATTGCTCGACATTCAATGCGTATGATAAGAAAATGTCTATAGACCTTTGGTGATTCCGCAAGACATCGACCAATGGGCATACGGGGTGGAGGGAGGGGCCCCCGTGGTGGCGGTCCTCGTGGTCGCGGTGGCTTCTATGGAAGAGGGTATGGATATACAGGCAGAGGACGCGGCTGCCCTTACTCGAACCACCAATCTTCATAAGAAAAGGTGGATTTGCTTTGAGCACCTATAAGCAGGTAAGTGATGATAGAGAAACAAAGGGGCTATAGGAGTACTGTAACAGTGTCATGGCTGTTGGACAGAAAACATGGAGACAATTATCTTCCAGTTTGACGGACAGGCACTATATAATCTAGCAGCTGATTTGATAAATTAGAGCCTGTTTGGTTAGGCTGTGGCTGTTGATAAAGCTGTTGTTAGCTGGCTGTCTAGAAAAGCTGTTGTGGCTATGGGAAAGTGAACATATGACTTTTGGTTGATCTAACCCATCTATAATATTTTGGAAATAGAGCACATTGCAAAAAGTTAGCAGAAGGCAGCTTTTTCAAATAGCTGAATTTGCACTGCAAAGCCCGCAGCTACCGTTAGTAAAAACTGCTGAAAAGCTAGCCGTTTGGTTTGGCTGTACCTTTTTCCAGTGAAAAGCTGCTGAAAAGCCTAACCAAACACTTCATTAGGAATGAATTCACATTGAGCTGACCGCATATTGGAGCACCTTTAGTTACACGAATCAATGTTTGCTTCCCTGATGGTTTTGATGCTCAATTCTCTTACGTGTGGAGGTATGAAATAGATTGTTATACGATGGGGTGGGTGATTATGCGCAATCTTATTGTGACACTGGGATTAGTTATATCAGTAGACTTGCTATACAGTATACATAGTGCCTTGTGCAAGTGTCAAATTTAGAACCCAGGTGCTCCCATTTTATTGTATGCTATTTAACTTGCCCTCATCGAGTAGTTTCTTGTGCTATTAGAAGAATTTGAATGATCACCTTTTGGATTTGAACAAGTTTATTGTACAACCTAGCACTGTGAATTTCTTAAGTTTCACCTCGAGATCTCATTGAAGCTCCAGATTTGTTGGTTTTCAAGCTCTTTTGTGACCTTGAATGAACGCTTAATTATTCTGCACTTGCCTGAATGAGGTCTCATGTTCTTACTTGAAAGGAAAAGGTCTACATTACTTGAGATTTGGTCAGACTAGTTTACTTCTAGAAGTATAAAACCATGTATTCTGTTCCCTAGAGTATTGAAAACTGTTCAAATAAGTCGAAACCATACCCTTGAAGTATTAAAAATTGTTTAAATAATACACGCTCAAATAAACCTCATAGATGGTTTGATTCACGGTTGTGCCATTCTGGGTGTGACGGGGTTGAACATGTGAAGATTTTGTCCATATGATGACATTTCTTTTTAGTTTCCCCTTTTCTTCTATACCCTCTTTAGTGTCTATGGCTACTCTCTCCCTCCAACAGTACCTTGTTACCCTCGCCCACGCTGTCCGTGCCCCACGTAAAAAGCCGGCTTCCTCACCCAAATCCACTACTGGCAGCCAACCCGAGCCACTGCATGAACAGCCCCATGGGTGAGGCCGAGTCAAATATGGCCAAGCACTTGGATCCAATAACTTTTTTCTAATAATCAACTCATAAAATCAGCCAACATATCACTTTAGTCCATATAAAATGCCCCTGGTGTCCTAGATCAAAGCAGTTAATGAAGCTCTCACTTTTTTGGTGAACCCCAATCAATTTATCTAGCTCCACCCTTGCGCATGACTGTAGCGAGTGGTGGATCCAGGATTTATCCAATAGGTGGGGCAACTTGATTACCGATTTTTCATAACAGTGGAAACCCTACACATAAGAATAAAATTTGCCCTGGTCATTTAGAGTATCTCGTTGGTAGGAGAGTAGTCTATTTTGGTTTTTGCATGGTTTTTCAACATGTTCGACCCAAAAGCATCCATGTTTGCACATATTATTACCTCATTATCCTTGATGAATAGTGATGACGACGTCCCTTCTACAATTACATAACACCTACGACTTACACTACTAGAAATACAAGGATCAATGACTCGAGCTCGGTGTAGGTCGACTTAATTATTAGGTATTTTCATTTCTCCATACATCTACTAACCAAGAATCATATTGTGTTAGCTTATTAAAGAACCAAGGTCAAGCTTTGATGCTGGGAGATGAACATGATGATGATGGCAGCAAGGGAGGGAGCACTTAATGAAGTTGATCTCAAGAACGAATACTACAAGATCTTAAAGTCAGGGACGGATCTGGCCAACATAAAGTCATCGGGTCAAAGGAAACCAATGATTTCTTGTTAATATTCTTAAAAAATAACATAAAACTATCATAAGTATGCAATGACACCACTATAATAGAAGATTGACACCAACGGCTTTTTTCCTAGGTTCACCTCTACTTGAAGCCCCACAATTAATATAGAAGACATGGTTGCATTGTTCAATTTAACACGAGATAATGGTAGGCAAGACTGGAATATTTTGGAGTGTTAAAAACATCAATTTGTTGTGCCACCTCGGTTGGGCCAAGCCCATGAAATTTCGAAATTAGAAGTATTTTTGTGTTAGAATCGAGGGAGGTAGCCATCTTATGGTTGCATTCAGCAACCTTCCTTGCCTGGCTGAAATCCTCCTCTTCTCCATTTATATGGTGGTCGTCCCCTCCCTCGGTTAGACTTGGATTTTGTTTAGTTGAGGTTAGCCATTGTGCAACTCGTGTTCTTTAGTGTTGTCGACTGACCACCTATTAAGACCGCCCTCGCAACCCCACGATTATTGAGTACTCAGATTTCAGATTGCCTTCGTCATTTTTATTGCTAGTCCTTAAATTGCTTGTAGAAAAGAACCTCCGTGGTCAGATTGATTGTGCTTCCAACAGGGTTAATAACATGCTGGAGTTGAAGTAGAGATTGCTAAGGCATATCGTCGTTGCACAGTGTAATCAGATTGTCAAAATCAATTTCCACTAAATCGATAGTTACTCTCTCATCGAGAAATCAGGACAGCCATAGTACACCAAATAGGCAGTGCTCCTCCCGTTGGTTGCTGGATCGGAAGAAGAAAAAAAGCAACGAGGTGCGTGGTGCTCTTTTACGGAAGCAATACACTGCTTGAATGCATCACACTTTGGTGCATTAGTAACTAGGAGCAAATACTCTAGAACACAGGAGTAGAGTGTCGTGAAATACACTATGCACAAATGTAGTGCTCTCCTTAGAAGATTAGAGGTAATTAAGTACAGATGTGGCATTTTGGTGGGAGTAAATCGTTTGGTCTTTTAGCTCTGTTTGATTGATGTGCACGACGTTCATGTGAAGGTCCACCTCGAAAACAAATGCAATGGATTCCGCTGGATTCTGGTCATGATCTATGGGTTGGCGCTTCAAAGAATTGTTCCTCTCAAGTTGGTTCATACCTATAGTTGTGAATCTCTGCCTATTTTGGTTGGCGGGGACTTTCAATATTCTCAAGAGATTGTAGGAGAAGAATAGGCATACCTTTGATGCCAAATGGACCTTTCTTATTCAAAGTCGTCATGGACATTGGATTTGAGAGAAATTGATCTCTCCGGTTGAAAATTCACTTGGGTTAACTGGTTCGAAAATCTTGCATTTGAGAGGTTGGATGGGGTCCTCATGAGTACGAACTAGGAACAAATTTCTCTCGTCTCAGTCAGTGGCCTTGAACAGTTTCTTTCTGACTACACCCGGTTGTTACTAGATGCGGGGCTGGCTAGTCATAGAGGAAACCAACTCTTATTCAAATTTGAACTAGGATGGTTAACCCATGATGGCTTTGTCATCATAGTCACCAAGCTATGGCAGAATGAGATAAAGATAGGTCCGCTGTAGAGAAATGACTAAAAGAAATTCACTCCTGGAGGCAGTTCTTGCAAGGTGGGCTCAGGGCACGAGTGGGGCCTACAGGAAAGAAAAACAATGTCTTCTCTGGATTATTGAAGATATGGACAAGAGGGCTGAAGTAGGTTGCTTGTCAAGCTCTCGGATTGAGAATAAGAGACAGACCAATGACCAACTGCCTGGCTCTTACAAGGAGAGTTAAAATGGTACTGACGGGCTAAGGTCAAACACCTCCTTGAAGGAGATGACAATACACATTATTTCATCTGATTGCAAATGGCAAATACCAGAAGCAACTGATTTTTCAGCTTGAACAAGAGGAGGGGGTGCAGCTGAAAAAGTACATTACTAATTATTCTAAACAATTGTTCAGCCCACATGAAGAAAACTTTTCAATGGATGAGTCTAGGAAAGAGGGCATTCCTTAGGTGTTTGATCAAGAGAATGAAATCCTCACTCGTTCACTGAGAAGGATGTGAGCGATGTCATCTTCTAGATGGAACAAAATAAGGCTTTGGGCCTGGATGGGTTTCAAGCTGAGTTTTGTCTGGTTTTCTGGGAAGTAATCAAGGATGATTTGATGGCCTTGTTTCTTGATTTTCAGAGCTGCCCTCTTTTTAGCCTAAATTTCAGAATCATCACCTTACTACCCAAAAAGGAGAATGCAACCCAAATTCAGTAATACATGCCAATTTGTTTACTGAATATCAACTTCAAGATCTCTACCAAAGTTGGTGCTTATAGGATCTCAGCAGTGGCCCATATTGTGGTTCGTCCAACAAAAACAATGTTCATGCTAGTTTGATATATTATGGAGGGGGTTGTTATTCTACATGAGACCATCCATGAGGCATATGACAAGGTCAAATGGCCTTCTCTACAACAAAGAATGCAGATGAAGGGGTTCTCTTCTACCTGGTGTAAATGGTTAGAACATACCGTGCAAGGCGGTAGTGTGGATGCCAAAGTAAATGAAAAATTGGGACACTACTTCCAAACAATGAAAGGACTTCGCCAAGATCTCCTATTTTGTTTAATATCATTGTTGACATGGTGGCAGTCATTTTGGAAAGAGCCAAAGAAGACGGACAAATTTGGGGAGTAATACCACATTTAGTAGATGATGGTCTATCCATTCTATAGTATGCATATGATACTGTAATATTTATGGAGCACAATATTGAAAAAGCCAAAAATATGAAGTTTTTATTATGTGTCTTCGTACAGCTGTGTGGGTTGAAGATTAATTTTCACAAGAGTAAAATATATTGCTTCGGACAAGCCAAGGAACATGAAGATGCTTACACACAAATTTTTGGATGTGATGTAGGCTCACTTCCTTTTTGCTACCCGGGGATTCCGATCCACCGTTGGAGGTTGTGGAATAACGATTGGAAAAGTGTCGAAGAAAGATTTGAAAAGAGGTCGAGCAGTTGGAAGGGCAAGCATCTTTCCTCGGAGGGAAGGCTTGTTCTAATTAACTCAGTGCTCAACAATTTACCTATGTTTATGATATCCTTCTTTAAAATTTGTAAGAGGGTAAGAAAGAGTTTGGATTACTTTCACTCTCACTTTTATTGGCAGAGTGACAGCCATAAACTTAAGTATATATATTTGCCAAATGGAATATCATGCGCCAAACAAAGGACCAAGGAGGTATGGGGATTCATGACTTAGAGGTTAAGAACGTTTTCTTCTTGAGAAAATGGCCTTTTAAGCATCTAAATGAGGAGGGAGTGTGGCAAGAACTCTTGAGAAATAAGGACCTCAGAGGTACTCCATTTATCTGAATTGAAGGGAAAGCCTAGGGATTTCAACTTTTGGGCCTGCCTGATGAAGATAAAACACTTCTTCGAATTTGGCAAGTTTCATGTCAAGTGCGCGGAGGACGTTAGATTTTGGGATGACGCTTGGATTGGCGGTCATGCCTTCGAAGACCTCTATGCCACACTGTACAATATCACCTGTAAAAAACACGCCATGGTTGCAGAGATGATGAACACTGTCCCCTTGAACGTCTCATTTAGGAGAGAGATTATTAGGACCAAGCTTGATGCTTGGAAGGAGTTAGTTCTGTGGGTAGCAGGGGTTACCCTTAGTTCGGAGAGGAGCGTGTTCAGTTGGAATTTAAATTCGTCTATACAATTCACTAGTACAGAAATAACCATCCTAAACGGTTGAAATGTTGCATCCCAAACGGTTTTATGAACCGTCACCAATTGTCTGTTGCGGATGAGAGGGTCATATCCCAAACGGTTGTGTGGCCGTTTGGGAAGAGAGGCACATCCCAAACGGTTAATACAGAAGAAGCAGAAGCATGTGGGATGTCATCCACATCTCAAACAGTTAATATAGAAGAACCGTTTGCGATGACTACAATATCCAAAACGGTTAATATATAGAAACCGTTTGGGATGACTTCCACATCCGAAATGGTTAATACGGAATAACCGTTTTGGATGTGTAGTCGTCCCAAACGGTTTCCCTATATTAACCGTTTCAGATGTGAATTTACAGCAGGAAGAAATAATTTATTTTTTGGCCAGCAACCTGCATATGCATCAGAATTTGAGCAGAATTCACATATATGATAACATTTCATCAGAATATCCAGCACATAGCAGAACTGTACATTTTATTCACATAACCGTCCATCCAAACATTAATCTATTACAAAAATGCATCCACACTTGAATCAATTGTGAAATCCATTACAAGTACCAAAATGCATAACAAAATCCATTACAAAGTATGAATTAACATCAGCTAAGGACTGTAGAACTGTCTTTTTGGAGATAAGACTTTCACTTGAAAAAAGAAGGCGAATTGCCCTCAAATCTCTGCGAGGTCGAGCTCCTTCATCGACTTTGATCCCATTGAAGAAAAAAGCTGCAGCTATTAAGTTAAATGTCGTGGGTATGGCTAAAATTGCAAGAAATACTAATAACCTAAGAGAAATTAACCTGCATTATCCCTTAACATTTTTGATCTTCTTCGAAACAGGGTTGTGTTTCATCATGAAGTGGCAAACATAATAGGCACAAAGGTTGGTTCCTGCAGGTTGCTGGGCAACCTGGAAAAATTAAATCTTAGGCATATTAGTAATGGATATAATTTTTTGGAACTTAGATGATATCGGACAGTTATATACTTAATCAGGGAATACCTTAATTTTAAAATCGTGACGCCAAGTCTGGGCATCTCCTAGCGTTCATCACCCTCCACGAGCAACGGCGTCGAGTGCCCTAAGTGATTACAAAATTTAAGCAAATAGCAGAAGGAAGAAAGAGTAGAACTAATTACGGACGAAACGAAATATGGTCTACCACCTGTTGATGAATCCGCGCATTGACGAGTAGTCATGAGGCTTATAGGGATCAAGGTATACTACCCTTTTATCTTTCGGCATGAAGACAATCAAGATCCAATGAAAGCTGCCAAAGTTTTTCTCCACGGTCACAACTCATGTGGCCCATGTTGTATAAAGTATAGATATGTGAAGTATAGTGTATAACTTATAACTCATTGTATGGAAGCATTATGAAGTGTTTGTCCTGATGAGTCGTCAATGCGTGTACCAGGTAATTGTGGACGAGCTCACGGTTAATGGTGATGCTTTGTGCAGAGACCAACTGTGGGTCGATGAAACCCACCGGTTCTTTCCTTACTTTGCATTCATCGATCATGTGCCTAAGTATTGAAAGTAAGAGTTAATATGTATGAATTTAGCGACAAAATGCTTGAATGGACAAAATGATCATGAAATACTTCCAATGTAAAGCATCTCATAAGGGAGGCGTCGATTTCTGAAGGTTGAAGAGGAGGAACAATTCCTCGAAGCCTACCGTGCAATCACCCGCTTGGTGGAGGAAGTGCTCCAGCTTGAAATACAAAGGTATACTAGCTTGTCTTGCTGCGCCCTCCTTGTTGGAGACGTCCATGTAGTACGCATTGAATTTCTAGCAAATCAAACCTGCACGCGTCGGTCTTTTTGGCTGTAACCCTCACCGTGGTGCCGGTAGATCAAACTCGCGAGCGAACTGGGAAGGTAGCACCGGTGGTGCCGATAGCTGCAGCAGCTCTTTGATGTTGGCATGTGGCTTGACATGCACAAAAGAGGGTTCATCAGGCCTCGGTGGTGGTGCTGATAGCTGCAACTGATCTTGGATATTGGCAGGTAGCTCGACATGCATACTAGAGGGTTCATCAAGCCTCGCTAGGGGTGCTGATAGCTGCAGCTGATCTTGGATGTTGGCAGGTGACTCGACATGCAGCCTCGGTGACGCTGATACTGTGTCCTCCAAGACTATGTCCTTTTTGGGCCACTGGATGAATGACCCAATTGCGTCTCCCAAAGTCTGCATATCATCATCCGCGCGTGCATGGAATAGTGGGACTCGCATGAATTTGGGGTCAACACTGTCGACGGTGCACCTAGCAAAACCTGCCGCCATCGCCACACCATGTAATGTACCCCCTTGAGCGGGTAGATACACGAACCCGGAAGCAGCCTCCAAGGGAAAACCCAATTGGGCTATAATCACTTGGAGCTTGCACTTCTTCGGCTCGCTGATGCCATCGATTGCATACGTTGCGTTGGTATCATCGAGACATTCAGGTCCACCTGATGCGCAGCTACTTCGACGGGCACCGGGGCTGGGGTGTCCAAGACCTTCTTGTTGTGATCTGAATCATTCCTCCATGGCTTCTCTCTCTTTTGTCAACCTAGCCTCAAGCATCTGTTCAAACTCGGGCATAAGTATTTGACGGAGCTCAGATTTCATCCGCTCATTTTTGCGATCCGCTTTGGCTCTTTTCCATTCTTGTCTCGACTGTTCATCGAGTGGGAATACCTTTCTATGTCTGACTAGGAGCCCTTGACCACGAGTACGGCCTGGGTGCTCCTTCGTTCCCAAACTGGCTGTGAGAATGTCGTCAGCCCTAATGGACTGGAAAGAGCCTTGGGAAACTTGAACACTCAGCTCCTTCTGCAGAGGGCAACAGATGGTACGTAAGTAATCATTATGTTATTAATTTATAGACTAATAACTCAGATGACCAGGTCATCTAACGTTATCGATCGTACCAGGTGTTGGTAAACTTCTTGGTCGGCAGGGTTTTGAAAGGTTATTTGACCCGAAGAGCTGGTAGTAGACCTCCCTCTACACCAGTATCGTGCGCGCTCCGTCTTGACATCAGCAAATGGTGGGTCGGTGCCCCAAAGGTGTGCTTCTTCATCCTCCTTCTCCCATTGTCTCTTTTTGCCGTAGTATCCTTTCGTGCCCATTCTGTGCCGGTGTTTGTTCTTTGCCACTAAAGCCTTATGTTTTTCACTTTTGCGATGAAATTCAGATGTCATCTTCATCTCCACAAATTTATCCCAGTCTTCAGGTGTAATCATCGAGTAAGGGCCAAAGAGCTCCTTTTGTTCCTGGACATATTTCTTGTTCAACACATATTTCCAATTCTTCCACGAACCGCAAGTCTTCAGCTCCGCGGCTTGTCGCACATCCTTGACCCATCTTTCGGGCACCATGAAAGATTCCATTATCTTGTCCACTAATAATTTGCGTTCGTCCTTGGTTACTTGCTTCCAGTCACTTAACAGGATGCTGACCCGACCCCTCGCGACCACCCCACATATGGTCCTAAATTTTTTCATAGTTTTTTCCGGTTCTATAGGAGCCCCAAATTCCTCGTGGATGGCCTACACTTCGAAGCGTCCCTTCGGCTTCATTGAGTGTTTTCTAGGATGGCGAACTGATTTTGCCGAGGAGTCAGACGGTCCTCTCGGCGATGTCCGTTCAACAGAACCTCTAGCCAATGTATGCTCATCGGACCTCCTCGGAGAGGCATTATCGGACGACATCTGTTGAATCAGGTTACGTTAAAAGAGCACTATACCAAGATATCCATAAGCACATATTCATTCGGGGAGATCATTCAATATGTGTTAGCTATATTTGAAGGATAACTTGAATTTTGATTAAGAGAACACATAGACATCAAACTAATAGCAACATTACCTTTTTTCCAAAATAATCATCTCCATTACTCCCCCTATCTCAGAATGTAAAGCATATTTTATTTGGTTAAGACAAGACTTTGACCAAGAATTACTCTATTAATATGTGATTTATGTGATACAAAGTTACAATCATAAGCAAGTATTTTTGAATTCGAATCTAATGATATTAAATTTAAGTCACATAAACCACATACTAATAAAGTAATTGTTGGTTGCTGCTTATCTACAATATGTAGTTCACTCGAAAAAAATCTAAAATATGAAGATTTATTCCAACCTTTTGTGTGAAACTTCAGAGATGCTGCAGCATCTACGATTACTGAAAAATGGTAAATTCCAAATCTTGTTGCCTAAATTCCAACTAATCGTTACACAGGCGTACAAGATATTATAATATGAAGAATCATGTAACTCGACATTCGCAGTGCCTGGCATTCAGTATATATTAACTAACAAGCAAATGCATGCTCTACACTTCTAATGCAATATAAAAGGTATCTGCAAAAATGACAGGATGCATTTGTCCATACTCCATAGTATATACCTCCGGGGCAGATGTTCAAGACGTCGATGTTGGGGGCGGGAGGCGGCAGCGGGGTGCGTCGGGCTTGGGAGGCGGCGGCGGTTGGGGTGGCGTCGAGGGCAATGCCACCGATTAGGGCTCGGGCTCAGGAGGCGGCGGTGGGGTGCATCAGGCTCGGGAGGCGGTGGCGGGGTGCGTCGGGCTCGGGAGGCGGGGCCGGCGTCGGTCTGGGTCGGGAGGCGGCCATGGCGCTAGGGCTCGAGATGGGAATAAGATCACTGAGAATATGACAAAGGGCCGCGCGCTGTGGAATTTTAAGGGACGCATATCCCAAACGGTTACGAACTATTAGCCGTTTGGGATATGTATCATCCCAAACGGTTTTGGTGTCTTAACCGTTTGGCATATATCCTGCATCCGAAACGGTTTTGGTGTCTTAACCGTTTGGGATATGTCCTGCATTCAAAACGGTTTTGGTGTCTTAACCGTTTAAGATATGGTACCCTACTATAGAATGGGTCATAGAATTCCCCACATCATATAGTTGTGTTCTCTTCATTAACGTTTCATCTCCTCCAAGCCCCCTCGATTGTCTTCTCTGCCCCCTCGTCTCCTTCACCCCGAGTGCACACACCACCCCCGAGCCCTATATAGCCCATCGTCACCGGTCTCCTCTCCTCCTCCACCGTTGTCACTGGCCTCCGATCTACTCCGCCTCCGTACCGTCGCCGCTGGCCTCTCCTCTTCCTCCATCGAGTACGGTACGTACGTCGCGCGACGTCTCGCTGCCGCACGCCTCCACTAGATCGATCTTCTTTCTTGTCCGGTCGATCTCTCCCTCACCACGGAGGTAATAAGCCGTCCTTGCCCTCGCCCTCTCCCTAGATCAATCTTCTATATATGCTAAATTTATGTACATATTATAAGTTGCCCTCGCCCTCTCCCTAGATCTTCCACATATGCTTCTAGTACAGTTGTAGCGGTTTGCATGCATATATTATAAGTTGCCATATATGCTTTTAGTGTTGTAGCGGTTTGCTGAATGTGATGGATCAACAGGTGTCTATCAAAGAAGGGCCTAGATTAACATTGTGGAGTTAGGATTTTTAGGGTTTCTGGAAGCATGTCCTCTATAGCTCTTAATTAAGATTTTTTTTTGTATGTGATCAATATATGATCTTGCCTTAATTAAGATCTTTAGGATTTATTTATATTGTATGAGAAGTGTATCATTGCAGTAACTAAAATTCATGCTTTTGATCTATTGAAGCTAGTTTCAAAAGAATTATTTTATTGTACTAGTCTCATACAATTTATACAATATCATTGCATATATATATATATATATATATATATTAGATGGACAAGTCATTTGATCAATCGAAGAAATGTAAGATGGACTCCGAAGCTACAGGCAGCTCTTCTTCAGCCAAGAAGGTTAACATTTTTTGAACAATTCAAAACTGGTTTTTCAGAGTTTTGCTGACGATGCAGAAAAGCAAATAGATTTTTAAAATCTCTCAAGTTACCCGCAATGCTTTGAAAGTACAATTTGAAGATACTAACAATGTTATGCGTGCTAACGTTGTGGATAGAAATTTCACGCCATCTTTCATTGTTGCCTCAATGCTTGAGGACTTTCTTGGCCATTCAAAATTTAGGGTTGCTGACCACTACATCCATAGTGTTGTTCTAGTTGCATATAAAGAAGACAAAGATGTTGATAAGGTCACTGTGCAAAACTTCAGATGGGGTGGTAGCTTGATTGGATTCACCAAGATTGATGCTCTGGCTCAAGCAAGTCTAGATGTTGGTCGTGAATTCAAGGCGTTCAGCTTTCTACATGACGATGAAGAGTAGTTGTTTTTATCTTCTTATACTATGGGTTGGCACTTTTGGTTGTGAACAACTTTAATTTCGTTGTTTCTTAAGAACTATGTGCTTAATTTGTTGATGGTTCATGTATATATAATATTATCTGTGATATGATATGAATGTGATATGATCTGTGAGGTTTATGTGAATGTGATATGATCGATCTGTGAACTTATGTGAATGTGATATGATCTGTGAAATGATATTCGTGTTAAATAACATTACAGACGCTTCAGTATGAAAACTGTCTGAGATATTCTATTATTTCAGTCGGTTCGGCTGGAAAACCGACTGAAATATGCTATTATCTCAGTCGGTTTTTAGTTGGGAACCGACTGGGATAGTATAAGTCGGTTTTCAGAATGAACCGGCTGAGAAGTTGTTAACCGGCTGAGATAATTCGTATTATCTCTACCCTTTCTCTTCAGCCGCATGGGAAACCCACTGAGAAAGCCATTTTCGGCCGGCTGTAATTGTGTTTTCTGTAGTAGTATGGCACACATCCCAAACGGTTGTGATGTCTTAACCGTGTGGGATGTGTACTCGTCTCAAACTGTTTTTCTGTATTAATCGTTTGGGATGTGAATTTCCAGTAGGATTAAATATTTTTTTTTAGGCCAGTAGCCTGCATATGCATCAGAATTTCACAAGAATTCGTACATACCATAACAGTTCATCAGAATATCCAGCACATAGCAACTGAGTTCATTCATTTTCACAAATATATACTGCATTGAATCATTTCCACAAATATGTACTGCATTGATTCATTTCCACAAATATATACCTAACTCCACAAATTACATATATAGCATTCATTGATTAATCACTCATTCCACTAGCTTATTTCCTTTGAACACTAGCCCTTCGGAGTGATCTTCACGTACATAGCATGTTTCTTCAAGTTGTTCTTCCTCGACCCTTATGCGGTCTCCAATAGGTGGCAAGTCGTCGAATTGGTTGTATACATCCTCGTCAACCACATTCTCAACTCTGAGGATCCTCCTTTTCCCACACAGAACTACGTGCTGCTTCTTATGTGCGAGGTCTTTTATGTAGAAGACTTGGGTAACTTGGGTGGCAAGTATGAAGGGTTTGTGTAATACCCAAATCAGACAATCTAGGTTTCGACTTGCATTCATGCATACATAGCATTCATCATTCGGTATAAACACACACACCCACACACACACCTGATTAAAACTAAAATACTATATGATAAAACTTTATTGAATGTGTACGTACCTTATCCTCGACGGATAAAATTGCAAACACCAATCAATTTATTCGAAGTATCGAAAAACGATTATAGCTCTAGTAGGAAGTTGGATCCACGATTCCCTCTCGGGGAGCCACTAGGTTAACTTCCCCTCTTCTCCCCGGAACGTTCGCCCACGTCAATTGAAATCCTTACCTCACTTTAGGGTCGAAACTCAGGTTGGACATGAGGACTAAAACTGGTACCTTCCAAGCAAGTATTGACCCCGAGGGTGGACCATTTCCCCAAAACCCTACACTTAGCCTCGATAATACAAACCCTAAACTGACAGATCTAAACCTGGAAGTTTGGAGAGCTCTGATGGATGAAGAGTTCCCCAACTTTCATAATAAGTTCGAAAGTAGAAACCTTAGCTACCTGCCAATCTTCAGAAGATTGGGAGGGCTCAAAGACCCAGTTGCCGTTCTTACGCCGATTAGGTCGAACACTAAAGTTAAGTTAAAGAATAGGTCAATTGAGCCCCAAACCAATTCAAAGTTACAATAGTAGACCCTACATGCTCTCTTGAGCACCCTGGAGAAATTGGGGAATTGTTAGAGGCCCAAAGGACCTAATTGCAATTCACACCTAAAATTAGGTCAAATCTTGTGATTGAACTAAAACCTAGAGCAAACTAGCTTCAAATCAGTTCAAGTTCTTACAGTAGATTCCTAAGAATATTTTGAGGGCCCTGTAAAAATCTCAAGTTATTTGGAGTTGTTTTGGTACATGAAATAACAAAGGGAGTAGAGCTGCTATTTAAGAAAATAAAAAGGAATTAAAAACCCTAAACAACTCGGGCCACAGCCAACCAGGCCGCTCGGCCGGCCCAACCCTCTTACTCCCGCCGGACCCCCCCCTGCTGCTGGGCCCCGTGCGTCAGCCTCCCCTCCTCTCACCCCGTTGCCCGGCCCCACCTGTCGGCACCCTCTCCCCACGTCCCCGCCGGCGACTGGTGGAGGTGGGCGGTGCCGCTCCGACAGCCCTCCGTCCCGACAGCGCCGAGCCGCCCTATTTAATGCCCTGCTCGATCCGCCCCCGCTCCCCACTCGCCTGTCCGAAAACCCTAGATCGGTTACCCTAGCCCCTCCTCGCTGCTGCCTTCTCCAGAGCCGGTGGCTTCTCCGGCGAGAAATCACCGCTCCTCCGGTGGTCCTCTGGTTCCCTTTTCCTCCTTTCTGAGCTCCCCTTCATCTCCTTAATCTCCTCGCCCCCTTTCTCATGCAGATCTGCGACCGCGCTCCGTCTTCTCGGCATTGTCTTCCCCAAGTCCGGTAAAGCTCCGGTGAGCTCATCCCTCCGTTTCAGTCCTCCCCTCTTCCCTTTTTCTTACTCCCGGAGATCTTCTCCATCTCCCTAACCTTCCCCTCCCCTCTGTTTCACAGACCGGTGCCCGAAGCTCCCCGGCGACTACGCCCCGACCTCACCGCCGCTCCCCTCCGTTGCCAGACGCGCTCCGACTTCCTCAGCTCCCCCACGACCTCACATTGGCCCCGGGGTGAGCCGTTGATCCTTGCGCCGTTCCCTACCGGCCTCGCCGTCCCCTGTAGCTCCTTTCCGGTGAGCCTCCGGTCACCGCACCGCCGTCCGAGCCCCCTTTGGTGAACCAGAGAGAGAGAGAAACGAGTGAGAGAGAGTGAGGGGAGGTGGCCCATGTGGCACTTCCTGGTTGGCCCCGGGAGCACAGTCAGCAGGCTGACTGGGACTCCACGGTCCAGTCAGCGCTGACCTGTGGGTCCCGCTGGTCAGTTAGCTGTGTTAAGGGGTTAGAGTTGGCGGTAGTCCTCCCGGGTAGACTTAGCAAGGCAGTGCTGAAGCGCAGTGAAAGAGAGGGGAATCTTCGGGTGGCTTTAGCAATTAGATTTTCGTACTGTTAGGGTTAGAGTTGGATTGTTTTTTTTTCCAATAAACTTCAAACGGCAATATCTTTTGATCCGTAACTCGGAATTGAACAAACTTGGACTTTCTGGAATCCTCGTGAAAAGCTCTACGACTTGGCTGGAACAAAACCTTGATTTGGGCACATGCACTGTAGGGTATTGTTGAACCTAATGATACTAGATCCGTCCGCGTAGACATCCTTCGATGAACCCTAGTGCGACGACGATAACTTCGATTCCATTGAACCAGTGGTGTTAGGTATGAGTCCTCGCATACCTTTGAGATGTAAACCTTTAGAATGAATTGCCACTAATGTTCCCCACATTTTAACCCTAATTAGAAACTACACAACGTTAACATGCATGCGTAAATAGATCGGCCACTTAACCCTAACCGACTAAGCTATAAACCCTAAAACCTTATCGTGTGAACCATAACATACGTAATGAGTGAAAACAGTACCTAGGTTCAATATGTAACACCCCTTACCACCCTCGTTAGCCCTTTTTATCATAGATTTAACGAAAACCCTAACCTAACGTCGGTAACCTCGAACATATGGTGTCAGTGGCATTAGACTTGTGTCTTCGCATATTTCCTCGATATGTATCATTGAACCCTAATCACCCCCTAAAGCCCTCGTTAGTTCCTACTATTCCATATCAGCAAACCCCTAATTCATAACCCTAGCTCCGACTTGCACGATCTCAATCGCTCAAAACTTGTAACACATAATGTACTCGGATAATAACCTGATAAACCCACTTGTTATTCTTAGATGCTGAGATAATATTGAGAATAGGATAGACAATGACTTGTTCCTTACTAAGAAGAAGACAGGAAATGCTAAATATGATGAAGCTTATTAGAACCAGGATTTAAGTTCCACACATATCCCCCAACAAAAATGCTTGTTCGCCCCTTTTACCGCAGATTGACACAACTCTAAACTCATCGGAGCTCTTAACCTACCATGCATGCATTCTAGCTAGTTGCCACACACAGGCCTCCGATAAGCTAACCTAAAACCTTGCACATAGTAATACTTTCTCGACACCCCCGATACACCTTAGGCACATGTAGCTCACATCAATCATACATGCATACATGCTGGTTGTTAAATACTCCTTATTTATTCTTTTCCGGTACTACTCGCTTCAGAGCCCGAAGGAGAATACCACCCGACTTACGACTACCCGCAAGCTCAGAGACAACCAGATCAAGGCAAGCAGAGCTTGTTGCATTTTATTTTCCGTACTCTTGTGTATGCCCTCTCTTATGTGTGCTTGTATGTGTCTGTCTCCGTTGTGTGTCGTATGAGTATGATTAGTTTAGATGTCATTAGGAGATGTTAAGCACACTAATACAAGCAGGATGGGTCTCACGTTGAGAACATCTGTGGCTCTTCAACCAAACCTTTAAGTGAGTTGTGAGAGCCGAGGGCGTGCACAATGGGTACGGTTGTTGCTAATAGCGGCGGGAAGGTGACCCAGGTGTAAGTAGAGTTTTGTCACCGCAGCAACCATATCTTCAGCGTGTCACAATCCCTTATAACACGGGATCGTTAACGAGAACCAACACTGCGGTATAGTGACATAAGCCTCCACGCCCCTTGGAGGATCATTACCTCCTTGCGGTTATGCACTCATGTATATCGTCAGGGGTTGGGTTGGTCGGTAACGGTCCGAGAGATCAAGTCACCCTGTGTCTTTGTTGGATAAATTGAATCTTGATAAGTGGTGGATAAGTCGGATTCTTGACAATGCATCCTTGAATGATCAATTCGGATTTAATTACGTATCGGGGATGATTAAATTTGGAGTGGTTAGGGGCTGCCATTTGGATTGGAATTTGTTAACTAAGTCAATTGGATTGGATATATATATATAGGCTGCCCCATTGGATTTGGACTCGATGAATCGGATTTGTGGTGATGTGTTTATGATATGATTGTTTTTCTGAATTAATTGGTTATTTACCTTGTCCTTATTTGCCCTGTTGATGCCATGTTATTAACTTTGTATATTGTTACTCTGAGAAGCATCATGTTTACCTTCTGCTAAACTAGTATGTGTAGGACATTTAATCAAGCACGATTAAGTCTTGCGAGTACTTTTGTACTCACCTAGGTTATTCCTAGAGCTTGCAGGTGAACCGATGGTCCAGGATTATTTCGAATACCGCCTGAAGTAGTGTTTCCTCGGTAGTGTTCGATGCATGGGATAGATGTGGATTTTGGTCAGCGGTCACCGTGCCGCTGTGGGTTTCACTTATTTTGCTTCCGCTGTCGTTTAACTTCTCCGTACTCGGATATGTGTTCGGACATAATCAACTATTGTAATATGTCGTCCCGTCGTGGACATTTATTATTAATATCGTAATGTAGAGTTTGTACTGTGATATCCGAGTTGTTACTTGCGGTTGTCCATGTACAATGCGTGTATGTGATGAAGTATGTGGGCAGCTGTGCAGCGGTATTACTGCGTGCTAGGATTGCGTTTCGTGATGGCAGAGGTGAGCGAACCACTAGTCCTGTGTATCTTTGGTGAAATCAATCCAGGGGATTCGTCCCGTACTCGCTAAGCCTCCCATGACTGTCACGCCTCGCGCTGACGGCAGAGCAGAGCTGGATCCTCCCAGAGTTGCACCTCGAGGCTAGGTTGGGTTGAGGGGATGCATGTCCCGAGCTCTAGTCCTCCTATGACTATCGCGGAGCGCAGGCTTATCCCGCAGTATTACCCCTTCACCGGAATCTGGAATCTCCTTGTGGCTTTGGGAAGATTGGTCGCTTCCGGCCGGCTCGCTTGTGGCGGGTGTCGGATCGTTCCGCTTCGGTGCGTACGGCGCAGGTACCGTGCCACCGGGCTGACGAGTCCTTCGGTCCTTGGCGGCTTCTCGTTCCCCTAGTCACAGGTGGATTCCGGGTCCGTGACAGTTTGCTTTTGTATGCGGCCCGGTTGAGGTCGACATACGTGACGCCGTACTTATCAACCTTCACATGTTTCAGATTGACCCATTGACACCGGAACAAAGGAATCTGAAAACATACAATCAAGCTCCCAAATCTCCTCGATCATCCTGTAATAGAATTCTTTGTTCCCAGATGTATCTCGGGCTTCTATGCAGACAGAGATGTTTGGGCCTTTGTGTAGAATGTGTACCCATTTATATCGTATTCTTGCCAAGTTTGAACTGTAAATGTAGGCCCTTTTGCCAACTAGGTCAGTGTGTCGGTTGAGAAGCCCCGACGATTCGCTTCTTAATCCATTGGTTGAATATCTTGTTGTGCTCTTTCATCCTCCAAGCATCTGTCACTTTCGGATAATCCTCCCTTAGCTTTGCCACATGTTCTACGATATAAGGGGACACTAAGGTCATGTGTTGCAAGATGGTGAAATGGGCTATAGCATGTGCTTCCGCATCAGGGGTGATTGCTTTCCTTCCTATGGTCCCGATTCCGTCAAGTCTCCCCTCATGGTGAGACCGAGGCACACCAATCGGCTGTGCTTCAGCCATGTAGTTGATGTAGAACTCGATAACCTCCTCTGAAGTATAACCTTCGACGATACTGCCCTCTGGCCGATTTCGGTTCCGAACATAGTGCTTCAGAATTCCCATGAAACGCTTGAATGGATACATGCTTCGTAGAAACACCAAGCCACACATCTGTATGTCGTGCACGAGGTGAGTAATGAGATGGACCATGATATCGAAGAACGATGGCGGGAAATACATCTCAAGTTGACAAAGAGTCTTGACCACCTCGTCTTGCAGATCACCTAGTGAAAGGGGATCTATGACCTTCCGAGATATTGTGTTAAAGAAACGACACAACCTCATTAGTGCTTCTCGGACATCAATAGGCAAAATATTTCTAATAGCCACTAGGAGCATCTGTGTTATCATCACATGACAATTATGAGACTTCATGGCAAGTAACTTCAAGTCTGCCATAGAAACAAGATTCTTTATGTTCACCGAGTAACCGAACGGAACTTTAATGGTACCGAAGAACTCGTACAGCTCAATTCTCTCATCCTTCGATAAAGTGTAGCAAACAGGGGGGAGGTACGTCCGACCTTTATTGGTCTTTACTGGTGCTAACTCAGGTCTGATGCCCATATGGACCAAGTCCATTTGTGCCTTAACACTATCCTTTGTTTTGTCACAGATGTTCAGTAACATACCAAGCACGCTGTCACATATGTTCTTCTCTACGTGCATGACATCTATGCAGTGACACACTTCTTGATCCTTCCAATAAGGCAGCTCCTAAAATATTGATCTCTTCTTCCAGATGCTCTTCTCACCAGGCCGCTTTTTTGATTTAGGCCCCTTGCCAAGCACAACTTTGATGTCCTTCACCATATCATAGACCTCTGTCCCAGTAAAAGACCTTGATTTCGCACCGTGTTCTGTCTTCCCGTCGAATTGATTCTTCATGCTACGGTATGGGTGATTTCTTCTCAAGAATCTTCGGTGACGCATGTATACGGTTTTACATGAGTGCTTCAGCTACACGCTCACAGTATCTGTCAAGCATGTCACGCAGGCTTTGGCTCCCTTTGTAGTCTGCCCTGAGCAGTTACCATATGCAGGATAATTGTGGATCGAAGTACTCTTTTCTGTATGCATCCCATACCTTTACCCCCTCATCCTTTTAGAGAGTTTGTAGTTCTTCCATCAGTAGTCTGAAGTAAACATTGATGTTGTTTCCAGGTTGCTTTGGCCCTTGGATAAGTATCGCCATCATGATGTACTTCCGCTTCATACACAACCAAGGAGCAAGGTTGTACATGCACAGAAGAACGGGCCAAGTGTTGTGTCTGCTGCTTATACTACTGAACGGATTCATTCCATCAGTACTCATTCTAAACCTTACATTCCTCGGGTCCGCACTGAAGGATGGGTACTTCCTATCGATGTTTCTCCACTGGGCCGCGTTTGCAGGGTGTCTCATCATTCATCGCTCTTACGACCTTCGGCATGCCAATGCATCAATTTTGCCTCCTTCAGGTTCACAAACAACCTCTTCAAATGAGGAATTATAGGTAGATACCATGCAACCTTGTAAGGAATTCCTTTCGTCACCTTAATGCATTCCTCGCCCTTGTCCAAACCACCCTTACGCTTATATCGAGGTGCTTTGCAGACCGGACATGAAAGCAAGTCCGTATACTCTTTGCGGTACAGGATACAATCATTCCGACAAGTGTGTATTCTTTCAACCTCTATTCCCAAGGGACAAATAACATTCTTGCATTTGTATGTTGTTTTGGGCAACTCATTACCCTCTGGTAGCATGTCCACGAATAGACCTAACATCGTCGTGAAGCTCTTGTCAGACCATCCGCTACTTGCCTTCAATTTCAGAAGTTCAAGTATGGATGACAACCTGGTGTATTTTGCCTTGCAGCCCGAATACAAAGGTTTCTGAGAGTCCTCTAACATGCCAATGAATTGCTTATACCCTCCATCATTATGGTTCCCCTCTACATCACGTAGCATGTGATCTAGATCAAGCATAGTACCCACATTATCCGACATCACATCATCAGAAGCACAATCGTCACCATCTGGCTGATCATCATTGACTGTGTTTGGCATATCGTTCAATTGGGTGTCATCGATGTTATTATTATCTTCATGTATGATCGCCTCTTCACCATGCTTGCTCCAACATGTATATCCTTCCTTGAAACCCCTTCGAATCAAGTGTGCTTCAATCTGCTTAGGGTTCTGCCACTGCCTAGTATTATCGCAATCAACGCATGGACAAAAAATTCACTCTTCCCCCTTATTGTTCATATCCACCACGGCAGCTTTTAAGAAACCAATGATGCCTTGGACGTACGCTTGGCTAACACGACACTCGTTGTACATTCACCCTCGATTCATCTACGTATGTTCACATATGAAGAATTAATTAGTCTATCACTCTACATAATTAAGTACCACGATGCTAGCTCTATAACTTAATTTTGAATATAGTCATGTATGCATACAAATGTATATACTTCCTCCATCTAGAAATATATACCACTTGTACTTTTTCGTAGGATCCAATGCAAAAATTTGACTATAATTTTCAATCGTAATATGATATCAGAAATAGTAAATAAATATGTAATACCAGACTTTTGCAAGAGAAATACAATGAAATGATTTTCACATACTCAATCTATATATTCTCGCACATACTTGTGATTAAAGTTTTAAATACATTTTCGAATGGTGGTAGTATATAAGAGAACAAACATCATCTCCTATTATGGATGTAACGACTTCATAGAAAATGTACAAATCTGACAAGAAAAGTTCCAATTTTGAGAGAAATTAAAACTTGACTTGTTCCAAACAATACAAGATCTATAACAATATAAATGCAATTACTAACCTTTAAAAACCAACAACAAATAGGTCTTCTAAAAGTATGCAACAACTAAAATGGGAATGTCCGGTTGCCTTAAATTCGCCACCCAAATCGCCAGCAAATCGCTTGCCAACCGAACAGCCAACACTTATGTCGGGCTTCCAAATCTATCTGGTTGACCAAGATATTTATTGGGCTAATCATCCCAAACTGTTCAAAAAATAGAGCCGTCGCGGATAAGTAAGTCATCCCAAATGGCTCTGTTTCACGAACCGTTTGGGATTACATCGCAGACGGTTACACTTTTTAACCATCGCGGATAAGGCAACCGTCCCAAACGGCTCAGTTTCATGAACCGTTTAGGATTACATCGCAGACGGTTCAAATTTTTAACCCTCGCGTATATAATATCATCCCAAACGGTCCATTTTTGGCCAAGTTATCCCAAACGGCTAGAAAATTAGAACCGTTTGGGATGTGTGGCAAATGTAACAGTTATGGTTAACCGTTTGGGATGAGCCATCGTTTATGTGCCGTTCTGTACTAGTGATTCTTGATTCAATATATGCATAATGTTCTTGTGTGACCGGTTATGCCTAGTAATGCTCAACGACTTTGGTTGCCAAAATTCTGTTGAAAATTTAAACAATTATCTAGTAACTCCAATGGAGAGTGGTGCCAGGACAATCTGGCAAAACAAAATTGGCAAGGAGGCAAGTGGTGTTGCTTGTGATGAAGAGGAGACCATTCAACTCCTCTTCATCACTTGCCGGTTTGTGCGTTTTGCATGGCAATCAGTATATCTACTTTTAACCTTCCACCTCCTCATAGTATAACCAACTTATTTGGGAATTTGTTGACGGGGTTAATGTGTGGGTCCAAATTCTCGTGGATGCTAGTGTGGTGTGCTGGTCATTATGGTTACATAGAAATGATATTGTGGTTGACAAAAAGAAGATCTCCAATCCCTTATAGGTTATTTTCTTTGTACCAACTGGTTGCAATCGTGATCTTTACTATTGTGACCGGAAGACAAGGAGGCGATGATAGCGGGTAGCCTTCGATTGGAGGCGATTGCTAGAGATTTTATGTTTTAATATAGGTGGTGATCGTGTAATAGGTTATGTCATGCTTGAGTCGATGTCTCGTTTCTATGTAACCATACTTGATACAGAGACCGGGAGACCAAGGGACCATAAAGCTCTTTTTTTATTTAAGCACAGACGTAGATGTGCTCTTTGATGTCGGCATTCCGAGTATATCACTATATCGTGCCTTTGATGTTGATGAACTTAGGATCTATGATTGCTTTAGGCGTGCCAATCGAGTTGCAACCGGTACGCTAATTTATGTTTAATTTATGTCCGAATCTGACTGAGTGGAGAGATATCATACAAGGCATCGATCTGCATGTAAGATTAATTCTTAAGCGAAATAATTCTAATGTGAACGGTTCTAATATGATGGTTGCTACTTAGAAATGAGAATCATGGGTTTAAATTCTATCTCCTCTCTCTTAAATAAAATATTTTGAGCATTTAATTATGGACTATATTGTAGAAGAAATAGTTATTTGTGTGAAAAACTTATTAGTCACCAAAGTGGTCTAGCTTATAAAAGGTCTCAAGCATCTCATAAGATAATCATTCATCCATATGAGATGCTATAAAAGGAAATGGCTGAACAATTAGTATCACTAAATTTTAATGCTAGAGGTCACGCAAAGATGGTCCATCGCCTATAATTTGTGACAGGAAAGGCACTTATCAATATTTTTGAATATACATATCTATCCGAAGATAGAGTGCATATTTATGCGATTCATTTGTGTATGAAAGAATCAAGAAAGAAACATATCAATGTTCATGTAATGTGCTTGTCTATCCGACGATAGCAGCTTAACAGGAACGCCACTAGCAAGTGGGGCCCAGAAGCGGGCCCGGCTTAGGTTACTAGTGGCGTGTGGCATCTAGGAACACGCCACTAGTCCCAGCCTTACTAGTGGAGTACTGTTTAAGGGGAACGCCACTAGTAAGTGGGGCCCAGAAGCGGGCCCATCTCAGGTTACTTGTGGCGTGCTGGCTAGAAGCCCACGCCACTAGTAGCACATATACTAGTGGTGTGCGTGTAGCTCCCCACGCCACTAGTAACTTATGCCGGGTCTGACTGCTGGGTCCCACATACTAGTGGCGTGCTCTTTGGAGGACACGCCACTAGTTGTCTGTTATTAGTGGCGTGATGTAATATTGGCACGCCATTGGTATTTTGTGCAAATACTAGTGGCGTTGTACTTTGGGGGGCGCCACTAGTAAGTTTCCCCTATAAGGGTTTCTGCACTAGTGTTGGTGGCCCGTGACATGTATGTTTATGTCGTCCTGGCTATAGTAATTCTTTGTTAATATAAAAGTATATGTCATATATTTGCATTATTATTGCTCATCTTGTGTGACATTTTTAGATGAATTCGACCAAAGTTGTGTCAAAGATGAATTTGACCAAAGTTGTGTTTTACAGTCAGTCATAGACATCGATTAGCCCCATGAATAAGACATACTATAGAGACATGATCGATCTTATCTATTAATATATTAATTACAGACTCTCTAAAATTTTCCACATTAATCAAAAAAAATATCTAACCATCTTTCTGGTGGGACCGAGTTATAACAGTTGAGATGACTCAAATAAGAGTTCTTGCTCCTTACTATTCGTATATAGATTGACTCAAAGACGAGTCCTTACTCCTTACTATTTGTAACTATAGATTCCAAATAAACAAGTAAACACATCTATCTATTCTATTAGTATATTAGTTATACACTCTCTAGAAATTCCCACATTAATAAAAATAAAATATCTGACCATCTATCTGGTGGGATCGAGTTATAACGGTTAAGATTGACTCAATAAGAGTTCTTGCTCCTTACTATTCCTATAGAGATTGACTCAAAGTCAAGTCCTTAATCCTTACTATTCATAGCTGTAGATTCTAAATAAACAAGTAAACACATGACACGTGCAATTGCATGGGTTGAGGACTAGTTACTAATGTATCTGTAGTACAGTTGTTTCGTGCCATCAGTTTTGATAGAATCTATGCAGATGTCGGTGTTCTGCATAGTGTTTTTCATATCTTGATCTTTGGTATAAAAAGTGTATCCATTGATTTGGTATCCTTTCCGTACTACTGATGACTAGGTTTGTCCTCTTGATAAACATGTCAGTACATAACTTGAAGGGATGTCACATAGTCACTCTTTGAACCATTCATTGAATCCGGAATTGTGTTGTTTGATGATCTAATCATCTGACCGTGTCGGATTCTTATGCCGTACAATGTCCACGTGCTACAGAATTGTGAAATGGGCTTGAGGGTACTCAATCTGAATTGGAGTGATTACTTTCCTGCCAATGGTCCCAGCACCGCGCAGCCTACCCTCATGTTGAGATTGAGGCATGCCTATGGATTGAGGATGCGTCATGTAATTACCATAGACTCAATGACCTCTTTCGTTGCATAGCCTTCCACGATGCTGCCCTCTGGGAGAGATTGATTTTGAACGTAGTGCTCAAGAATTCCCATGTATCACTCAAATGGGTACATGCTGCGTAGGAACACAGGGTCGTACATCCTTATCTCATGCACCAGGTGAGTAATGAGATGGACCATGATATCAAAAAATGACGGAGGGAGAAACATCTCCAATTCACATAGAGTTTTCACCACCCCCTCTTGCAGAGCATTTAGTTCATCTAGACTCCTGACCTTCTTAGATAGTGTGTTAAAGAAACCATACAGATGCGTGATAGTCCATCGAACATTCATGTAAGAATATTTCTAATTGCCACTGGAAGCATTTGTGTAATGAGAACATGGCAATCATGAGATTTCATGCCAATTAGTTTCAGATCTTCCATTGAAACAAGTCTCTTGATGTTCACGGAGTAGCCGTAAGTTTCTCTGATACCATGTGCTTATTCACATAATTATTTTTTCTCTAGTTTGTGAAGGGTGTAACAAGCAGGATGAAGGAACGTCTTTCCGGTTGTGGTTTTCTGTGGTGCTAACTCCGGTCTGATTTTCATATCTTCCATATTGAGCCGTGCGTTGAGACCATCTTTGGTTTTGTCAGGCATGTTCAGTAAGAGAACCATTATGCTATCGCATACATTCTTCTCTACGTGCATCACGTCAATGTAGTGACGTACCTCTATGTGTTTCCAGTAAGGTAAGTCCCAGAATATTGATCTCTTCTTCTAGATGATATTCTCAACCGGCTTTTTCTTCACTCTACCTCAGCATTTGAACTTGTCCTTTCCAAGCATGAATTTTAGGTTCTTAACCTGATCATGGATCTCTGTACTGCTCATAATCATTGGAGCAGAGCCTTTCTCGACAGTTCCATCGAATTCATCAATCATCCGATGGTACTTATGATTCCTCAGGAGGAACCGACAGTGATGCATGTACATGGGTTTTTTAGAATGCATCAGCCACCTACTTGTTGTTTTGACTAGGCACTGAAACATGCATTGGGCCCTTTAATAGTCTGCCCTGAACAGTTACTATAAGCAGGGTAATCATTGATGGTTACGAATAGCATGCAGCGTAATGTGAAGTTTTCCTTCAGGCGCGAATTCCACACCTGTACCCCTTCAATCCAAAGAAGTTGCAAATCTTCCACGAATGGTGCAAAGTACATATCAATGTTGTTACCGGGTTGTTTCGGACCATGGATAAGTATTGCCATCATGATGTACTTTCGCTTTATATACAACCAAGGAGGAAGGTTATACATAAAGAGATTCACGGGCCAAGTGCTATGTCGGCTACTCATGTTGCCGAACGGGTTCATTCCATCATTGCTCATCGCAAACCTTACATTCCTCTCTTCTTCACCAAACGTAGGATAGCTCCTATCAATATTTCTCCACTTCAAAGAATCTGCAGAGTGTCTCAGCATTCCATTATCTGTACGCTCCTCTGCATGCCACCGTATCATAATAGCCTCTTAGGGCTCGCACATAAGTCTTCAATCGTGGAATTATAGGCAAGTACCACGCAACCTTTATTGGAGTCTCCTTCCTCTATCCACACCATCCTCACCATCATTGGCATCACTCGTACACTTGTATCAAGATGCTTTGCACACCTAACATGCACGCAGTTCTGCATGCTCTTTACGGTATAGGATACAGTCATTCAGAAATGCATGTATTTTCTCTACGTCCATTCCCAAGGGGCAAAGAACTTTCTTAACTTTGTACATAAAGAACTTTCTTAGCTTTGTACATAGTTTTCGGCATATGGTTTCCCTCTAGAAGCATATCATGTATCAAAGTTAGTAGCAATGAGAAGCTCTTATTGGTCCAACCGCTGCTTGCCTTCAATTTCAACAGTTCTAGCACCCTGGATAACTTTGTGTACTTGCAGTCTGGGTACATTGGTTTCTCCGGGTCTTCCAGTAACCCAACAAATTTATTGTACTTTCAATTATTCTCACAGTTTTCTTGAGCATCGCGCAACATCTGATCTAGGTTGTTCTCTTGATGCCTCAACGTGTCGTCCTGTGGCACATCCTCTTCTGACACATGGACATCATCAAGAGTTTGCTCGGTAGTGGTAGTTTCACCAGCTACAGAGGACGGCGGAGGAAGCGGATCACGATGATGATGCACCGAGCATTTGGATCTATAGGAAAAGGTACCAAGAGGGTTAGAGGCGACATAGGGAGCAAGGAAGATGATTGGGAGATGCTAGAACTGACCAGAAGCTGTGATCGATGATGACAGTGGAGAGGAGGAAGATGATCATGGATCAGCCGATTCGCGAAGTCTTTGGACAATTCCTTCAGTGAGATGTTCAACAACACGAAGCTGCTTAGCAAATTTTTAGTGTCGCTTACATGCTAGTCAACAAAGAGAATGAGAGGGAGAAACTTGTGCGTGAAGGCAGAGGGAGAGGAGAATTATCCATCCACGTGATTAAATAGTGGTATGTATAATTGTAGCAACTGCTGCGGTGAAAGGCATGGATGGTGGCGACTTAGTTCGAGGCGTGATTCGTCATGCTTCGCACATGAATCACTGCGCCGATGGTCCAGGAGGACTCAGCATGGTCGCGCCTGTTGGTGCAATGGCACGAGCTGAGGTGACACAGTTGCCTGGCAAGCAGGAGGTAGCGCGTGCTATGTCATTGTGCAGGAGGCAGTTGTTGATGCGTGCGGGGAAGATGAAGGACCTGATTGGTGGATCCCGCCTGTCAGCATCTCATCACGCTGGCAAGCACGTGTGCGTGGTTCGATTGGGCCAGATGACTGTGCTGATGTTTGTTTCTCTTTTTCTTTTTGTTTCTTTTTATATTTTGAATTTATGTTTTATTTTTGAATTTGAAACAAACATTGCTCCAACATTCTATACATTTTTACAAAGACTCCTGGGAATATTTAGAACCTAATGTAAAAATATTTCAAGGGTGCTTATATTTACTATTTTCTTTAGTTATTATTTAATTTGATTTTGACCCCTTTTTTGGGTTTGAACTAGATGTTATGATTTTATCCCAAAAACATGAGAGAATTTCAGAGGCTCAAAAATATTATATATAGCATATATACAAATTTTTGTACAGATTCCAACAATAGACACGTCCTCTGCTTAATAGATCTTGATCTACGAATTATTTATACTTAGGGTTTTTCTCAAATTTCAGAATTCCATGTGACATTTTCTTCACATTCTGAGGTTTTAAATTCCCCTCAATTTCACATTAATACAAAAGATGATATGAAATGTTAATGATGCGCATCAATATGCATTACATGTATAAGCAAGAACGGGGATGTTACACAAAGATCAATGATCAGATAATTTAGTATAGGAGGACGAACTACAGAGGGAAGAGCCACGAGAAGGAGGACGAAAATGGGACATGAGCATATTGTGAAATTTAGGATAGCTCATTATGCCATGTGGGCTTCTTTTCACCACCTAGCCTCATGTGGACTACCAGCATAAGCTACTTAGCCATGTTTTAAGCGTTGGTTTTTCATTTTTCAAGTTGTTGGACTATATTGATCGCATGCGGTCAATGCAATTTACTCATTTGTGAATATATATTTTATTGATGATTGGTAAACAGCCGATCTTACGGTAGTCGTGATTAGAAAAATTTGTTGAATGGTAGGGACCCCTGGGGCTGTCGCTCAATCAGTACTGGCTCACAGAAGATGAAGATGTTGTATAGGTTCAAGCCTCCCTCAAGATAATAACCATACATCATGTTGGTATATATTGAATATCGAGTAGAATACAAGGATTTCTTAATGTATAGCCTAGATGGGATCTAAACCTAGTCGGGAGTCTCCTTGGGCTGATCTGTTGGAACTCGACTTCTTTGAGGTGGCGGATCTTCTCGAGGATGTTGGATGGCGGATTGAGACTCTAAAACAGCTAGGGCTCAATCTGCTAAAGGTTTTTGCTTCTTCTGGCTTGTTTTGCTCTCTCTTCTTCGTAGGGCCATCGAGTCCTTTTGTAGGGGGCACTTTGTATCTGGTACAAAGTCGTCTCTGACCAAGACTCGATCATCGTTAACTTAGGAGATAATTTCTAGTTTTAAGGGGTATCCTGGAGCCCTACGAGAGATCTCCTTATCTCTTAGAATCCTTTGCGAATACATTAGTTGCTCCGGATATCCAGGGTATTCTATATGGATACTGCCTCTCATACGGTATGGATATAGTACTCATTATCAAGCCCCCCATCAGTACCTAGTCTGGAAAAAAAATCTCTGAGTAGGCGACCCCTGAATAGTCAGCTATAAGGATCTCTGAGTAGGTTATTCATCTGCCCAGGACTGCGATGTCATCTGGAGACTCCACTCGGCATACTCAACGCACTCAGGCAGTTTTTGCGAACTCGTGAGTCAATTTTTCCACCCGAGCAGAAGTCCCAGGTATTGTTCTCTGATTTCATCTAGCCGTAGATTAGGGACACGCGTCTCGCCAATGTATTTTCCAAAACCCAAACAATCGTGGCGGCAATTTTGCATGGTGGTGAAGAATCTTTTCTCCTTTTTCTCTAAAATTGTGCCACTGATGTGGGCAAAGCACAGTGCGCTTGTCGGGGTCATGCGCCTGTCAGATCCATATTTTCTCGTGCACGTCGCTTTGCATGCTGGAAAAGTAATTGTGCGCATTAAATGCGATAGAACAGAAGGCGTAGAAACAATGCTAATCCAAGTAAGGCTTAGAGCCATAAGAGATCCAAAAGCCCTCGGGGTTTCGCAAGCTTGCCATTGTCTTCAACCTCTCACGCATTCCGCCATCTGCCTCTCAAGAACCCTTCGTCTTCTGCCTTGGTTCCTTTCCACCGATTGCGAGCGGTATGGCTGGAACTCCGAGGATCTCTCCTTCAGCAGACGAAGGTTCCTAGGTGAAGTCGGAGTTGACCGCCGAATAGCTCGAGGGCTCAGGGGAGCTAACTCTAATCCATTTGTAGCACAGGGTCGACTTCCATCCTGTGGGAGACGAGAGATCCCCCTAAACTGAGCCGGGGTGGCTAGTGATCTTTTTGGACTTCTTTCGCTGCAGATTCTTCATCCCATCATCCTTGTTTCTGCTCGCCGTTCTCCAATTCTTCAAGGTCGAGCTCATCAACCTCAATTCGAATTTGTTCGTGATGATGAGCATCTTTGAACATTTGTGCGAAGCCTACCTCAGGACTTGGCCTCCCCTCGATCTCTTTAGGTACTTATATAACCTAAGGAGGGTAGAGAGCAAAGTGGTCAGCGGTGCAGGCTTTCGGCTTTAGGAAGGACTACCCGGAGAGTATATCGATGTCTCCAGCAACAGCTCCTGGTCGAGGTGGCACAAGAAATGGTGCTACTATGGACTCGGAGGCCGGATCTTCCGAGGTTTTATCTGTTTCAGCCATGCCTGAAGGCTCGAAGAGCACGAGCTCGGATCCTACTGATGTTGGTGGTAGGGCTACTCAGGGCCTGCAGCGCCACCCGACCGCTCTTCGGGTTCGCCTCCTCAGGTTCCTTTGGTAAGCTGGTTAGTCTTTCACTTAGCAATTATGACTATGTCTTGTTTGACTCTGACCAAGCATGTGTCCAGGAGGAGCTCGTGGAGGCTGTCGTCTCGGCCGAGAAGGCTCTGACCGAGACAGAAACCACTGCTACTAGGGCCGTCCCTTCCGAGAAGAAGATGGCAAGCACTGCTAAGAGGAGACTCCCTTGTCACTTGAAGAGGATGAGGTAATCCCTTTCCTCTTTTTTTATTTGCTCTTCCTGAGTTCGGCAGATATGCTTTAAGCTCATATCCGCAAGGACTCAAACCCTCCGCTCGTGGTGGGTCCCTCGCTAGAGGATGATCTCACCACCCGAGGCACTGGCCTGACTACTACCTTGACGCGGAGATAGGTGTCAGCTTGGGTGGCGGCCCAGCCCCAGGCCAAGGACAGTGCTCCCCCACCGGCAAAGGTGGTGCAGACTTCTCAGGAGGAGTTCTCACTAGCACTTCACCCGTTTGTCAAGGGGATCCTCGCTGGTAGGGTCGACCTGATGTTGCTTATCGGGCCTCTCGTGGAGGTGAGTACTTGAGGCACTTCCTCTTTCTTGGGTTGCCATTTATTTTGACTTGGCTAATTTTCTCAACGGGCCATAGCTAGGTGGAACTCCGCTAGTACTGGGGTTCGGTAGCTAAAAGAGCTGTTGGACCACTCGGAGGCGCAGGAATCGAAGCTAGAGTCCGAGAAGTTAGTGCTCCATTCTGAGGCGACGGAGCAGACCCAAGCCGGTACCATAATGGAGCTTCTGCAGTGGGTAGAAGATGCCATGGCCAATGGTTCTGGCCCTCATCAAGTCGCGTGACCCGGCGTTTGACGTCGGGGTCCTTGGTGATGATCTCCCGGGGAAGGATGAGGTGGAGTCCGACCGACTTGTGTTGGAGATGTTGGGGGCCGCCCTGGTCTTTGTATAGCGACTTTATATGCTGGGTGAAGATGCCCCTACTCCTTGAACGATCCTCTACTTATGCTGCAAACATAAACTAAGTCTTTTATTAAAGTACTCACATGACTGCATGATAAACATTATCGGATGCGTTGGTCCTTATAAGTCATGAGGACTCCCATGCTTCGTACTTTTAGCTTCCTTCCTTGTTCCGAGTTGTGGATCGTTGCTACAAGTCGGGGAGTTTGGTCGGTCGAGCCTTAGGTTTAGTCAGGTGGGGGTCTTATTGGCTCCTCGATACTTGTAAACAAGATAAGGGGCTTTCCTTACTTCCTTCGAGACCGTGGCGCGGAATCCTTTCCTCTTTACAAGGAAGTGCGGTTATTCATACTATGAGTTATACAGTTTCATTTACCTTAATTTTGATAAAGTTTAACCATCTATTTGGGATGTCTTCTGTTCAAACTAGTCAGGGAGTTTTGCTGAGTCTGAACTATCGGGGGGATTCCACCGACGTACAAAGTTTGCACTTTCTCTTCTTCCCTTGCTCTGAGTCGGGGAACGTTGCTATGAACCATGGATTTCGGTTAGCCTCAGACCTTAGGTCTAGTCAAGTCGGGGGCTCCGGGGCTTCCCGACAATTGTAGACGCGAAGTTGTAGCGTGGATCCCTTTTCTCCTTGCGAGGGTTGAGTCATTGGTATGCGCGTTGTACGTCATTGTGAACTTCCTGATGTTACGTACTCATCCAGCTCCCAACTGGTTATTCGAGAAAGAATCTCGGATAGGCACTCTAAAAAATAGAAAACATCGTATTTAAAGTTAAGAAATTTGGAAAAACAGTTAAAAGGCGTGCCCTTCTGCCAAAGTGGTTGTGACTTGTTTCGAGTGCTCTCGTACTCATATCATGATCTGCCAAAAGCGTGGTCAGGTTCCATGTTAGGCAGAGTTGCCTAGAGCGCCTTACCGCTAGTTTGCGCATTAGGAGGGTTGCTTAGCTGGATGACTAGAGGTGGGAGTCGGGTACAATCCGGGTGACTCTGAGGATCGGAGGACAACGCTGGTGCGAACTTACTCTTGGTACTTACACATAGAACTTCCAGAGCTGATCGATGTTCCAGGTGTTCGATCTTCCATTGCTAGTTTGAACGAACCCGATCAGGACGCGTCGACCACTCTGTAGGGTCCTTCCCACTTAGGAGATAGCTTGTTGCTGTTACTGTAATTCTGAACGAGTCATAGAACCAAGTCTCCTACTCGCAGGGTTCTTCTCCGTATGTGTCATTCATAATAGCGTCGAAGATCTTGCTGGTAGTTGGCTGACTGCATTAGCGCTTGAGTCTATTTCTCCTCTATGTTATTGAGATCATCCTCTCGTTGAAGGGTTTCATCCTTGTCGGCATACAACTCAATTTAGGGCAACTTGAGCTTTAGTTCACAGGGGAGCATGGCTTTGGCCCCGTAAACCAAGAAAATGGCTTCTCGCCGGTGGCATGACTTGCGGTGGTCTGAAGTGCCCATAAGACTAATGGTAACTCTCGGACCCATGCTTTTGCGTGAGCTAATAAGTGATCGAAAACACGGGTCTTCATACCTTGGAGGATGAGGCCATTGGCGCGCTTGACTTGTCTGTTGCTCTGTGGGTGGGCTATAGAGGCTGGTAGATCTTGGTGCCGAGTTCTTTGCAATATTCAATGAAGTCCGCACTGGAAAACTGAGTGCCGTTGTCGGTGATGTCCCTATTCGGAACGTCAAATCTTGTGACCTTGTTTTCCATTATGAACCTTTTGGCGGCTTCCGATGTGATCTTTGCGACTACTTCAGCTTCGATCCACTTAGTGAAAGTATCGGTTGTGACGAAGATGAGCTTGTAGCCCCTGGGTGAGACTGGGAAGGGCCCTAGAATATCCAGGCCCCCCTGTCGTGAAGGGCCACAATAAGAGAATCATCTGCAATGCTTGGGCGGGTTGATGAATGCGTCTGCTGTGAAATTGGCACTGATGGCATCGCTTCGCTAACTTGCTCGCAACATAGAGCTGTTGGCCGATAGAATCCCTGTCTAAAGGCCTTCCCGACTAGGGTTCGGAAAGATGTATGTGCCCCACACACCCCTCCATGGATTTCGTCGAGTAGTTCTTTAACTTGTGTTTGGATGATGCACCGCATGAGCACTCCGTGAGCTCCTCGACGATAGAGGACTCCGTCTACCAGGGAATACATCCTCGCATGTTAGGAAATCTGCTTGGAGAGTGCATCATCCTCGGGTATGGTTTGATTGTGAAGGTACATGTGGATAGGTTCTATCCACGAATCTTCAGAGAGGGAAGCAACGAGTCGACCCATGAACCCCTTGGAGCGCCAATACCTGGTGATGTCCGTGGATGGTTTTTTGGGCTCTTGGTCTACCACTCCTTCGGCCATGGCTCTATTAGATTTGTCATCCGTGGAGGTGATGGACGGCATCGAGAGCCTTTCTACAAAGGTTCCCAGATGGGCATGGAGACCGTGAGGATGCCAGGCGGCCAAGACTATCTGCTCGGCAGTTATCCTTTCTGGGATTTACGGTACTTCGAGTCTGACGAACTTCTTCTCTAGCTTCCTCACCTCCGCTAGGTAAGCTGTCATGGTTTGGTCTGAGGTCTAGTACTCCTTGCGCACTTGCTTTGCCACCAGCTGTGAGTCCCCACTCATGAGTAGGCGGCGGATACCGAGTGCTAAAGCGACTTGGAGACTGGCCAACAAATACTCATACTCGGCTACGTTATTCATGGCCGAGAAGCCGATCAGAAATATGTATTGCAACCATTCTCCTATTGGTGACGTCAGAGTTATCCTAGCCCCCGCACCTTCAAGGGTTAAATAACCATTGAATTGTAAGGTCCATATTCAACGTTCTCAGCCAATGAACTATTGGGATGATCGGGCTCGGACCACTCAACGAGTAAGTCTCCTAGCTCAAGGCCCACTTGGCGATTCATCCTATGGCGTCTCTGTTGCAAAGGATTTCTCTGAGTGGATAGGTGGATGGGACCATGATCTTATGAGCATGAAAGTAATGTCATAGCTTGTGGGAGACCATTAACATGATGTATAGAAGTTTTTGTACTTGAGGGTAGCATTCCTTGGGTCCATGGAAGACCTCGTTGATGTAGTACACCAGTCTCTATACCTTCTTACGTTGTCCTGGAGCCTCATGTTCCACCACTAATACGCCGCTTACTGCTTGTGGTCTGGCCGCTATGTAGAGTAGCAATTCTTCCTCTGGGTCGGGAGCAACCAGCACAGGGGGGTTGTGAAGTACTTTTTGAGATCCTGAAATGCCTTTTCTGATTCCTCCATCCACTTGAAGCCATCATGTTGCCATAAGTGCTTGAAGCAAGGATGTCCTCAGTCCCCGAGTCAAGATATTAATTGGCTCATTGCTGCCATGCAACCTGTGAGCCTCTGGACATCTCGAATGGATGTCGGAGATTTCATCTTGCTGATAACTCATATCTTGTCGGGGTTCGCTTCAATTCTCAGTGGGAGACCAAGAATCCAAGTAACTTTCCGGCGTCGACTCCGAAGGCACATTTTTGGGGTTCAACATTATCAGATTCCTTCGTAGGTTCGTGAAGGTCTCGAGGAGGTCTGGGAGTAGGTCCTCTTTCTTCTTTGTTTTTATGACAGGGTCATCAACGTAAGCTTTGATGTTACGATCAATTTGGCTATGGAGAGCAAGCTGCATACCATGTTGGTATGTTGCACCAGCGTTCTTTAAGCCAAAAGGCATTTTTGAGTAGCAAAATACACCAAAGGGAGTTACAAAGGAGGTCTTTTCCTTATCTTACCGACACTTGCTTATCTGGTGATAACCGGATTAGGCATCTAGAAATCTTAGATAGTTACATCCGGACGTGGAGTCTACTATCTGATCTATTCTAGGTAAAGGAAAAGCGTCTTTTGGGCAAGCCTTGTTAAGGTCCGTGAAGTCTACGTACATCTGCCATTTTCTACTAGCCTTTCTGACCATGATGGGGTTAGCTAACCATTCTGGAAGCTTGACTTCTCGGATGAATCCGGCCTTTAAGAGCTTCTCGATTTCTAATTTGTTGGCTTCCTTCTGGTTGGAAGCAAATCACCGGAGCTTTTGTTTGATAGGCTTGGCATCGGGGCAAACTGTTAGTCTATGCTCGATCACCTCCCTAGGGATTCCAGGCATGTCGAATGGTTGCCATGCGAAGACGTCCGAGTTGGGTCAGAGGAAGATGATGAGCCCGAGTTTCTATTTCGGACTCAGGTTGAAACCGATCCGAACTATCTTGGATGGTTCCACTAGGTCCAGTGGAGCAACTTTTACCTCGCGTGGGTCTTTATAGTTACCTTAGGTTTGGAGTGCTCATGCTCCTCTCCTCCTTGGTATTGCTCGGCTAGGTCCAGACTATGTTTGTCGCAAAAAAGTCCATTCTGGGCACATCCTTTAACCATGATGACCCCGTTCAGCCCCGAGATCTTCACACACTGGTAAGCAAGGAGCGCAGCTGCCATGAACTTGGCAAGGTGGTTGGTTGTCCTAAGATGCTGTTGTAAGCTATCTCGAAATTGACTACATCGAACAAGACTCTTTCTGTTCGAAAACTTTCTGATTTACCAAAGGTCACAGGGAGTGTGATCTGACCGATCAGAGTAGCCAAGGATTCGGGTACTATGCCATGGAAGGCATGAGTTATCGACTTGATGGCAGAGCACGGAATCTATATTGCATCAAGGGCGCTCGTGAAGAGGATATAAAGTGGACTTCCTCCGTCTACGAGTACTCGGGATACTCTGCAGTTGTTGATCATTGGTTCAACGATGATTGGGAAACATCCTAGTCGGATATGGTTCTCGGGGCAGTCGGTTTGGTCGAAGAAGATCTTGACCTCCGACCACTTGACCGCATGGAACTTTGAGGAACTATCACCAGGACTTCTCGGGCTATCGTCTTGAATTGCCTCTTCGACTCATAAGAGGCTGAGCCCCAAACATATACTCGATCACTCGTTCCTCTCCCTAGAATGGCTCATGGCCTGAGTCGTTGTTGGAATTAGAATCTTGACTATGACTTGCTACCTGGGGGTTTTTCTCACAGTGCTTCTCAGTCTCTGCTTTGATGTATTTTTTGAATAGTTGGGACCCCTAGGACCATCGATCAATCAGTACTGGCTCACAGAAGACGAAGATTTTATATAGGTTCGGGCCTCCCTCATGATAATAACCCTACGTCCTATTGGTATATATTGAATATCGATTAGAATACAAGGATTTATTAGTGTCTAGCTTAGATGAGATCTAAACCTAATCAGGAATCTCCTTGGGCTGATTTGTTGGAACTTGACTTCCTTGAGGCAACGGATCTTCTCGGGGATGTTGGATGGTGGATTGAGACTCTGAAATAGCTAGGGCTCAATCTGCTAAAGGCTTTTGCTTCTTCTGGCTTGTTTTTTGCTCTCTCCTCTTTGTAGGGCCATCGAGTCCTTTATAAGGGGGCACTTCGTATCTGGTACAAAGTCGTCTCCGACTAGGACTCGATCATCCTTAAATGTAGGGATAGACTTCCTAGTTTTTAGGGGTATACTAGAGCCCTATGAGAGATCTCCTTATCTTCTAGAATCTTTTGCCGATACATCAGCTACTCTGGATATCCAGGGTATTATATACGGATACTGTCTCGCATACGGTACGGATATAATACTCATCATCATATTTACACTACTACATCTAGATACCTTATCATAGATAGACAGTTTTTATCAACAGACATCATAGATGGCTATTCAACCCAACTGTGTGTCATTGGCCCATATGGGCCTGTCTACCCAACCCCGCCTCCACCAAGAACACCACACCACCATGTGCATGCGCCCCTCTAATCTCCACAACATATGCGGCACTCCCTCTCCCCGCAACTCTAGAGGAGATCAATCTCACTCTCGAAGCCAGTCACCCTCCTCTCCCAGATTCTATCCTCCAACTCCCCTAGCCACTGCCTTCCTCCTCCGCTCCCTCCTCTCTTGCTCACCACCGAGCTGCCATTGCGCGCCTCCCTCCCTCCACTAGCATGCGGCGACCCAATGCTAGATCCGCCACCGCTGAGCCCCACAACTGCCAGATCCAGGCCGCCACCCTCCTCCCACGTCCCAACGAGCATGAGGTGGCATGAGACCCACTCGATCTAGGGAGCATGAGGAGTCGCAGAAGGCATTGGATCCAGCGAGGACAAGGAGGCGGGAGATGGCAAGGGAGGCAACTCCGACAAGGACGAGGAGGCAGCTTCGGCGAGCACGAGGCGGCACGGGATGTGTCGGATCCAACGAGGATGAGGCGATGCGGGAGTTGCCGAATTCGGCGAGGACAAGGAGCTACAGAAGATGTTGAATCCGGTGTGCACGATGCAGCACGGGAGGCGGCTCTAGCGAACACGTGGTAGCGCCAGATCCGATAGAGAGGTTGTCGCCCATGCTAGATCCGGTTGAGAGGCCACAGCCTACAGCCACTGCCGTTGTTGCCTGCGCTACAGTTGGTAGAGGGTCTGGTGCCCGAGCCTTCAACAACAGCTGGCGAGGGGCACCGTCACCGTCTTTTTTTGAAACCCTAAAATGTAATCATAGGCGGGTGAATTTCACCTGTAACAACACACCCACATCACATACCCTCTGGTACAAACAGGTGAAAAAATCATCTAAGATGACGTTTTTTACTCATTTGCGATAAGCATGTTTGCTGCAGTTCTAATTGATCTTCGTAGTCATAATTTGGAACAACTAAAATAAGCTTTGTAATTTTTTTATTTTTGCCTTGGATTAGATGCTGCTTTTACTGTTACTTTTTACAACTTTACATTAAGATATGTTAATAGAATTATAATATTACAGTACGATCCAATGACCAATTCTCAGTCAAGTGAAATTATATATTTCCAAGCCTAGATATGTCAAGAAAATTTTCGAACGCGCAAGCCTAGACATGTCAAGAAAATTTTTGAACGCGCATAAACATCAACAAACCGTGACATAGGAGTAGTTCTCTGGCCAGTACGTGTCCCTAGGACTCCATTGGTCACATGCACATCACTTGACAACTGGGTACAGAAAAAGAGTAAAAGAAGAAGAAGGAAAAGACGGTCAATAAGGGTGTGTTTGGTTTGAGAACGAAGTGGAATGGAATGGGTTGGTTCTACACCTAGCTCATATTCCTGTGTTTGGTTGGAGAGGGAACCGGAACCCATTGATTCTCCTAAAGAGAATATACTCCTCAGATGCTGAACTAGGTGGTTTCTCCAAATTGGTGGAACTACATGAAACCATTCCATTCCACTTCATTCTCCCTAACCAAACACAGGAACGGAATCGACCCATTCCGGAGGAATTGAACCATGACATTCCATTCCACTTCGTTCTCAAACCAAACACACCCTAAGAGAGAGACGTAAATTGCCAATACGGAGTCCGATTTGGACTTTACGCGTAACATGTGGGGACACAGTTTAAATTCAGATGAGACCCAATTAGATGGCCAATTAATTTTGCCTCCTGATTGTTAATTTCTAGATTAAATCTAGACCCACCATGATTAAGAAAGCATATATTTTTGCTCTATATGGATGAATATGATGACAATTTTCTATTGTTTTTATAATATAGTACTCCCTCTGTCTAAAAATGTAAGGTATATTTTAATTGGTTAAGATAAATTTTAACCAATAATTATTTTATTAATGTATATTTTGTGTGATATAAAATTATAATTATAATTAAATAATTTTGATACGAATCTAATGATATCAATTTTATGTTACATAAACGTAATAATAGAATAATTATTGATCAAAATTTAAATATTTTTTATATTTCTAGATTAAGGGAGTAGATGGATTGTGCGCGTCAATCAATGAGGTTGGAATAACACCTCCGTTGAAAAAAAATATATTTTTTCCAATTGTCGCAAAACACGCCCTTTAAGCACCTGGGATAAGAACTCAGCTTTTGCTTGCTGGGTCAAACGCATTCGCGGACTACCGATGCTGAAAGGACAAAAGGCAGAGAGATCCGGCAGGTAGACATTTGGCAACTACTACCTTTCAGCAGGCCGCAGCCACCATCGTCTCACTCCCACTCCCGTCATCCGCATTCTCACGTCTTTCTCCGCCTCCTTCCTTTTTTCGCACGTCAAGATTCTAGCCATCATCTGCGCGCAAACACCACTCCATCCGTACACGAAAGCCGTCCTGCCGGGGACGATCAGTACATGCCGTGGCCGCCGCGCCGCCCTGCCGGCCGCCGCCAGCTCATGGGCACGTCGCCCTCAGCGCCGGCAGGCAACGGGGCAACCGCAGGGAACGGCTCGACCACGGACGCGATGCGGATAATGGTGTCCGTGCTGGTGGTGGTCATTTTCTGCACGCTCCTCTACTGCGTCTACTGCTGGCGCTGGCGGAAGCGCAACGGTATGTCACCACTTCTCTAATCCGGCGTGTTCGTGGCTGTTGAGATTGAAGTACTGAAACTCGTGCTGATGTGAGGATTATAATTCTTCTTGGTCGCTTCAGCCGTCAGGAGATCGCTGCTCGAGAGCCTGAGGCCGATGTCGAGCTCGGACCTGCCGCTCGTGGACCTCGCCTCCATACACGCCGCCACCGGCAACTTCTCCAAGGCCAACAAGCTCGGCGAGGGCGGCTTCGGCCCGGTCTACAGAGTAATATATAAAAGTCCTTTACTAATCAAGAACCAGTTGTTCTGCTCAATCCTGTTCTTCTCGTTAAATTACCCTCCCTCCTAGTCTAGATAACATTCGTGCAAATCAATCTGTCTTCTCGTCATTTTGGTGCTGATCCGAAATTTCCCTGGAATCGAAGGGCGTCCTGACCGGCGGAGCGGAGATTGCGGTGAAGCGGCTGTCGGCGCGGTCGCGGCAGGGCGCGGCGGAGTTCCGGAACGAGGTGGAGCTGATCGCCAAGCTGCAGCACCGCAACCTGGTGCGGTTGTTGGGCTGGTGCGCCGAGCGCGACGAGAAGCTGCTCGTCTACGAGTACCTCCCCAACCGCAGCCTGGACGCCTTCCTCTTCGGTGCGTAATTCCGCTTCCACCTAACCGGTAGCTCTCGCGGTAGTTGAAATTAAACCTGCGGCGTAGCGCCATTAATTCCCTCGTTTGGTTAAAGGTGGCTAGCTAGCGATCGAGCGACCGTGCAATTATTCGACCAATCGATTGTATTAATTAATTAACCGATCGATCGATTGATTGTAACTTGTAAGTAACTAAATAATTGTTTGATGTACACTGCGACCTGCACGTCACATGGTACACCCAAAATTTTCGGCTGGACAATGACGTATCTAACACTAACTAATTACTAGCTGCAAGTGATCTGCAGTTCGTTTACACAAAGTACGCTTTGCTGCGTTAGTTGATCAGTTGTGTGGTGTTTAATTATTGTAGATGCCAGCAAGAGCGCGCAGTTGGACTGGAGAACCCGGCACAACATCATCCTCGGCATTGCCCGTGGCCTGCTCTACCTCCACGAGGACTCCCTGCTCAAGGTCGTCCACCGGGATCTCAAGGCCAGCAACGTGCTCCTCGACAACAAGATGAGCCCCAAGATCTCCGACTTCGGCATGGCCAAGATCTTCGAGGACGAGTGCAATGAGGTCAACACAGGCCGCGTCGTCGGAACCTAGTAAGTAATTAATCAACCACATGCTACTATACCCAGTATCAAGGCCAAGAATTGGCCACGGAAATGCCGCATTACGTACCTGAATTCGGAATTCGAATGCAGCGGGTACATGGCGCCGGAGTTCGTCTTGGAAGGCGTTTTCTCGGTGAAGTCAGACGTGTTCAGCTTCGGGGTCCTCCTGCTAGAGATCTTGAGCGGGAAGCGGAACGGCGCATTGTACCTCGAGGAGCACCAGCAGTCCCTCATCCAAGATGTACAATCTCAAAAGTTTCATCATGTAAGCCAAGAAAGTCGATCTGTGGTTAACTAAACTATTTTTCTTTGACAGTCATGGAAGTTGTGGACTGAAGATCAGGCCACCCAGTTCATTGACCCGGCGCTTGGGCGATCCTACTCGATGGACGAGGCCTGGCGGTGCTTCCATGTCGGCCTCCTCTGCGTGCAGGACAACCCCGACGTCCGGCCGACCATGTCCAACGTCCTGCTCATGCTCATCAGCGACCACATGAACCTCCCTGCGCCCTCTAGGCCACCGCTGTTCACAAGGCTGAGGAGCTTCCCGACAACAATGCCTCCGTTGACGACCAAGACAGAGTCGACGCTGTCGCCCCAGTCCATCAATGATGTCTCGATCACCGTCATCGAGCCGCGATGAGGTTGCCGTTAGGTGTTTCGTTATGTACATACTAGCTGAGACGTGCTAAATTCCATTGGTGGATTTTGTAGTTCATACCGTACCGCCATGTAAGCTTAGTGGAGATGGTGATAATGTGATCCATGAGGAACTGAGAGATCCTTTCAAGTCTAAACATGATTTTCCTTTGTTTTTGAACAGTTACTTTAAGTGACTACTTGGGTGTTGGGATTGGATTTGCATCACGAAATGCAGATTGCATTTCGGGCTCAATTTGTGATTGTTAGACTGTGTTATACTGAGCTTATTTTATAAACTACTCGGAGAAAATAGTCAAAAAAAATTGACTGAACAGACGATAAAATAGATAAAAACAGGTCAGACAAACAGAATTATTATAATCCACCACAATGTCAGATGGAGCCCTAGCTTATAGAAGTAACACTGCCTAGAGCGTAGTCGTGAAGATCTTGGAGGTGGCCAGAAAGTACAGTGAATTCACAGCGAGGACGACTATTCCTCATTTTTTTCCGATTGCTATGTCATGTGAGTTACCTGACTAACAAACCATTCAACTTTGCTGCTTTTGAAAGGAACTGTGACCTAGAAGAGGAGACCTTATGACTTCCTATACTGCACTTTGGTCCGTCGTTCTCACCGTGTGAAAGGTACTGTTACAACTAGTAGGTGAAGCTGTGGATGATGGGATAAGGATGAAAACCTATCAAATAAACCGATTTTTTTTCAATTAAGGCAGAGCTTTATTGATTATGTGAAGATGTTTGCAATCCTGTGAGAGTAGCTCAGATACAAGGAGCATCAAGCCGCCACACCGCGGAATGATGTCGTTGTCCAGCTAATTGAGCAAGATCATATCTACTCTATTACACTCCCTATTTACTTGTTGAACATTAAAATCAGGAAACATGCATAAAAGACCATGGGTTCCTCTCAGAGCATGGCACGATCGTCTGTGGACCGTCGCAAAGCATGGACTACCGCTGCACAATCCAATTCAACAATAATGTGCATGTTGATCCATTCAGTTACTAGCTGAACACCATCCAAACAAGCGAGGGTTTCAGCTACTTCCGCATCGATACAATGGCACACAAACCGCCAGGACGAGGGGAGGACTTCGTGCCTGTAATTGCGAACTACAACCCTAGTGCTAGCTTCTTTCGTCGCTTCAACAAACCCTATGTCAATATTCAGTTTTGCCCACTGTTTTGGTGGTGTTCCCCGTTGGCTAGGTGCCTCGCAGCGCCTAACCCATGTCCCTACCATTCTTTCCATAGTGATCCCTTCCCCTTCTCATCTGGTGTTCGACCGCTTTTGACATTGCATAGCGATGACCAATAGTTCAGGAGGAACGATATTGAAACAGAAACCATACCCTCGCCTCGACCATGCATGATGTCATTCCTCAAGTGCCATGCGCGCCATAGGAGGAAAAGAATCTGATCCCTTCATCCTTACTTACTCCATCTAGCAGTAGTAACAGCCAGTCCGGTCCAGTTTCTCACCAAGCGCACTCTGGAGGAAAGCGCCAGTACTTATAAAGTGCGACAAACTTGGTACTCACATGAAACCTATCTTTGTCTTCAGAGCCACATACGAGCAGGTAGAACTATGGTGCTGCATATGATGCCAACAGCTACCTAGTGTGGCCAAGCCCTCATGCGCAAGCATCCACCCAAAGACCTTAATCTTCTACGGGGCTGGTGCTGATGAAATGTTATTCCAAATTTTCCTTCCACACCCTAAGCTAGTGCTGCTTTCACCAATGCTCCGCAGGGATACTTTTGCTTCTATCCCTAACCGATAAGCGCTCTTGATGGTAAACAATCCACTTTTCTCTCTGGCCCAAGCCACAAAGTCCTCTCCTCTCCTGGGAGGTAATCGTAAGTGCAAGATCTCATCACCATCATAATCATAGAACATACGGCGAATCATCTCTTCATCCCATGAACCATCAACTCACATCAACTGGCTTAACCATTTGAGTCTAACTGTGTCCGTGGACTCAACACCTCCATGTTCCCTACACACGGCACCCAATTGTCACGCCAATTGTTCTGAACTGGAGACGCCACACTAAACCTTTTTTCAGCAGCTCAAGTCCATGCTCAACATCCTGCCATGAAAGCGAGACTCTAGAAGGGAACACCGTGTCCATTATGTCCCCATTCAGGTAATGTTGCGCTTTGAGAATTCTCACACAAAGACTATTGGGGTACTGGATTAGCCGCCAAGCCTAACGAACTAATGGAGCTTGATTAAAAACCCCTGGATCCCAACAACCCATTCCACCATACATCTTTGGCATCATAAGCTTTTCCCAAGCCAGCCAATGAATCACCTTCTTGTTGTGCTCATCACCCCACCAGGAATTGCGAATTAGTAGATTTAATTCATCACAAAACTCAACAGAAAATTTAAAAACACCTATAGCATATGTAGGTATTGACTGCAGCACAAATTTCACCAAAACCTCTTTTCCTCCACTAGAGAGATATTTCTCTGACCAATTGGAGAGGCGCTTTGTGAATTTTTCTTTTATTGTCTTGAATTTCCCCTCCTATATCTGACCATCCGGTGCCGGCAGCCCCAAATATTTATCTTCAAATGCACCATGCTCAACCTGCAAGATCTGCTTAACTTCTTGCTGGGCCTCCATAAAACAACCACTCCCGAACAGAAGTGAGCACTTACTGTTGTTTATGAGTACCCCTATTGTCTTTTCATATCTTTGGAGAGTATCATTAATCACCATAGCTTGTTCTGCATTACATTTAAAGAAGAGCAGGCCAACATCTGCCAATAACAAGTGTGAAACACTAGGAGCTCTCCGACTGATTTTCAGTTCATTCAGCCGGCCATCGGCAATGTTTTTTTGCAAGAAACATGAAAGCCCGTGAGCAGTGAATAGGAATAGGTAAGGTGATAGGGGGTCACCTTGCCGTAATCTGCGAGTAGGCTGGAAGGCATCCAAAATATTTTCCATTAAAGCGTACCAAATAACGCACTATGGTAACACATTTGATAATTCACTTCACCCAGACAGTGTGAAAACCCAACTTAAGCATGATTCCCTCCAAGGCCTGCCAGTCCACCCGGTCATATGCCTTGACTAGTCCAATTTGTATGTGCAAAACCTTGAGTGGTCTTCTTCACATTTTTTAATAGCGCGAATACACTCAAACAAAATTAACGTGTTATCAGCAATCATGCATCCAAGGATGAAAGCACTATGTGTTGACGATATAATTTCTTCAAGTAATGGCCACGGCCTATTGATAAGGCATTTAGAGATGACCTTGTAAATCACATTGCATAAACTTATAGGCTGGAAGTAGTTTAGATCCTTTGGGCTCTTCTTCTTTGGGATTAGAATGGTAGGAATTCAATTAACCCCCCTCCGGCATCAGGGCGTCCATGAAAAATTGCTTCATCACTTTAATCACATCTTCCTTCAAAATACTCCAACAATTCCTCTATCGAATCATCTTCCTTCAAAATACTCCAATTCGTTTTATCTTATTCTTTTTCACCCTGTAGGATGCTTTATGATGGAAAAATGTCATGTATCTATCTTCTTCCCTTAACCAGTCCACACAGGACCATTGCTTCCACATCATTTCTTCTTTTAGAAGGAGTTCATTTAGTTCCTTTTCAATATCCTACTGCGCTGTGCCACTTGCAATCGGGTCTCTGCGAGTTTCCTCTAACCGCTTGCTTAGCCCATCTAGCTTCTTTGTAATGGAACTGACTTTATGTTTACTGCAAGAGTGAAGTGAGCCCATCACTAATTTCAGTCGAGAAGCTACATCACCTAGATCACCGATGGAGCTCCTTCAGGCCCAAGCTTCCTCAACTTCTATCTAGAGCATGGCCTCCATTTCCCAGAACAATTTGTACCACGGCCCTGACATCCGCCTCCGTTGATGGCCTATCTCCACTGGTTCCAGTAACAGTGGACAGTGATTTGATCGAGATGAAACTAAGAGTTTCAACACCGCGCTTGGAAAATTACTCGACCAGTCCAGTGACGCAACCGCCCTATCAAGTCTCACCTTGATGTTTCCTCCTCCTTGCTGCTTATTATCGTATGTCCAAGGTAGTCCAATGTAACAAATATCATGTAAGTCACAAAAGGAAAAAACCTCACGGAATTCCAACATCTATCATTCGCTGCTTCTCATGTGAGAGATATGTTCTCCTTACCACATCGCCTCATTGAAATCACCAATCATCAATCATGGCAATGTGGAATTTGGCTTGACTTGATGCAACAAAGTCCACATGACATGCCTGTAATGTCCCCTAATTTTAAATTCTGTTAAGTGTGCATCATGGCATAAGCACGGTTTAAAAGAAAATTTTGAATTTGAATTGGTACAAAGGGGCTTTAAATTTATTTGAATTTGTGAAACAAAATTCAAAAGGAATAAAAAAAGAAAAAGCTAACTCTATTTCCCCCTGATGGGCCTTCCCCGGCCCATCTCCTTCTCTCCCTCGCGCCGGCCCATCTGGCCCACTCCACCGCCCCCCTCCCCCCGTCGTCCTCATCCTCCCTCCCCGGGACTCCCGCCGCCGCCACTGAGTAGCTTGCGTGGCAAGCGCCCGGCGCATCCCCGGCTACCTCCTGCTTGAGCGCGCCGCCCTCCTCCCCTTTATAACCCGCCCCCGGCCGACCGCCGCCTCGCGCCCCCTCTCTTTCTTTCCCTCTCTCTCTCTCTCTCTCACTCGGTTCTTCGCCGCCTGAGCTTCTTCGCCGGCTACCCCTTCCGCCGAGCTCCCCGCCGCCCCGGCTTCCTCCCGCTCGCCTCGGTTCCTCGCCGCGCAGCCACCTCGGTCGCCGCTTCCTTCCCCGGCTGAGCACCCTGTCGCCGAGCCCCGCCGCTCTTGTGCTTGTCCTCCCAGATATCCACAAGAACTTCGACATCTTTTGTGATGCTTCTCGCCTAGGTCTTGGTTGTGTGTTGATGCAAGAAGGACATGTGGTAGCTTATGCTTCTCGCCAGTTAAGGCCACATGAAACCAACTATCCAACCCATGACCTAGAGCTTGCTGCGGTGGTCCATGCTCTGAAGATTTGGCGACATTATCTTATCGGTAATCGCTGTGATTTGTATTCCGACCACCAAAGTTTGAAGTATCTCTTCACCTAGCCCAACCTGAATCTCAGGCAATGAAGATGGCTGGAATTGATCAAAGATTACGACGTGGGTCTCCATTACCAACCCGGTAAGGCTAATGTCGTGGTGGATGCACTTAGCCGAAAGACCTACTGTAATAATCTTATGATCCAAGAATATCAACCGCTCCTCCATGAGGAATTTGCACGGCTTAATCTTGAAGTCGTCCAAATCAGTTTCCTTAATACCCTTGAAATCCAATCCTCTTTGGAAGATCAAATCAAGTCCGCTCAAAGCGAGACAAGGGTATTCGCAAGATCAAGGAGAACATTGTTAGCGGAGTTGCTAAATGTTTCTCAATCGATGATCAAGGTGTTGTTCGATTTGGCAAACGTGTAGTTGTGCCAAAGAACAACAATCTTTGAGAATCTATCCTTCGTGAAGCTCATGACTCTCCATTGTCTATTCATCTGGGCAGTACGAAGCTGTACCAAGATCTTAAGCAGAGATTCTGGTGGACCCGAATGAAAAGAGAGATCGCTCGCTTCATCTCTGAAAGTGATGTGTGTCGTCGTGTTAAGGCGGAACACCAAAAACCCGCAGGCACACTCTAACCTCTACCTACCCCTGAGTGGAAGTGGGACGAAATTGGCATGGATTTTGTCACCGGTCTTCCAAGAACTCAGAAGGGAAATGACTCCATTTGGGTAGTCATTGATCGTCTATCCAAAGTTGCCCATTTCCTTCCCGTCCGAGAAAAGATTACAGCTAACCAACTAGCTAATCTTTATATCTCTTGGATAGTATCTCTCCACGGAATCCCTAAGCGGATAATCTCCGACCGTGGTGCCTTGTTCACCTTCAGATTTTGGGAAAGCCTTCAAGCTGTTATGGGAACTCATTTCTCCTTCAGCACGGCCTATCACCCCCAAACCGGTGGACGAACCGAAAGGGTTAACCAAATCCTTGAGGATATGCTTAGGGCTTGTGTTATATCTTTCGGCACGAAGTGGGAGAAGTGCCTTCCGTTTGTCGAGTTTTCGTATAACAACAGTTCCAAACAAGCCTAGGCATGGTCCCTTTCAAAGTCCTTTATGGACGCAAATGTTGGACTCCACTCAATTGGTCTGAAACAGGAGAAAGACAAATCTTTGGGCCGGACTTGATCAAAGAAGCGGAGGATCAAGTTCGAATTATTCGAGAGCAGTTGAAAACTGCTCAATCTCGTCAGAAGAGCTACTCCGACCTTCATCATCGTGAAATTCACTTTGAGCCAAACGATAAAGTCTACCTTCGGGTCACTCCTCTCAAGGGTGTTCGCCGATTTGGCACCAAAGGAAAGTTGGCATCTCGTTATATTGGTCCCTTTCGCATTCTTTCCAAATGAGGTGAAGTCGCATATCAGTTGAAACTACCTCCATCATTATCCAATATCCATAATGTCTTCCATGTTTCGCAACTTCGGAAGTGCTTTAAGGATCTAATTCCGGAATCCGCTGTCAATACTCTAGATCTTCAAGAAGATCTTTCTTATCCAGAGTATCCCGTTTGTATCCTCAATGAAATGGAAAAGACAACGTGAAGATGCAGGGTTAAATTTCTTAAAGTCCAATGGTCCAACCATTCCGAAAGAGAAGCCACTTGGGAACGCGAGGATCTTCTTTGATCAGCGTACCCCTCCTTCTTTTCCAGCCAATCTGAATCTCGGGGGTAGGTTTGTAACGTCCCCTAATTTTAAATTCTGTTAAGTGTGCATCATGGCATAAGCACGGTTTAAAAGAAAATTTTGAATTTGAATTGATACAAAGCGGCTTTAAATTTATTTGAATTTGTGAAACAAAATTCAAAAGGAATCAAAAAAAGAAAAGCCTAATTCTATTTCCCCCCGATGGGCCTTCCCTGGCCCATCTCCTTCTCTCCCTCGCGCCGACCCATCTGGCCCGCTCCACCGCCTCCCCCCCCCGTCGTCCTCATCCTCCCTCCCCGGGACTCCCGCCACCGCCGCCGAGCAGCTTGCGTGGCAAGCGCCCAGCGCAGCCCTGGCCACCTCCTGCTTGAGCGCGCCACTCTCCTCCCCTTTATAACCCGCCCCCGGCCGACTGCCGCCTCGCGCCCCCCTCTCTTCCTTTCTCCCTCTCTCTCTCTCTCTTGCTCGGTTCTCCGCTGCTCGAGCTTCTTTGCTGGCCACCCCTTCCGCCGAGCTCCCTGCCGCCCCGGCTTCCTCCCGCTTGCCTCGGTTCCTCACCGCGCAGCCACCTTGGTCACCGCTTACTTCCCCGGCCGAGCACCCCGCCCAGAGCCACCCCGCCGTCGAGCCCCTCCACCCCACCCCATCTCCATCGAGCCCCGGCCGCCCCGTCACCTCCGGCTCCGCCCCGCCGCCTTCCCAGTAAGGCCGCCGCCGCCTCCCCCTCCCCAGGCCTCACCGCTGGTGGCGCCGCACCAGGCAAGCTTCGGTCGGGCCAAGCCACCCGGACTGAGCTCCCGACCAGGCCGGTTAGGCATTAATGGCCCATTTAACCAGTCGTTAGGGCATAATCAATGCCCTAATTAATGGTAGTAATTAATCAAGTATATTAAATGCCATAATTACTGTTCCAATCGATTAATTACAGTAATTAATGCTAATGATTAAACATTAATGCTAATCCGACACATTAAATGCTAATCATTAGCAATTAATGCTAATCGACACCTTAATGACCATAATTAATGATTAACAGTGCAATTAATGAGTTCATTAAATATGTCTGAATGACATGTGGGACCCACCCGATAGAAATTAAAATAAAATAATAAAGAAAATGAATATTATGACAAGTGGGCCCCACTTGTCATTGACTCAGTCAACTTTGGTCAAAGTTGACCATGGGGCCACCTGTCAGTCTCTGAAATTTAAAAATAAATTCAGTAATAAAAATAATTATATTTAATTTTATTTTTATTTACTGAGCAAATACAAAAAGGGTTTTTAAATTGATTAAATCTTAGAAAATTCATAGAAAATATATTTTTAATCAGAAAAATACAAATAATATATCAAAATGTTCAGAAAAATGAGAGCTATTCAAATATGTCATTTTGATACATGTTTGCATGCTAAGAAAAACACAAATGGCTAAAAACTCAAATCAGGGTTTTCGATTTGCCGGAGAATTTTGGATCGCGATATTTCGAGTGTCCAGACTTTGATTAAATTGATTTCACTTGCATTAGTCTTCATTTTGTATCCTCTATGCCATGGCATGCATTTCATCCCATGCCGATGTTCAACATTGTGATATTTACATTTATGCCCTTTTTCCCGTGTTTTCGTTCTTCTTCGATAGAGCCGGAAGGTCCCGAAGAGGATAACCCCGATCACGAGCAGAGTGTAGTTACCGAGCAACAAGGCAAGCAACCCCTTTGAACATTTTGCAGACACCTATTACTTTCGAAGTATTATTTGTTTTTAATCCATTATCGCATGCGTTCAAATTCTACTTTTCGCTGAGCAGTAGCTCTAGTCCGTTGCATAAACTTACTTTGTCGCTCAATAACCATCACTAGCCCTTCCCCAACCTATTTAGAGTAGTATAGTAGTTGGTATTGCTTACTATATTAATGATGCTTAGACATGTAAAAGTCGTAATTCCTTGGGTGGCAGACAAACCAACATCATTCGGTTGGGTTACATGGTAGGTGGGTGTTCACTGGAATGTAACTAATAACTTGCTTAATCAATATTGGTGTTAGACGAGAGGCCATGGCTGGTAGCATGGTGGGTTGTCTCGTCTTCCCACAAGGACCGGTTACCGGTGTCTCTTCGAACCAAGATTTGCGTACTTCTACACGAGTGGATTATGGGGCCACCCACGACTAAATAATTTGCCTAGATTTAGTGTATGAGCTGCAATAGTTTAGCGTTTCCAATTGCTGGGTGCATGAAAAAGGATGTGGTGTGGTATCTCAATATAAGGGTGGGGTGGACACACGGTCTGAGAGACCGGGGATGTACCTCGATTCACAACTTATGGGACCGTGTCGCGGTTACGGCCGGATTGATGTACATGGAATGGCCTGTAAGTGTGGCTCATACCTAGGTCAAAAGCATTGTAACGGTCATGTTTGATCACCCTCTGCTAGCACACCTCGTGAAGTGTGTCATTGGCTAGCACTAAGAGACGATCGATACATGTAGGAAAAGATGTACACCCCTGTAGGGTTTGAACTATTCGAATAGCCGTGTCCGCGGTTATGGACAGCTTGGTAAGATTTTGCATCAAATTAGACAACTACAACAATACTCTAAAACTTGCTAACTCTAAGGTTAAGGTGTTAGTGACTGCTTCCTCCTAGGGTGATCGAGAAAGGGTCAGGGTACCTAAGGTGTGGTGATTTGCGGTAAGGAATAATCGTGAAGTGTTCGACTCGTCTCCTTTAAAAAGTATTCTAGTAGTCGATTTTCATCTACTTATTGAATACTGTTAAAAGTAAATTGGCTTTCCGCAAATCAGTCCACAGATAACCATTCCATCGATACCTATTGCATCTATTATTAATTTCCCTTGTAAGTCTTGCTGAGTACAATTTTTGTACTCACTCTGCAATCATTGACATTTTTCTTGCAGAGGAAACTATCCCCTCCGACGGTGGTTTCTACGTAGAGATCGACGCCAACGACAGCTAGTCGCTGGAAATCCCAGGCAGTGGTCCTGCCCAGGGTTTGGCAGCTCGTTTTGTTCTGTTGCCACTTTTGGCCTAACCTGTTTGGCTTCTTAGCCGTAATTACTCTTCCGCTATGTAGTTGGATTTGGATCTTCGGATCCCGCGTGTGAGATATGTTGTTAAGTTTCAAGAACTTATAATATTACAGTTTCAGTCGTAGAGTTACTACTGTGGTATTGTTTGTTCTCAGCTGCCTCATGTGCCCTGCGTGTATATTATTGAAGCACATGGTGCAAATAGGGTTTCAGAGTCTATATCATAGAGTTATTAAGTTTAATCACCCCTGTGAAGTGACTCTTCTACTGGGAGTTTGGGAGCTATATCATCGTACTCTAGCCGAGCATTAATTTACCGGGACGAGTTTGGAATTGAGGTTCCGGCTTAGTAGTAAAAGAGTGAGGAGACCATATCACCCTACTTAACCTGTGCATTCGTTTGCCAGGGCAAGTTCGGGGTTGACGTCTTGGGCTATTCGAAGCCATATCACTCCACTCCTCTTGGAATTGATACCCAAGGGTTGAGGTCGGGGTTGACGTTTCGACTTAGCAGGTGATTTCACTTAAAACTCTATGTTATGGATTTTGGGTCCCGACAATGCCAATCCTAGATATGAGGTTCACCAGAAACAAAGGTGCCTCGCCATGCTGCACCAAGTCCCTCCTCCACCTAGACGTCAATGTGCTGCTTGTTGAAGGAAAGCAGCCTACGGACACACTCTCCTCCCAAAATAGGGCCACACCACCTCCTTTGCCATCTCCATTGACCGCAAAACAATACTTGAGACTAATCTGTATCTCAATAGCCGAACACGCTCCCCCTCTTGTCGAGTTTCAAAGAGGAACACCAATTTAGGGCTGTTTGTCTGTACTAGGCTGCCAAACTCTTGAACTGTCCAAGGGTGCCCAACCCCTTTGCAGTTCTAGCTTAGGATACTCATTGCATCCACCGGTGCTCCTCAAAGCCCTCTGATATACACTCCTTATCCTTCTGTTGTCTTTTCTTATCTTTTCCTTTCTGTGGAGTTGTTTGTGTATCCAACTGAGCTGCAGAGGAACCCGACTCAATCTAGTTCACAAGTGCCACCACATTCACTGGCCCTTTAATGGTCACTAGGCCATCCTTTTGGCCAGCGCCCCCAACACCAGCTGTAGTTGATTCCTTGCGTTGGGATCAGCGATCCCCAAAGCACTCCCTTTCTTCAGTGGGCTCATACAAGTGTCTTCGGTATCATCTTCCATGTCATGGTCCTCTGGGGTTTTTCCACTGCTGCTCGAGGATGTAGGGGAGTTTTCATGACGGCTTCTCGCCATGCCACCTCTACCCCAACCACATCCTCTCCCATCCGCCCAACCACTTCTACGCCTTATTCAAACCATCATCCAATCGCCATATTGGAAGGAAGCAGCGTCGTGTTTACCATCACCGCACTCATTAGCCATGTGGCTGATGACACCACAAAACTGCACAAAACCTTGGGAGCTTCTCATATTGATTATGAGTTGGTTAAGAAAACATTTTACTTACGAGTTTGGATCAAACATATAACAAAAAATTATTTAGGGACATGCCCACCATTGTCTTTCTATGTAGCACACTTCTCTACCTATCAAACATTAAGGAAACAACATGATTTTGGTGCACATGATTGCAGCAAATCTTCTAGAATTCACCTATTGGGTTCGTTGCTACGAGACATTCAAAACTAGATCCCATATCGATATGATCCGATGACATTTTTTTCGTGTTAGTGGTTATCGGGCAGTAGTGAAGAAGTTATCATGTTGTTACTGATGAGTTATCAGGTAATTATCAATGTGTTACCAGATTATTGAACATTTCTCCCACAATTCTAGGACTTACATAACAGTGTTTCGATGGTCTGGTACTATCAATTACCACTTGATAACACTACACTACTCTCTCTAACTAATAGAACAACATGACGATGCCTAATATATAATAGATCAGTTACTACCTGATACTTGCTCAATGCCAACCGATAAATGTTGTCTACTAACCTGATACCAACGTACTATAACCTGGTAACTATTGACGATTAAAATGTTTCATCAAAACATATCCAATTTGGATCTACTTTTGAAGCCTCATCGAGACAAACTCAATGGTGAAAACCGACTACAAATCAGACCAACGGTTTGGGAGATGAAGCATTTTAAAAATATGGAAGTGTGAAAATCTTTTGAACTGGTCTGCATGTCGTTTTTGGGTGCACTACTTATTAGCTTTCCTTTAAAGGTGCACTACTTTTTAGCTTTCCTTTAAAGAAAAAAGGGGCAACATAAGGATGGTGTGATGCATGTATGCGTATTAGATGATGCACTTTTTTGGTTTGTGTCCGAGCGGTCGAAGTACCGCATGTAAACACTAATTTTTTCACGGTGGCTGTCTAGTTCATTCCAATATATAATATATTATTTGAATGTAAAATATGTTTCAGATAGTTAATTATGCAGAATGCTAAAAAAGATGGTATTTCATTTGCTTAGGAATGATTTTTCTATTTGTGATACGTTATTTCTATTTTCAAAGGAAACACATCGCATCCTTGAAACACGCATCACATCCTTGTTGTTTCAAACTAAAATGAAACACAACTCCAAGACCTTGCATTTTTTTGGTTTGCGGTATGAGGAATTGATGTCCTGTGGGTGTGATATATTATTTTTTATAAATAAGTTTACTTCATCCCCTCACCTTTCAAGTGAAGTCCACATAACCCCTAAGTATAAAACCGGTTAACCTACCCCCTCACATTTGCAAAATAGTTCAAATCACGCCCTACAACCTGTTAAAGCTGTTTTGGAAGTGATATTGCATCACCTTGGCCCACATGTCATATGCTTCTTCTTTCTCTCTTCACTCTTTCTCTCTCCATCTCTTCTTCTCTCTCATGTTGGACTGCCAACAATGATGATGAAATAGAAAGGGAGAGGAGCATCAAGCTCATGAGCGAATGGTTCACCATGGTGAGCAGATGACCACGAAAACGGAACCATAGCGCCAGGGCGATGCTAATCATGGGGCTGGGCAGATCCTACGATGCTTCAGTGATCATCGGTGGTGAGGTCCAACGGTGGCCATGATGTTTGTGCATAGAGACAGAGCTACGCTTGTAGATCGATGAAATTGATCGAGAGAAAATACCTAGGAGGGAGAGGCGACGGTGTAAACATGAGAATTGGATGAGAAGCTCACCATGGAGGGAGATCAGGGTGAGGAGGTGGTGTCCTGAGTCATGGAAGAACCGTGAAATCATGGCGATGCAGAGTCCAGGAGTAGGAATTGATGGAGATGTCATCTCTGCCTCATAGACGAAATCAAGCTGGTGTGGCCTCATCATGGAGATCCATGGAAGTGGTATCAATGCAGTGGTGGTAGTTAGGGCAGACGAGGGGTGGCACGTTGAGGCACAAAACAAGTCATGTCATTGTACCACATACACAATACCACCCTACAATTCATGTCGTTGTGCCACATACACAATACCACTCTGTAAAACAGTTTTGATTGGGTCCACAAGTAATTTGAATGATGTTGCAAAGGTGAGGGGCAGGTTACCCGGTTTTATACTTTCAGTGGGTTATTTGGACTTCGCTCAAAACATCAGGAGGTGAAGTAAAGAAAACTTTGATTTGTCCCGGATGTTTAACTTTCTGATTGTAGTAAACTTAGGCAGTGGAAGACGATCACCAGCGTTTTCTAACAATGAGTTAATTGGAAAAAAATATCTTGTCCCCTAACTATTGTTGGTCTCTCTAAACTCTAAAAATGGGCAAACTTGACCGTTAGCTTCCAAAACAAGACAATTTTAGTCACTGGCCACTCAAGCGGTTTCCAACAAAAAATAGAAACAGTATAAAAATTAAAATACTAAAATTTATTAAAAATCAAGATAAATTTAGGAAAATAACAAAAAAGTAAGAAAAATAAGAAGATTTACAAAATAGTAAAAAATTAAAAAGAGAAATTTTTTTAGAATATTCTGAAAGACTCAAGAAGTTTAAGAAATTTCACCAACAGTTTATGAATATTCACTTGATTGTACCACATCAATTGATTGTGTCAATCAAAATGAAGAAGCTACGGTGGGTAGACCATTCACAAAAAAGGTGGGGATAATCTGATGAGTTACTACCACACCTCCTGCGAAGGAGACCAACGCAAGAGAGGTAGGGGTAACCCATCGGATTACCCTCACCTTAATTCTGATTCCTTGTTCCTTCGTAGTAGGTGGGCTTTGATACAAAGACAATTAATAAAAGAGGCTTATAATCAAATTCCATAGAAGAGTTGCATCCAAGACCAAGTTAAAATAGCAGTGAGCATAGAAGAGTTCTAACAGCAAAGTATTCTATATTCATATACAATAGCATTTTTCTGCAATGTATACGGGTGTTGAACCCTCTGTAGATAGAACTCTTCAAACACATCGTTGCTACTTCAACCGAGTCTAGGAAGCAAGGATGACAAATGTTAATTTTTTGAAACTATAATGGTTCTAAGACCTAATTGATGGTAGAAGGATGCCTTAGAGTTTCCCATCGTAGCTGTGCAGGTACCAGTACACTAGACAAGGGTTCAAGTGGATTAGGGTTTAGGGTATTGGGTTTAATGCAAATAAAACCTAGTTGCAAACCCTAAACTATTGAACCCTTCTAAAATATTAATGATGGGGTCACTTCTTCATTGGAAAAATTCAAGTGAGCAATGTGTTATGCATATCACAAGTATCCATACAAAGCATACACTTCAAAGCCTAACATACAATTCCATCTAACCCAAGCATACATAGATAGAGCAATTTGAATACATATAAGCTATATATGTATAACCTGGGTCTTCTTCATTTCGTGAAACTACCATGATGCGTGTTAACCCTAACCTTAATCTTAGTTGATTTCACAATAAGTAAGCTCAAAATCATGAAACACAAATCAATTTCACAACAGATAATAAATCAAGTTTAAGTTAACCCTACCCTAACCCTAGTTGTAGATCAAAGAGGGAGGAGAAGGACACTCATCTTACGATCGATGCGAAGGAAGCGGTGACTGTCGGTGGTGGACAAGATTTAGTGGTGGCCGGCTCGGTGCGGCACCGTCATCGGGGAGGCATCGTCATTGGGAAGGCACCTATGTCCAAGAGGCGGTGGTGGCCAGCTCGTCAAGTAGGAGAAGACACTGGTGGAGGAAAGGCGGTGGTCGCCAGCTTGGTCTGGCGCTGTTCTCAAGAAAGAGGATGCGTCGGTGGCTCTCCCTCGTTGAGGAGGCGAAGAGGACGGGAGTCTAGCGTTCATGTCGTGGAGGTGTGGCTAGCGCCCTTGTCATGGAGCAAGCTGTCGGGGAGGCGGCGAGGATGCACGGTCGGTGCCCACGTCGTGGAGGAGCGGTTAGTGCTATCGTTGCGGGGGAGGAGGACACGACGCCATCATCATGGAGGACGAGGATGCAGCGCCATCATGGAAGGAGGAGGCTGATGGGAGTGGGAAAGGACGTGCGGTCGACATCATCCTTGCGGGGAAGGACAACATAGCGTCGTCGCTACGGAGCAGGACGAGGACATGGCACTGTCGTCACTATCATTGGGTGACGTGCTGTGACTCGTCTAGGAATAGTTCCAATTAGTGTCTCATCGGAACAAACGAATTTGCAGAGAAAAAAGGAAGAGTTCGATACAAAGGAAGAAATTATGGGAGCCTTTAGGAGTTTGGAGTTGATTCAAGTGAACATTTTAAGAAGGAAAATTTTGTACCCACATAGAAGAATTTTAACATGCAGCCAAATCTCATTTTAATATGTATTCCTCTGTGAGTTCTAGTGCATTCTCTGTCTTTTTTCTTTTGCTTTCTCCCTCTTCCTACGAAACATATGCATACAATATTATTGAATTTTTCTGTGAACATCGAAGTAGACTTTGTTGTAAATTAATGTGGTTTTGTTTCCTATAGAGCTTAATGAAACAAGGCATTCCGATCATATGTCTCTCTATGTGTTCATACTCCACTGTTTAAAAAAGCTTTTGCTAGATAATCTTCTAAGATGTCACTAATAAAAGATCTTCTCAAAAGGACATAGAAAAACGCTCCTAGGCCTCCCATGTCACTCGGCAGGGTGACATCAGGGGCAACTCCACCTCGAAATCCTAGAGCCCTCCCATGCCGATGGAAGGGCCCACTACCAAAGGTAGCAGGCGTGGCATGTCTGGTCAGTGCGGTGCAACTCGTGGGCTCCTTGTCCGATCATGCTGGCTCTAGGAGGTTTGTGAGGTGCGTGGCTCCAGGGGTGGGGGCACGGGTTCGAATGGTTGGTTTCCGGTTGCCGAGGCGGCCTTAGTTGGCAGTTAGTCGGCAGGATCCCTTGTGTGATGATGGCTGAGCCCTCCCTCTGGGTTTGGTGGGGCAGTGGGATGTACGACTCTGGGTGAAGACCTTTTCCTAACAGAGTCGGTGCTTATTTTCCCTCCTTGGAGGCATCGTTAAGGGCCTTGATCATCTACTGCCTCGGGGCTTTGTGCTCTTCGGGTGAAAGCCCTAGACCCAACTTGTTGAATCAGGCGAACGTGTCATCTTCAACGTCGCTCCCTTCTTGAAGGCGTCATCTTGGAGACCATGGCCCTCATTGGTTGGCTGGCGTACGAAACCGACAAGTGGCATAGCGGAGAGGGCGGAAGTTGTGACTTTAGGTTGCAAGGGTGCGGTCAGCGAGCTGGGACGTTGGGCCGTGCGTGTTTGTCATCCTAATGGGGTTGGAGAGGCCCAAATCTGCTTCTCTTCAGACCTGGCTTCTCTCTCTACCATTGGCGAAACCGGGGATGTGGCCATGGCTGTCTTTGTTTTGCTGCGACAGACAGGGAGGTCTCCCTAATGGCACTACTGCGGCGAAGATGGAGTCGTTAGGTCATTGGTTCGATGAGTGATGACGATGATATAGCTGGCAATGTTGGTGAGGGGTTCGCTTTATCTACGTGTGTTGTGCTAGATTGGCTTTGCCATTGTGTCCATTTCGTCTTGTAGTGCCCCAGACCTAGTTTAGCTAGGTAGCTTGTCTATTGTCAGGGCTTTCGTTCGATTTTCCTTAATTAACCAAGCATTATAAGGTTTTTCAGCCTAATTTCCATCATAAACAGGATCAATTCTTTTCTACAATATGCATTGCTGGAGCACCCTGCTCTCTTGAAGGTGTTTCATTAACAAAGAGATTTCACTAAAAAATAAGATGGTACCAAAACCACCTACAAGATTCTATCGGGAAACTTCGTGATAAAATTGTGCCATGGATTGTGGTATCTACTCTCTCCCTTGTACAAAAGAAGTCATTTTAGAAAACTACAGTCAAATTGACCACTAATTAATTAAAAATGACTTAGGTTATTTAGATGCAAATGGCACCATTAGATTTATTATTAAAAATTATTTCCCAATATATATCTTTATAATATTTTATTTATATACATATGACAGAAGTTGTATATTGAAAATTGCGCAAAGTCAAAACCTCTTTTTATTTTGAAATGGAGGGAGTACAGCGAGAGGATGGCTCACGCTGAATAGGTAGTCCCTGCATGCTACTCCCCAGCTCTCGAACGAACGGTTCAGATCAAGCCGGTTACAACTCAGATGGACCTGAGTTGATCCTGGCCGTTTACCAGAGGCAACAAGTATCCAGTAGTACAAGCATGTGGTCCTCCCTGTAGCTGGAAACCCAATGGCGGCGTCTAGGGGCACAGGACTCGATGCCTGGATGAGACGTGATCGAGTTGAGCTTCCCCTCGCCGCTGCAACGACCGGCGGCCCATCGTCAAGTCGAGACCAAGGGCCGTGAGAGCACTAGTGGCTAGTAGTAAATACTGATCAGTGGATCAAGTTAATGCATGCCGGCCTCATCACCTCGCTAGTATAGCTATAGTACAAATACTGACCAGTGGATCAATCAATGCATGCACGCCGGCCACCATCGTCTCGTCATCATCATCAACATCTAACGCACGGCCTTAATGTTGACGCATAGGTCATTTTGAAGGATGGCACGTTGACAGCGACTCCTGCAATAGCGAGCGAGGAAACGTCACTCTCGCATCGAGTCGTGCACCTGGTGCTGGGGCCACCCGCATAAAACTTTAGAGCATTTTTCGTTCGTAGAATTTTTTAGATTTTCTTTACAAATTGAACTGTTTTCGGTTAAAAGTTGATAAAATCATGTAAATCAAAGAGAACTTGAAGGAGTTTAGACAGGGTTTCAGATGTAAGCGCATCTTGTTGTGGTACTTATACATCTACGCTGCACAGTGGTGCATAACTAACTAACTAACCGTGAAGGTCGTTAGCGGTGGAACAAAAGGCACGTCCCAATGTCCACTGACTCGGTACGAAATTTTGTTTATTTATTTTGAATAGCCTGCCTCTTCAAATTACTCCCTCTGTCCCAAAATATAAGACTTATTTTATTTGATTAAGACAATTCTTTGACTAATAATTACTCTATTAATATGTGATTTATATGATATAAAATTGATGTCACACTACTACAGAATAGCTCATTACAGGCGGTTCAAAAACACCAAGGTAGGCGGTTTCCCAAACCATCTATAAGCAAGGGTCTGTGATAATCCCCCCTCATCACAGGCGGTACAGAATCGCCTGTGATAAGGGAATATCACAGGCAGATCTCTATAAGAACCGCCTGAGTTGAGGGGGTCATCACAGATGGTTCTTATGGAGATAGCCTGTGATGGGGGGTCATCACAGGTGGTTCTTGCAGAGATCCGTCTGTGATGGGTGTATCATCCTAGGCGGTTCCTCATAAGAACCGCCTGTGATCGTCGTAACAGCATACCTACTTATTTCAGATTATTGCGTATCAGCAGGAAACAAAACACACAATACATAAAAGTATCTCATTCATTCACAGTAATTAGAACTGAATCATATGAAATAACAGAAACTTGATATATACACATAAATTGAGTCACAAAATAAACTCTCATCAAACTCATCAATATCATCAAACAAAGTAATTAAACTCTTAATTTCATCCACCCCATGTCACAAAGTTCACAAAGTAATTTAACTCTTAGTAAATTCAGCATCCATATAAAAGTTCACAAAGAAATACATATCACTTCTTAACTAAGACGAACTCACCTTCATCCATGTCGTAGGCATGGTGGCCATAAGGATCAATAACGTCTCTAATAAGGAACGCGGCAATGTGTTCTCTTATCCGGTCCAGTTGAGATGAATCCAATAACGTCTTGGAAATGCCTTTCTGCTGTTGATAAGAATGTATATTAAAGCCATGTACTTATAATGAAGAGAAATATGATAATACATATCGCAATAGCGTCAAATCTGGATTTTATTTTTGCTAATATTAGTAAGCATGATTTCCATGTTGTGGCAAACGTAAAAGCCACAAACGCTTGTTCCTCCTTGTTGTTGGGGGCACTAGTAATATATACAATTGGTTAGTAGTTTGAGATCGTCATTACAATAATAATGAAAATTTCTATTGAGTATAGAAAGATACACTAAAGCCCTTGTCATTTAAAAGGGGCCAATTGGCGCCTTTTCCTCCCTTTCTGAGGTAGCTCTTCCACACCCTACGTGAATTGAAATGGTTTGTCTTTGGCATTGCAACACGATAGTAGCGAATGGTATATTTGTATATGTTGGAAATATGCTTACTTACTCATAAATTTTTCAAGTGTTTCGATGTCGAAGTTTGCTCGTAGTACTGAATCCATAAACATAGCCTTAGATGGTGTGGTATGAGGACAGTAAGAATCTAGTGCTCTCTGCATTTAGTCTTAATGGTTAGTAAATTCATGTTATTTTGGTAAAATTACCAATAGCCTGAGATGATGAAGTAGGTAATGCAACACTTATGCCTGGTTGTACGTAAAAAAGTATGAATTCCTTACCTTATTGAGCAAGTAAGGCGTTTAGCACGTACTTGGCAACAAAGTCTTCCGCATCTGTGATCATCCGCACGGAGACAATATATGGGTCGAGGAACCCTACTTTTACGTGTTTCCTTCTGCATTGTTCAATCATCATCCTACACATAAAGAAGGTATAGGTTACATATATGTGGATATAGTACGTATAACACGAATGTTGACCGTGATTGTTGAAAGAGCATCTAGGCCCCTAAATTGGTTTTGATGGTTAATGGCAACCCAAACTGGAATCTAATGTTTACATTGAGTGTAAGCAGGATAAGTAGGTTCCATGAAGAGGAGTCATCCAGAAAAGGATGACCACCCAAAATGTACAAAGGTGGTTTCCAGGACAAGGAGATGGCTGCGCTAGGCAGTTGTGCCACAGCTGTGAAGAAGTCGGTGCTGTGCAAGGAGTTGCAAGCAAGGTGATGGTGGCTTGATGCGTCAAGGGGCGTGACTACAGTTGGTGGAAGCTGAAGCCTAGGTTTGCTAGTTTTCTTGAGTCCTTAGGAAACACCTGTACTATTAAGAAGGATAAAGTAGCATTGATTGTTTGGAGTTCCTTATGCTCAAAGTGCTCAGAGTGTTGGACAATGGCACTGATGTCTTGAGGTCAGTGGCCCTGTAACAACAGTTTTGCACAAGTGTGAAACTGGATTGTGCTAGCACACCGCTGTGCTAGCATCCTAAAACCCCAGAGCCAAAGTTACATGTGTGGCACAGCTGTGTCACAGGTGAACTACCGCTCTATGACTCAGGCACATCTCTGTGCCAGGGGAGAGCTTGTAAATGCTAAGGGAACTGCACTGCAATAGTCTGTCTACTGAGTCAGAAGATTGTTGGAGGTTCTCTCCTTATTAGGCTTAAGGGTTAGTGTGCTGAGGGCATGTAGTGTGCCAAGACCGGGCTGAGTAGTGAGGCTACGTCAGTTAGGGTTTCACCTGTGTTAGCCTCTGGTGACACAGATGTCGGTCTGTCTGAGCCGGTTACCATTGTGCGGAGTGATTGGCTGTGTCACCGGTGCCTGTCACCGGTGACTCACTTAATCCTACGTGGCATGAGAGTACCGGTTAGATGCCTGTGGACTCTATATATAGAGGACTAGGGGAGGTCTCCGACCTCAACCTTTGCATAATCTTTGCCAATCCATTTCGACCGTTGCAAACCTCCTTCTCCTGAACAGAAGCAATTCATCCAAGCCTTAGTTCAAGTGTGAGATAGAGCTTTGAGCACTAAGAGCACTGGTTCCTCCAAGAGTCTTTGTTGCAGATTCTTTCTTGGAGTGTCTACTCCTAGACAGGCGTAGGAGTTGTTGTAACCACCCAAGCTTGTGTGGGTTGGTGCAGTAGTTTGTGAAGGTAATTGAAGTCTACCTGTTGCAAGGCGAAAGGACTTCCACAAGCAAGTGAAAGAGACCTGAAAGCTCAGGTACTCGGAGAACAAGCATGATTTGGTGCTGGCGAGCTCCTCGGAGTAGCGCTCCAACGGAGATGTACCATCTCTGAAAAGAGAGTGGGAACTTCAGTGAAAAACTCCCTGTCTCCCTGAGTACTTTACCTTCAGCACTTGCCTATGTGATTTGCATGCTAGTGTGATTTGCTGTTATTCTCAATCTAGCTCAATCCTTTCTCTTTACTTGTGTTAGCATCGCTGTGTCACAGTTACTGCATCTCTTATCTGTTATCTATGCCAGTTACCTATTACAAAGCCACCTATCTAGCACATCTGTTTAGGGCTTTCTATTTACCTATGTTAGCTACCTGTGTGACAGCTGCTTGTTAATTTACATATCATACAGTGCCTGTGTAGCTCACCTGTCACACAGCTAGCTCAACCTGTTGATCTGTTAAGCCTTATTTTAGACAAAGAGAAGAAATTGTTTAAAATTTGTTTAGCCTCCTATTCACCCCCCTCTAGTCGGCACCTACGATCCTTTCAATTGGTATCAGAGCTAGTTGCTCTTTGAATTGGCCTAACAGCCAGAGTTGATAGGATGTCGGGCTATGAGGGTAAAATCCCTATGTTTGATGGATCTAACTATGCATTCTGGAAGAGAAAGATGCAGATGCATCTTATCGCAATAGACCCAGATGTTTGAGAGGTTGTGAATGCAGGTTATAGGCTGGAAGACACCATCATTCCAAGCATAAATGATAAGAGGAACATTCAGAATAATGCAAGAGCTGCCACTGCCATATTCATGGGACTTCAAGAGCATGACTTCAACAGAGTCAGTACCATGGATTCTGCCGAGGAGATATGGGACACTTTGGAGCAGATATATGAGGGTAGCAACATTCTGAAAAAGTCCAAAAAAAGCCTGCTAGAGTCAAAGCTAGAAAGATTTGAGTATGAACACGGTGAAGACATCAATTCCCTGTTTTCAAGACTCACCATAATCACAAATCAACTAAGAGCTCTTGGATCAAATAGAGCTGATGATGAAGATGTTGTTAAGAAGTTCTTATCAGTGCTACCAAAGCCTTACAGGACTTTAGTTCTGATGCTGAAAGAGAAAGATGGCTTCGATCAGATGAAGCCCACTTAGGTGTTAGGAAGGATTCTAACACATGAAATGGAACTAAAGCAGGAAAGCAAGCACAGTCAACCCTTAGCTTCTCTTCCTGAAAGTGAAGGTAGCGATGATTTGGATGGAGAGGTGACCAGTGGTGAAGAAACTGAGCTAAATCTGCTTACAAGAAACTTCAGAAGATTTTATAGGAAGAAGAAGCAGCTTGGCTCAAGTGAAAGATTCAAGGGGAAGAAGCTGGTCAAGGACAACAAGTGCTTCGAGTGTGGCAAAGAAGGACATTTTGCTGCTGATTGTCCAGCTAAGAAGGAGGACAACAGCCAACATAAGAAGAAGAAAGATTTTCATGGGAGGAAGAAGGCTTTTAACAGCAAGCATCCAACTTATGCCAAGAATAAAGCCACTGCAAGAGCATATGTTGGACAGGCTTGGATTTCAGATGATTCAAGCTCAGAAGAAGAATCTGAAGAAGAAGAAGTTGCTGGAATTGCCATCAGCATAACTGATGTACCCAGCTATGACACAGCCAAGTCACACAGCTCCAACATCAATGCCAAGGCCGATCAGTTGTCATCCACCTCTGCACCTCTTTACCTCATGACCAAAGAGTCTAAGGTACTTACTGAGGATGATTTTCCTGATTATGCTGAACTAATGGGTATCTTGGAAAGAACAGATAAAGCATATGGCAAGGAAAGGAAGGAGAACATATCCCTAAGGGATAAACCCAGAGAGCTCAGAGAAACCTGTGATGAGGTTATGGATGATAGGGGGAATCTCAGGCTGGATCAGGAGAACTTGGAGATTGCTCATGACAAGCTTAAGCAAGCTCATGAGCTTCTTCTCAAGGAGCATGAGGAGCTAAAGGCAAAGCATGCCAAATGCATTGATGATACTAAATCTCCTGTTGCTTCTGATATTATATCCATGCCTGCTCCTGCAATCGTTGAAACCTGCTTAAATTGTGCTACTCACATAAATATTCTAACATCCACAGGTGTTGCAACTGATGACTCGAATGAGGCTTCAATCTTTATTCCAACTAACTCTGTGGATGCAGCTGAGCACAACAAGCTTAAGGAGGAGCTTGAGGAAATTAAGAGACTTATGAGGAAAGGTCTTTGCACTGCCAACATTGGCATGCAAAACTATCAGATGATTAGAGCTGAAATGCTCAGGAAGAATGATGGCCGGAAGGGCCTAGGTTATAATCCTGTTGTAAACAGAAATAAACTGCCTGTTGTCACTAACCCTAATCTTGCAGCTAAGTTTGTGAGACAGGCAAGTACAAATGACAACAACCATGTTGGTCACAGGCAGAACAAAAGGAATGTGGTGAACATTTCATCTAACCCATCCTATGTTCTGCAGAAGGACAGGAAAGGCAAGATAGTAGCCAAGTATGTGGGTCACAAGCACCTGAGAAAATGGTCACCTGCTACCTGGGTACCTAAGGCAATTGTTGCCTGTGTCACCGGTACCTCACACAGCTGTGGGAACGCCAGTGTCACAGGTGGCTTGCACCGTTCACTAACTGTTATGTCTAAGGTTGCAGGTGATAGTCAGCCAAAGAGCATTCATGTCATATCATCCATTGCTAAGGCTGTGAATTCTAGAAACAAACTTGCTAACCCTATTACTGCTGTCTCTGCTTATGATAAAACTGCTAAGGGAACCAAACAAGTTTGGGTCCCTAAGTTTCATAACTGACCTTGCAGGACACTGTCTCCAGTGAAACTGATTGGGTTGTTGACAGTGGATGTAATAACATATGACTGGAGTCAGGGAGGAGTTTGTAGAGATCACCAATGAAAATCTGCCAAGCAAATATGTGGTCTATGCAGACAACTCCAAGGGAAAGGTAAATGGTATCGGTAAAGTTGCCAATTCTGAACATCAGTCCTTATCAAATGTTATGCTTGTGGATTAGATAGGCTATAGTCTAATGTCTGTGTCACAGTTGTGTGACACAGGTATGAAAGTCACTTTCTATCCTGATGAGGTTATAGTCTCTAAACTATCTGATGATTCACAAGTGTTCAAAGGATGTAGGTCTAGAAAATTGTACATTGTCAATTTCAATGAACAGCATGTAGCAACTCCATGGTACCGCATGGCCAAGACCAGTGTTGGCCGGCTGTGGCACAAGTGGCTAGGACATGCAAGGATGAAGCTTCTCAACAAGCTGAGCAAAATGACTATGTCATAGGGCTTGAAAAGGTGAAGTTTGAGAAGGACAAACCCTGCAGCTCATGTCAAGCCGGCAAACAAGTTGGAGCTGCTCATCGTCCCAAGTCTATCATGACCACCACCACTCCTTTTGAGCTCATACACATTGACCTATTCGGTCCTACACATATGAGAGCTTGGGAGGTAACAAGTATGGCTTTGTCATTGTAGATGATTTTTCTCGCTATACTTGGGTGTTCTTTTTGAAGAAGAAGACACAGGTTTACAAGAGATTCAAGCACCTCATAGTCAGAGTGCAAAATGAGTGGAAGGTAAATTTGGTCAAGGTGAGGAGTGACAATGGTAGTGAATTCAAGAATTTCAAGGTGGAGGCATTTCTGAACAAGCATGGAATCAAGCATGAATTCTCAAGTCCATATGCCCCACAGCAGAATGGTGTTGTGGAAAGGAAAAACAGAACTATGATAGAGATGGCAAGGACACTACTCAATGAGTACAAGACCACCAAGATTTTGGGTTGAAGTTGTCAACACTGCCTGCCACTCAATCAATAGACTTTATCTACATCCACTACTTAAGAAGACTCCATATGAGCTGCTCACCAACTCCAAGCCAACTGTCTCATACTTCAGGGTATTTGGTTGTAAGTGCTACATACTTAGAAAAGGCAAACACCTCTCTAAGTTTGAAGCTAAATCTGATGTTGGTATTTTTCTTGGTTATTCCACTAACTCCCATGCCTATAGAGTTTTTAACAACTCCACAAAGGTTGTTGAAGAATCTATAGATGTGGACTTTGATGAGTCTTATGGCTCCCAAGGAGAGCAAGTTGCTAATGATGTAGGAAGCAAGGATATTCTCAAGAAATCCACTGGTGAGATCAGACCTACTATCAAGGAGGAATCTCCCTCATCAAGTGATCATGAATCACTAGCTCCATCACTGGTTGAAGACACTGGAGAGCAAGACATCGAGCTCGAGTACAACCCAGCTAATGATCAACTGGATGCAAAGGACCTGTCTCAGCCAGCTGTGTCGCAGGAAGAACTAGCTGTGTCACAAGCAACACCAACAGCTGTGACACAGGTGGTTGCCTCAAACCCCTTGTGATCAGTAGGCTGTAGAAGGATCACCCTGTTGACCAAATCATTGGTGCCATTAATACGGGAGTGACTACTCGTTCTCGCATTGCAAATTTCTGTGAACATTACTCTTTTGTTTCCAGTGTTGAACCCAGGGATATAAATGAAGCTCTCAAGGATGCTGATTGGATAAATACTATGCATGAAGAGCTGAACCAGTTTGAAAGGAATCAAGTCTAGTCCCTGGTGGAAAGACCCCATGACCACAATGTCATTGAAACTAAGGGGGTCTTCAGGAACAAACAAGACACAAGTAGACTGGTGGTGAGGAACAAAGCCAGACTAGTTGCTCAAGGCTTCACTCAAGTAGAAGGTCTGGACTCACTACTACAAAAAAGGTCATTCTGGACCCTATCATCACCGACGGGTAAGAAATATCCGTCAGTGATGAAAACCATCAGTGATGGGTTTTGATGAATACATCATCAGAGACGGGTTAAATACCCGTTAGTGATGTCGAGCATATAACTGACGGGTTAAAAAAAGACCCGTCCGTGGTGTGAATCCCGCCAACTCCGAAATTTTAAAACCCAAAATTTTGTCATCACGGACGGGTAGTTTCTGACCCGTCAGTGATGTGTGGAACTCATCACTGACGGGTTAAAAAGAGACCCATCCGAGATGTGAATCATGCCAACTCCAAAATTTCAAAACCCAAAATTTTGTCATCACGGATGGGTAGTTTTCTGACCCGTCAGTGATGTGTGAAACTCATCAATGACGGGTTAAAAAGAGACCCGTCCGTGATGTGAATCCCGCCAACTCTGAAATTTTGTCATCACGGACGGGTTGTTTTCTGACCCGTACTCATCACTGACGGGTTAAAAGAAGACCTATCCGTGATGTGAATCCTGCCAACTCTGAAATTTTAAAACCCAAAATTTTAGAATCCCACGGGGTATATAATTCACCTTAGTGCCCCTCAGTGTAGATCCAGATCTAGATTTTTTCTTCTCCCTTTCACCCTCCTCTCCTTCCTTCCACCCTTCTCCTCCTCTCCTCCTCTCCTCTCATCCTTCCTTCCTGTCCAAATCGGTCACAAGGGAGCGTATCCTTTTCACGTCACCATCCCCGTAGGAACATGGTGGAGCTTACACGGGAGTTTCAGTTGGATTCGAGGTAAGAAAGATCCTCCCGAATCTTAATTTCTACTAGTGCCTAAAATTTTTTATTTTAAAAATTTTTTCTCGTATTTTCTGTAGCAGCTTTACTCCCTCACGGTTCGGAATCCACAAAAACTACTGCATTTGGAGCTCGGAAAGAAGTTCAACGGAGGGAACAGAGGGTTCGGTAGCGGCGATTATTCGTTCGGGGCAAAAGTCATGTCATAGAGGCCGAATTTGGAGTGAAATTTTTTATTTTTAAAATTTTTTCTCGTATTTTTTTCTAGCAGCTCTACTCCCTCATGGTTTAGAATCCACAAAGATTACTACATTTGGAGCTTGGGAAGAAGTTCAACGGAGGGTTGGAAGAGGTGATGTTTCATTCGAAGGGGAAAAAGTCAGTCTTAGAGGCCGAATTTGGAGGTGAAAAATTGTACAAGTCTAAAGACAAGTAGATTTTTTAGATGCACCTTGTCGATACGGTCATTTTGAGTGGTCGTGGATCCAAAACAGACACTGTATGTAAAAGTTACAGCTGTTTTAGTGAAACCCTACCCGGTAGTGCCCGGGTAGGGCTTTTTTTTGCGCATCTGAAAATGTCATCACTGATGGGTTAAATATTTACCCATCCATGTGTTCGCACGAAATTGGATCCGTGGAACACCTAGGTAATGTGGAATCGTACTTACGCGTACGATGAGCGATTGCTTTCCGAGAAAAGCAACAAAGATCCTCTTACTTACGTGAAGAAGAAACGACTGTTTTCCGGCGCAAAACAGCAAAGATCTACTGCTAAGAAAAGTAAAAGGGTAAAAGTAATAGATTGATTTGTGTCGATTGTTGGATGTCTCTCAATTGGCCATCACCCCTCATATTTATAGGGCGGCTGGTCTTCCCGTAGGAGATCAAGACTCCTAATCCTAATTGATTACAGATATACAATCTTTCCTTATTTAAACGATCCTGATCTATTTTTCATATGACTTTCCATCGCTCGGGACTCCTTTCTCGGATATGAGATATCTTTCCATACAAACCGAGAGTCCTTCCGCGTTTACAGTCAATTCCTTCCTTTCTAAGACTCCTTCCCTAAGTCTCCGTGTCGGATAAGCCTTGGTGACAGAAGACTCGTCATATCAACTTACCCACGGATCGACCTGATTGCATCGTGACTTGATTCTGCTGGGATCCGGCTCCGCCCGACTTGTGCCTTCTCGGGGACTTGAGCACTCGGGGACATCAGTGCTCGGGAACGCCAGTACTCGGGGACATGGGCCCGGGTGCTCGGTACTCGGACGTGCTGGCACTCGGAATCACCAGTGCTCGGGACCGCTAGTACTCGGGTCCGCTAGTACTCGGGAACGCCAGTACTCTGGAACGCGAGTACGAGAGCTCGGTACTTAGGCCCCTTATTGCTCGGGGTCAATGGTGCTCGGGGTCGCGAGCGCTCGGGTTCGCCGCTGTTGAATGCCCGGAGGTACTGCTCATGACTTAATGACGTAATACTCGAGACATTAGCGCTCGGGGACGTCTCCGACTGCTCGGGTCTTCAGGAACTTCTGTGAGCACCTTCGTACTTGTGACGAGTACTCGGGGGAGCTACGGACTGCTCGGGATGCGAGTACCTAGACCTGCACTTCGAGAGTTAATGCTAAATCCACAGCGAGTAAATCCATTATTCTAATTTGGCTAGTTGAATAAATCTTAAAGCCAAATTACACTGCGAGCAAAACCTAATACTTAATTCGGCCAACCAAATAAATCATTGAGCCAAATTACGCTGTAAACACATGCCCCCCTGCTTTTTGGTATAATTGGATTTACCAAAAACACCATAGCCTACACCATTGCTTAGGGCGATACTTATAAAGGACATATCAGCCATAGATTTTGTTAAGCTTCTTGCCACACACTCGGGTAATACCTTTTTAGATATTTCCCATTGAGAGCCTTAGGTAACCCTTCCCCTTGCAAAGATTCTATAAAATAAGAGTTCCCGGGGACGATCTCGACTACCCTATACAGACCCTCCCAACTCAGCGACCATTTGCCGAATTTGTTATTCCGAGTTCCAATAGGTAAAATCGTCTTCCATACTAGATCTCCTATCTGAAACGATTTTTCCTTCACTCTTTGGTTGTAAGCCCTAGCAACTCTCAACTTCTCCTTTTCGATTTCTTGTAAGGCTTTCAACCTTTCTTCTGAAACATCGTTTACCCTATCTATCATCAAGTGACTATAGTCTTCAGCCGACAAGTCGTTTTGTCTGGCTATTCTAAGAGCTTGTAATCTAACTTCCACGGGTAACACTGCTTCCTGCCCATACACTAACTCGAATGGCGTCACCCGGGTTGCCCCATGCTTAGATATTCGATGGGCCCATAGTGCTTCCGAAAGGACTTCATGCCACCTTCTCGGATGTTCCTCAATTTTCTTCTTTATTAACTTGATCAAGGTCTTATTGCTGGACTCGGCCTGTCCATTAGCTTGCGCATAATAGGGCGACGAGTTCAACAACTTGACTCCAAAGGACTCGGCAAACTCACTGAATTGGTGAGACATAAAGGATGCACCCTGATCAGTTGTCAGAGTTTGAGGGATGCCGAACCTGTGAATGATATGCTCTAAAACGAAGCTAATCACTTCCTTATGGGTCATATTTCTCAAAGGAGCTGCTTCAGTCCACTTGGTAAAGTAATCTGTAGCTACAAGGACGAAGCGATGACCTTTAGATGAAGCAGGATGTATTTGCCCAATGAAGTCTAAACCCCATCCTCTAAACGGCCACGGCTTTATAATAGGGTTCATCCTAGCTGCGGGTACCAATTGTATGTTCCCGAACTTTTGACATGCTTCACACCCTCTATAATACCGAAAACAGTCTTCTAACATAGTCGGCCAATAGAATCCTGCCCTCTTCAACAACCATTGCATCTTGGGAGCCGACTAATGTGTTCCGCATATCCCTTCATGCACCTCTCCCATAGCTACCTTTGACTGGTCGGGATCTAAGCATTTCAATAATACTCCATCTATCGTTCGGCGATACAACTCGTCATTAAATAAGGTGTACTTTATAGCTTGCCGCCGAATTTTCCTATCTTTTGTTCAACTCGGTTCTTTCAAATAACTAACTAAAGGTGCCCTCCAATCATTGATTTCCAAACCGCTTAACGACTCGGCCGCTTGTGTTAAACTGTTGCCCCTCGAGTTGGTACTGGATCTACACGAGTCGGCCTCGACTTCCAGCAAGTCGGCCTGGCCTTCGATAGCAACGAGCATCGGCTTTCTAGATATGAAAAACTTTCCTCTTCCGACTTGGTACCCGGATGCTTGCTGTGCCAAATAGTTGGCTCTAGAGTTCTCCTCTCTAGGCACGTGGCTGATATTAAAAGTGTCTAAAAGCTTGACTATGCCTAAACATCGGTCTAAGTAATTATTCAGCAGACCATCAAAGCATTGAAACTCACCGTTGACTTGCTGCACTACTAGCAACGAATCCTCAAAAGCATCTATATCTTTTACGCCCATATCTACTAAGTTTTGCAAGCCAAACAATAATGCCTCATACTCTGCCTGATTATTAGTGCACGGGTATTCTAGCCGGACCGATGACTCATAGATAACATTATGTGGTGAAACCAAAACATTACCAATGCCTTGCCCACTTCTGCAAACCGATCCATCAAAATAAAGCTTCCATGGACACATACCAACATAATTAATATCTTCTTCATCCTTAACCTGATGATCAACAATGAAGTCGGCAACGACTTGACCTTTCATAGCACGCAACGACTCATATGTTAAATCATACTCTATCAAGGCGTAGGCCCATTTTCCAATTCGCCCGCTAAGAATCGGTTGTTGCAACATATACTTAATCACGTCAACTTGGCAAGACACTATACAGGTACTCGAAAGTAGATAATGCCGAAACTTGGCACATGCGTAAAATAAGCATAAGCATAGCTTCTCGATGAATACGTACCGACTTTCGGTGTCGAGTAGTCGGCAACTTACATATGCGATGATGTATTCCTTCTTGTCGACTTCCTGAGACAGCACTGCGCCGAGTACTTTGTCTTGTGCAGCAATGTATAGTCGGAACGGAACTCCCGACTTGGGTGCCCGAAGCACTGGAGGACTTGACAAGTATCTCTTGATACTATTGAAAGCATCTCGCTGCTCTGCCCCCCAAGTGAACTCGGCTTCGTGTTTTAACCGAAGTAATGGAACAAACGATTCAATCTTCCCCGCCAGGTTAGATATAAATCGTCTTAGATAATTTATCTTTCCTAACAAACTCTGCACATCTTTCTTGCATGTCGGCTCTTCTAATTTTCTGATAGCCTCTATCTTCTTAGGGTCGATCTCTATACCCTGCTCATGAATTATGAACCCTAAGAACTTACCAGCCGATACTCCGAAAGCACATTTGAGCGGATTCATCTTCAACCCGTACCGGCGCATTCTTTCAAAGGCTAGTCGCAAGTCGGCTAAGTGGTGATTACAGCCGTCCGACTTGACGACGATGTCATCAATATAGACTTCTAACACAATGCCTAAGAGATCATGAAAGATTAAATTCATGGCGCGCTGATAAGTGGCGCCCGCATTCTTCAAACCGAATGTCATGATAACCCATTCAAATAACCCGACAAAACCGGGGCAACGAAAGGCAGTTTTAAACATGTCCTCTTTGGCCATAAAGATTTGATTATACCCGGCATTGCCATCTAAGAAACTGAGCACTTTGTGTCTAGAGGCGTCATTTATCAACATGTCGGCTATAGGCATAGGATACTCATCCTTAGGCGTAGCCTTATTCAAGTCTCTGAAGTCTATACATACCCTAATCTTCCCGGTATTCTTCTTCTCGACTGGCACAATATTTGAAATCCACTCGGCATACCTGCATGGCCGAATGAATCCTGCCTTCACCAGTCGGTCAACTTCCTCTTTGATGCGATCATACAAGTTAGGGTTGAACCACCTAGGTGGTTGCTTGTGGGGTCTGAAACCAGACTTGATAGGCAGCTTATGTTCGACTAGGCTCCGCCTCAACCCGGGCATCTCCGTATAATTCCAAGCAAAGCAGTCTACGAATTCTCTGAGTAGCGCACATACCTTGTCCTTCTGGCCGACCTTCATATTGGTGTTGACAAACGTTGGTCGCGGCACGCTTCCATCGCCAATATCAGCTTCTTCGAGTGGGTCGGCCGATGAGAACCCCTGCCCGAGTTTCTCCATGTCGCCAAAATCTTCAATAGTCTCATGCGTATCGTTCCTGCCCGAACGATACTCCTCGGTGTGCTTTTGTAGCCACTTAACACTATCTTCCTTGTCCATTTATAATGACAAATCATTAAGCCGAGCTATACAAGCCGGCTGTGCCTGTATCGCTATGAACCCGTCCTTGCCGATACTGACATAGTCGTAGTCGAACAAATCTCTGCCTGACAAGCATCTCATGTCGCCGTGTTGCCAATCGACCGTAGTCTCTGCCAACGCGATGCAAGCCGAGTTGTCTGCCTCAATGACTTCGACATCCTCGTCCACCCACTGGATTAAGCACTGATGCAGGGTAGAGGGGATGCAACAATTGGCATGAATCCAATCTCGCCCCAAGAGCACATTGTACCGGCCTTTGACGTCAACTACGAAGAATGTAGTCGGCAGAGTCTTGCTTTCGATTGTGAGCTCTACTGATAATATACCTTTGGCCTCGGATAGCTCCCCTGAGAAACCGCTGAGTCCCATGTTTGTCTTCATCAATTCGGACTCCTTTCGGCCTAACTTGGAGAACACCGAAAGCGGCATAATGTTGACTCCAGCGCCGCCGTCAACGAGCATATGGCCGATAGGTTTCCCATTGATATGGCCTTTGATGAATAGGGGCTTCAAGTGCTGCCCGTGCTTTTCCGGCTTCTCAAATATAGCAGTACTAGGTCCGAGTAGAAGCTCTGCGACTTCCGACTCGGGAGCACGGAACTCGATAGGCAACTCGAACACCATATTGATATCCATGTCGGCGGGTACCTCCCCGACATTATTGATGGCAGCATCATCTTCTTCCTTTGCAATGCGCTTCTCCTTCCAAGTCATCTTCGCGGGTCTCATTGGCCTGGCTTGGTTGAACCATTCGTCGCGCTTCTTCTCGACGAGCTCCTCCCTGAGCTTGAGTGCTCGCAGCCGCTGGACCCTTCGCTTCTGAGAATGTGTGAGCCCGATGGGGCACCATTGCGGCTTTGGTTTTGTTCCTGGTTCGACCGCCTTGATCTTCTTAATCGGCTGACTCGGCGCAGGTTCAATGGTTGCTTTCCGAGCGCCGGGTCCCGCTGCATTGCTGGACTCTGGCCTGTCCGAGTCGTCTATCGTGCCAAACCGTACATGCCGGATTCCCGCCGTCGTCGCCGAGTTAATTCGCGAGCTCATCAACACGGCGGACCGTTGTGGTAGACTTCCTTCTGGGACTCGGACGGCACCTGTTTTGTCTGACTCGGATTGGGTCGTTGTGTGGTTGCCGGGTTCGGACTCGGCACGCTTGACTGGTACCCAGACCTGTTTAGTCAGCGAATTGCTTCTCCGAGCCTTCCCTGGGGCTGCCAGCCGACTCGGTACGTCGGGTATCTTGCGCCGAATGGCAAGTCGGTTCCATGCTCGAGTTCCCGCCTCGAACCGAATCCTTTTCCCGTGGGGCTGTTCTCTGAACCCGGGCCTGGACGGGATCCAATTCGGCTGAAACATGCCGATTGGTCCAGCCGGGTGTGGTGCCCAAGGGTTGAAACCCCATGGAGGGCACTGTGGGTAGTAAGTGTGTGCGCCTCCCCAGTATGCCGGACCTGTCGCGAAGTATGGTGGTTGAATGTATGGACCTTCCTGCCAGCGCTCGAAGCCTTGCCGAGGAGGAGACCTAGGACGCTTGGCCCCTCCAAGCCGAGTGAACACATTGTTGGTCGTGTACTTGTCCAGCAACTATTTCACCGTCGGCTTTGATTTCCCAGCTTGGCTCTTCCCTCGATTAACCTTCCAGACTCCAACTTCTGGATTCTTTGGCTTGATCATCCTTGGATTCGGCGAGGAGTTCGAGTTGATCGTTTCTGGAGTAGGAGAGGGACTCGGCTTGATCATTCTCGGAGCTGCATTGTCATCAATGATGACATTCTTCCCTTTTGTCAACTCGGCCTGATCTGACCGAATTAACACTTTCTTTTTCTCCAAGTCGATCACGTTGATTGAACAAGGATCACTATCAAGTTTCATCTTGGTGCTTTGGGCAAACGTCAATCGTCCGTCATTAATGGCCGATTGCACCTGTCGACGAAACACATTGCAGTCATTAGTAGCATGAGAAAAAGAGTTATGCCACTTACAATATGCTCTTTTGCCCAATTCGTCCGCCGATGGGAACATGTGCCCTTCCCTTACTCTAATCATATTTCCCTGCAGGAGCATATCAAAAATCTTGTCGCACTTGCTAATGTCGAAAGTGTACCGAATCTCCTCTTTCCGAGTGGGTGTAGGCCTGAGGGCTGGGAAAACAAAGGGTTTTGACTTGGGCGCGTGAACCCACTCGGCAATGCATATGTCACCATCGCCCTCACTGTCCGAGTCGTCCTCATATGCTATGACATTGACCGCCGGCTTCTCTTTAGTTTTGCTTTTATTATCCCCGAACCGGCTATACGGTTTGACTTCCTTAGCACGGTTCTCCTGTGCTACAGCCCTCTGAGTGACTTGACTAATGCTTAGGAATTCTTGGCCCTCTAGTCTATCCTTAATATGGGCGAGCAAACCCGAAAAAGCGAGGTCGGCAAGATCTTTTTCGTTTATATTTAAACTAAAGCACCGGTTTTTGACATCTATGAATCTTCTAATGTAATCACAAACCGGTTCATTGTACTTTTGTCTAACCATTGTCAAATCCGAGAGTCTAAGCTCGGTCTCACCACTGTAAAAGTAATCGTGAAACTGCCATTCTAGTTGCGCCCAAGACGTAACAGACCTAGGGGCGAGCGAGGTGAACCACGTGAAGGCAGTACCCGACAATGACAAGGGAAAGAGCTTTACTCTATAGATATCTGATGTGCCGACTTCACTACTTTGCCAAGAATTGCCCTACATGTTCAAAAGTCGACCTATTGTCTTCCCCTGTGAATTTGACAAAATCAGGAATTCTAAACCCGCGGGGGTACGGTGTTGTGTCGTAGCACTCAGGGTATGGTTTTAGGTAGGCACGAGATCCATCCTTCGGTATTACGCCGAGTTCTCTGAGCACTCCGGCGAGTTGATCCTTAAAGCTCATATCGGCGAGCGGGGTACGCGAAGTCGGCTGTGGCAACTCGGGTTGGGCTTGTTGCGAGTTGAAATATGTTTCTGGGACCGGCCCATGGGGGACTCCGGTGCCGAGAGGTGGGATAGGTGGCGTGTTGTATGCGACTGTTTGATAGTAGGGTTGTGGGATGTTCGCGCTAAGGCTTAGACTTCGGTCGTTACTGGAAGAACTTTGGGGCGCCGAAGTCGGAATGACAGAAGTCGTGATCACGGGGGCGACTTCTACCCGATGATCGACTCTGTTATGGTCAGGGTACATCGGCTGTTTGTTCCGATGTTCATCATTGACTTGTAAGACTGTAGATCTAACCTGACCCTGCAGACTACTATGTATGTCTTTAGCTAGCTGCTCTTTCAACTCATCAAATCGGTTATTTATTACTCGAGCGAATGCCTGTGCCGATTTGTCCATCTCGATGCCATATTTGCTGGCTACCGACACGTCAATTAGATGAGCAATTTCATCAGAACAAGTCGGTTTACTTACCTCGGTACTGAGCGCAGCAGAAGGACTCGGCACGACTACCTTTTTGATGACGTCGTTCCTCGTCTTCTGGTAGCCGGCCAATTTTTGCCGGAGTCGCTCCGCTGGCTATTCTTCGAGTTGACGTTCAATCTCTCGCCGCTCATCTTCAGATAAGTCGTCGAGCGTGACGGCGATGATGTTGTCGGGGTTGACGATGCTTCCGTCTTTGGAGTCGGGATTCATTGTGTAATCTTCTCTTCGTCCCCAGCGGAGTCGCCAATTGTGTTCGCACGAAATTGGATCCGTGGAACACCTAGGTAATGTGGAGTCGCCAATCGCACTTACGTGTACGATGCACGGATGCTTTTCGAGCAAAGCAACAAAGGATAACTATCGTACTTACGCGTACGATGAGCGATTGCTTTCCGAGAAAAGCAACAAAGATCCTCTTACTTACGTGAAGAAGAAACGACTGTTTTCCGGCGCAAAACAGCAAAGATCTACTGCTAAGAAAAGTAAAAGGGTAAAAGTAATAGATTGATTTGTGTCGATTGTTGGATGTCTCTCAATCGGCCATCACCCCTCATATTTATAGGGCGGCTGGTCTTTCCGTAGGAGATCAAGACTCCTAATCCTAATTGATTACAGATATACAATATTTCCTTATTTAAACGATCCTGATCTATTTTTCATATGACTTTCCATCGCTCGGGACTCCTTTCTCGGATATGAGATATCTTTCCATACGAACCGAGAGTCCTTCCGCGTTTACAGTCAATTCCTTCCTTTCTAAGACTCCTTCCCTAAGTCTCCGTGTCGGATAAGCCTTGGTGACAGAAGACTCATCATATCAACTTACCCACGGATCGACCTGATTGCATCGTGACTTGATTCTGCTGGGATCCGGCTCTGCCCGACTTGTGCCTTCTCGGGGACTTGAGCACTCGGGGACATCAGTGCTCGGGAACGCTAGTACTCGGGGACACGGGCCCGAGTGCTCGGTACTCGGACGTGCTGGCACTCGGAATCACCAGTGCTCGGGACCGCTAGTACTCGGGTCCGCTAGTACTCGGGAACGCCAGTACTCTGGAACGCGAGTACGAGTGCTCGGTACTTAGGCCCCTTATTGCTCGGGGTTGATGGTGCTCGGGGTCGATGGTGCTCGGGGTCGCGAGCGCTCGGGGTCGCCGCTGTTGAATGCCCGGAGGTACTGCTCGTGACTTAATGACGTAGTACTCGGGACATTAGCGCTCGGGGATGTCTCCGACTGCTCGGGTCTTCAGGAACTTCTGCGAGCACCTTCGTACTTGTGACGAGTACTCGGGGGAGCTACAGACTGCTCGGGATGCGAGTACCCGGACCTGCACTTCGAGAGTTAATGCTAAATCCACAGCGAGTAAATCCGTTATTCTAATTTGGCTAGTTGAATAAATCTTAAAGCCAAATTACACTGCGAGCTAAACCTAATACTTAATTCGGCCAACCAAATAAATCATTGAGCCAAATTACGCTGTAAACACCATGATGACTCTTATCACTGACGGGTTAAATATTTACCCGTCCGTGATGGCAGAGTCATCATTGATGGGTACTTTTTCTACCCGTCCGTGATGACATTTCGTCATCTATGAAAACGTCATCACTGACGGGTAAAAAAGTACCCGTCAGTGATGACTCTACCACCACGGACGGGTAAATATTTAAGCCTTCAGTGATGACCTTATCTGTGATGGGTAAATTACCCGTCACTGATAATACAAGTCATTACTGACTTTTAGTTGCTGACGGGCCAAAAACCCGTCACTGATGTGGGTTTTTAACTCGTCAATATTGGCATGTTCTATACTAGTGACTTTAGTGAAACATTTGCTCCAGTAGCAAGACTTGAAACCATCAGGATTCTACTTGCC